>JBBDGP010002373.1:1025000-1417500 GCA_037952835.1 Lithobates septentrionalis
TGCCCTCAAAGCATCTGACCACAGTTCCTTGGTGGGACAGGAGAGCCCAAGAAAACCATGGTAGATGGTGGGGGAGGGTCGTTCCCTCCCACTGCTTGTAAAAGCAGTCTAGAGGCTAATTAGCCACTAGGATTGCTTTTACATGAAAGCCAACCGCTGGCTGAAAAGAATGATACCAAGATGATACCTAAACCTGCAGGCATCATTCTGGTATAACCACTCAAAGTCCAGCAACATACCAGTACGTTGCTGGTCCTTGTTGGGCATATATTGTAATGTTCTTTTTTTCATGCAGCCTGTGGGCTGCATGAAAAAAAGCGATTGATCGGTGGGTATGCCCACCATTAGAATACCACCCTTCATCCACCCACTTCTAATAATGGGCATACATGCACCATTAACTCAATAAAACAACCTTTTTTTATCTCAATCTGTGCAAAAAAAATATATGCCAAAGCATGGGGGCAATCCGTCCCTAATGTTAGGAGCAAATCGCCCCTCCACCCCTGCCCCCATTCTTTGGCATATATGCTCTTTTTTTTAACTGTGGTGATGAAATCACCTTCTACAGCGCTGGAGTTACGGTTTTACATATCGTGGGAGCAAACGCTGCCGCTGTCAAAATAAATAAACCCGGCAGCTGAATGGCATACCTGCTAAGCAAATGATGGTTAACAATAAAACAAAGTAACATTACAGTATAGCCGTAAGACATACCATACCTGCAAAGCAAGTACAATAAAACACAGTAAAAATAAAACATTACAGTTCTAAAATACAGTAACAACAGAGAGAGAACAATAGATATAGAACAATAGAGAGAGAACAATAGAGTGGACAACAGAGAGCGAACATAAGAGAGAGAACAATAGAGAGAGAAGAGGCTTTTTTATTTATTTATTATGTGTTTTTTATTTTACATTTTTTACACTTTTATATAAACTGTAAACATTCCAGATTAGGGTCTCTCAAAATGTGATGGCCATCTCATCTTTCGAGACCCTGTGTAAGTGTACCCTAGATCTGTGCAATGCTGTACCCTACGCTAATACTCCACTAGTGTGTGGTAGCGTTTGAAACAGTCACCGATGCAGAGACCAGGTTGGTCAGGACAGGGGGGGACAATAAAAGCGGGTGTCACGCCTAAATCCGCGTTTTCTGCAGATATGCTATCTTCTTTGGGGTGTTCTTTGGGCAGGGGTACCAGGGAGGACATACGGAAAATGCTTCTCATGCAGCCAGCTCACTGCATTTGCGTTGGGAAGTTGGGCCACTGCACCGTCTGCAAACAGAAGGGCTGTGATGATCTCTTCCTGGAATTTTAGGAAGGATCCAGTTTGTCCTGACACTTTGTATAGCATATAAGCGTTCAGCAGAGCCAAATTGAATAAATATACAGACACTTTTTTGAAACAGCATCTGGCCTTACGACGCCAAGATCTGGTCGTTGAGGTCCAACCCTCCCATGTTAAGGTTGTATTCGTGGACAGAGGGGTTTTTCCACAACACCAGTCGCCATTGGAATTTTGGCTGTCGTATCTGCGTGAAGGGAGGACAGAACGAAAACATTCCTATTATCCCTCCACTTCACTGCAAGCAAATGATTACATTTCAAGCAGGCTCTCTCCCCCCGTCTAAGTCGGGACTCTAGAAGCCGTTGGGGGAAGCCCCGGCTATTAGACCGCACGGTGCCACATGCGCCAATTCCATAATCAAAAAGGTGACTAAAAAATGGCACGCTTGTGTAATAATTGTCCACGTACAAGTGGTACCCCTTTCCTGAATAAGGGTGACACCATGTCCCACACAATCTTACCGGCTCTATGTAGTCTGGGCAGTTCTCCTGGCTTTACGTGACTATCTCTTCCCTCGTAAACCATAAAACTATATGTATAGCCTGTTGCCCTGTCACAGAGCTTATACAACTTGACCCCATATCTGGCACGCTTGCTGGGAAGATACTGTTTGAATGACAAGCGGCCAGAAAATTTAATCAGGGACTCATCAACGCAGACAGCTTGATCGGGAGTAAACAAGGCTGCAAACTGTTGGTTGAAGTGGTTTACGAGGGGCTGAATTTTGTAGAGCTGATTGTATCCAGGGTCACCGTGAGGATGACAGAGTTCATTGTCATTGAAATGCATGAACCGCAAGATCTGCTTGTATCGTGTCCTGGTCATGCAAGCAGAGAACACGGGCATATGATGAATTGGGTCAGTGGATCAATATGACCGCAACTCACTTTTTATAGTTATGCCCATGAGGAGGGATAGGCCCAGGAAGGTCCTAAATTCAGAAACCGTAAAAGGTTTCCAATGTCTGGCAAGGGTCAGCTGGGGATTGGCGGTGATGAATTGACCAGCATACAAATTGCTTTGGTCCACAATAGATCTAAAGAGATCTTCCATGAAAAACAGCGAATAAAAATCAAGTGACGTAAAATCTACTGTTTCCACCTGAATTCTGGGTTGGCCAGTGAATGGGAGAAGTACTGCAGAAGTGGTGGGCTCCCAATTCGGATTGGCAAATGCAGCGAGAAGGGCACTATGGGCTCGACGGGCCTGTGTTTGTTTTCTTTGTGTCTGCGGGACACTATTTGTGTTAGCCACCTCACCAGCTTGAACTGCACTTATGGGACTCGCTACATCACCAAGTGTGACTGCAGTGCTGGATGTATGACCAGGATGTACTAGGCCGCTGGTGTTTGCCAGTTCACCAGAAAGATGAGCAGCACTAGTACTGGCTCTCTGCTCCATATGAGAGCCCTGTGGTTCTTGCACCTCAACAACAGAACGGGGTCGGGTATGCCTGACTTTAGTAGGGACAGGTACTTCATCGTCAGAGCTATCTGTCAGGGTGCCGCTGCTGTCTACCGGTTCGTATTCTGTGCCTGAATCTGACAGATGGATGACTTCCTCTTCACTGTCATCTGTCATGCTCAGAAACATGTAGGCCTCTTTACTAGTGTACCTTCAATTGGACATTGTGGCCTCTAAATTTACTGGTACAACTAGTGAAACTCACAGGAAAAAAAGAGCACCTGACTGTCAGCGACTGCTTCAAACGCTACCAAAAAAAGCATTCACAGGGATCAGGTTTGACTCTGCAAAAGCTGCAGTTATGTGTTTTGTGTTTTTTAAGTGACATTGATACTGCACTTTGGTGGGCTGGGCAGAGGGGCTAAACGCAGGTGCTAGCAGGTATCTGGGCTGATCCCACTAACGCTGCGTTTTTGGGAACCCTAAACTACTGGGGACGCTAATATAGTTATGATCAGATCAAATATATTGATCCGTTCAGACACTATACTACTAAGGGAGGTGTATGGTGCATGCGTGGGTGTTCGCGCTACTGGCACTAATCTGATGCTGCCTGGGGCGACGCGGACCCTAACTGACTCTAAAACCTAACTGATGTCACCCGCCGGGTGATCAGAGGGTTAAACCTTTATTCAGCAATATATGGCGTGTACCCTGATGTTATAAAAACCTGACAGTGACAGTAACTAGCTAACTGGCTAACTACACACTGACAGAGGGTGATCAAGGGGTTAAACCTTTATTAGGGGAGTTTAGGGGGGTCCATAGACCTATCTGGGCCTACTACTAAGTATCCTAACGCTGATTAGTGTCACAAATGACACCAATACAGTGATCAAAGAAAAATATGAAAACCGCACTTGGTGACACTGTGACAGGGAGTGAAGGGGTTAACTGGGGGGCGATCAGGGGGTGATCGGGGGGTGAAAAGTGTGCCTATATGTACTGTGTCAGTGTAGTGTTGGTGCATCACGTTTGGATGTCCTCTCTCCTCTCTCTGGAAGGGACAAGAATTCCAGAGAGGGAGATGACATTACTTCCCCTGCCTGTGTTTACACTTACAGGCAGGGGACAGTCTCCCATTCGCCAGAACTGATCACCATGTCCAGGCCAGAAATCATTGGCCTGGGCCTGGAGACTGATCGGTTCTGAAGCGACTCCGATTGCTGTGCGTGTGCGCCCCCTAGGCGGCCGTGTACCTGACGTACAGCTACGACGCCTCGCCCAGGAGAGCCAACCTGCCCAGTGTAGTACAGCATCATCATATAACTGGTGTTGTGTTAATCCGGGAGACTGACTGTTGACATTAAAAAATGTAAAAAAAAAAAGTTATTATATATTTTTATTTTATTTATTTTTTACAATTTTTTTAACACACTTTCACCAGAGCAATATAATGTTACCATAGTAACATTGTACTACTCTGGGGAAGTAATTCGTATTTTTTTTCTACGCATCATGAATTTCATTGCTATATGCAAGCATTTTACTGAATGAAATTCATTCATTCAGTTTGTATTGATTAGCTGTGATTGGCCACAGCTGATCACATGACACAGATGGGCTGCGATTGGCCCAGTTTGTACCATTTGATTACTGTGACCAATCACAGCTAGCAACACAATTGTACACAATGGATGGCTTGAAAGGAAGCCATCCATTGTTTACAACTGTCATGTGACCTGCTGTGATTGGTTACATCGGTCAGATGGTACCAGCAGCAGGTCGGTACATTGATCAGTCATTTGCTGTGTCTGGTGGACACAGCCGATGACAGTCCACTCTGCAGCGTGGGTGCGATCCGGGAAGACGTCCACCCGGATCAACGAGAAGCCCGTCTAGCCTTTCATTGACTATAGGCTGGGTGGGAAGTGGTTAATGTTAGGCGCATTTAGGACTTTAAGCACTAATTCAATTTAATCGCCAGAATAAATTAATATTCTGGCCAATGAAATTAACACCCAACGACTGATGCAACAAAATGTGTCTAAAAAAGCGCTTAGCTTACAAAAATGCGGCCTTAGGTGAATATTTGACACTGCTTTTCTCCAGCCAAGAGAAAGTCTTTCAGGAGAGAACTGTCCTTAGATGATAAAAGGTGACATTTGATTGGTTGTTATGGGTTTGCAGTAGTATGCATATCCTTAGCAATTTTCGTGTTTCACACTAATGCCCTGTACACACGGTTGGATTTCCTGCCGGAAAATGTTCGATGCGAGCTTGTTGTTCGAAATTCCGACTGTGTGTAGGCTCCATCGGACATTTTCCATCTGAATTTCCGTCACACAAAATTTGAGATCTGGATCTCAAATTTTCCGACAACAAAATCTGTTCTCGTAAATTCCGATCGTGTGTACACAATTCCAATGCACATGCTCAGAATCAAGCAGAAGAGCCGCACTGGCTATTGAACTTCATTTTTCTCAGCTCATCGTACGTGTTATACGTCACCACGTTCTTGACGTTCGGAATTTCGGACAAGATTTGTGTGACCGTGTGTATGAAAGACAAGTTTGAGCCAACATCCGTCAGAAAAAATCCATGGATTTTGTTGTCGGAATGTCCGATCGTGTGTACAGGGCAATGTGGTGGTGTGCGGTTGTCTCTGAAGAGTGATCCATGTTTAGTGAGCTGTTATATAACATCCCTACCACCTGATTTATCCCAGTAATGCCCCACTACTATGATGCACAGCCCCATTGGACGAGGTGGAAAGCGTGATGTCACTGCCCCACCTCTCCACCTTGTCCAGTCAGAGAACACTCTGCAAAGCGATCTCTGAATTGAATGGTGTCTGTGCTGAGCAGCTGAACTCCTGTGTTCAGAATGCAGCAGGGCAGCGGCTCCACACCTGAAAGCTGGTGGAGCCTTCATGAGGATTCCACGGGTATGGTATATACCCGTATTATATTTTGTAAAAAATATTTTTTCTTTGTTTCGGCCTCCCTTGCCCCAGCAGCAGCATCATATAGCAAGGGAAGGGGGCCCAGCCCGGGTAGAAGAAGCCCAGGAAGGTTTGCAGCAGGTGAGCAGGCCCAGTGCGTGGAGGCATGCCCACGCAACGTCATTATGCACTGGGCCTGCTCACCTGCTGCTGCAAACCTATAGTGTACCTGCATTGGTCGCCGCCTCCCTCCAAGTCCCTTCCAGTCCATCGGCAATCAGTGCCCGCCCGCAACGGGCGAAAGAGAAGAGGAGAGCAGTCAGACCAGCAAGCCACAACAGGGCCAGGGACCAGGAGTCATTGGCACAGGTCAGGCTGCATTTCATGGGCACTGATAAGGCTACATTTTATTGGCACTGGTAAGGCTGCATTTAATTGGCACTGGTAAGACTGCATTTAATTGCCACTGGTCAGGCTGCATTTTGTGGGCACTGGTAAATATTTTAGTACACCATTTGGTTCAGAATATTTTTTTTTCTTGTTTTCCCTCCTCTAAAACCTAGGTGCGTCTTATAGTCAGGTACGTCTTATGAAGGGAAAATACGTTTTTCCTTCACTGATGTGCGCTGATGAGGCAGCACCATAGGTGTGCGCAGCCTATTGCATTAGGTTGTGCACCCCAAAGCTCAAACACACATGCAGTGGTGGCTGGTGCTCCATCGTTGCTCCAGCCCGCACCGAGCACTATACCCACAACCCCCCGGTCGCCGGCTTACTCACCCTGTGCTGCCCCCGGACTGACATGTGGAGACGGCCGTGGCTTCCCCCCACAGTCTCCTCTGTGTCCCGGCCTCCATGTCCCCCCCACGTCGATCGGGCTTCCCCTGCGTCTCCTCTGCATCACAGCAGCCATATGTCTCATCCCTGCTCTTCCTTCCTCCTCCTAGGCCAATAGGATGGCTTCTCCTTTCAGCCATTTAGGAAACGCGTCGGCCGGGAATAGAATCAGTGTGACAATTCTCTATTGTCACACAACTGGGTGGGCTCAGGGCGCAGTGCTCTGCGCCCCGAGCCCACACTTTTTTGAAGCCTATTAGAGCCTCAGGCTCTAACCACGTGCTTTAAACAAAAAAAAAACCCTCATTGGAATCCGTGCGGCCGGCACCCCGCATGTAGATTAGGGGGCCGGATACATGGATAGGGGGGCAGTGCCCCTGTGCCCCACTGCACATATCCCTTTTTCTGCAGCCTCAGCTGCACTGGACAGTGAATGAATGGGAAGTGCTCTGTGCTGAGCGGCTTCCTGTTCATTCACAAACGGAAGCATAGTTTACTATGCTTCAGTTATGAAGGAACACAGTGAGTAAGTGTGTTCACTGCTACATTTAGAAAAGGAAGGAGTCCGTAAATTACATATAGTATTTACTAGCTCCTTCCCCCACTCTCGAATCTGAAACATCCCCCACAGGAGTCTGGGGGAGAAGAGAGGAGGGAAGCCAGCAGCACTGCAAGTGGGTGCAACACGGGGAAAGCCCAGTCAATAGGGGGAATTAGCACCCCACACAGTAATTAGGGTGTGCCCAGGCACAGCTGGCACCCCCCTGTGCACGCCTATGAGCGGTACTGATGGGCACTGATAGGGTGCACTGATGGGCACTAAAAAAAGCGGCACTGATAGGCGGGACTGACAGGCACTGATGAGGCTGCCTTGACAAGCATCACTGATGGGCACAGATTGGCAGCACTGGTGGGAATTGTTGGGGCTGCACTGATGATCAGTTCCCTGATTGTCAGTGCTGATGTCCCCTGTGTGGATTTGCCAGTTTTCGTCTCTCCTCCCCTCATGCGCTGTCAGCGTGAGGAGAGGATTGACGATAACCGACAAATCCTGTTTACATCCATAATCAGCTGTGATTGAACACAGCTGATCACGTGGTAAAGAGCCGCCGTGATTGGTTGGCTCTTTACGCCGATCTGTGATCAGCTGTGTCTGAAAGACGTAGCGATCACAGATCACTGTTGATGCGCGCCACAGGGGGGCGTGCAGGAAGCACATACACAGGAGGACGTCATATGACCGCCTTCCAGCAAAGTGCGGCCGCTCTGTAGCCGTCATTCTGCTGCGGTCGTTAAGGGGTGAAAGTGTTGCTAAACCCACAACAGTAAAATCAGTCTGTCTATGCAGTAAAGCATGCTTGTTATACTCACTGTGGAACCTAATAGGTTGATCCTCTGCATTGTGTAAAAAGCCTATTTGATCCTATCTTCTCTGATCCCCCTCTTCTTCCACTGTCCCCAATCTATCTCCTGATAGTATAGAGCCTTAGGGGCACACCGCACATGCTCAGTTTGCGTGTAAAAGCTTCCAGAACAGTGGGGAGCTCTCTGTCTGTCACATTATGTTGTCCTCCCTCTCCATTGCAATGCTCACACACAACAATTATACCTCCATGTATCATGCTATTACAGTTTTACTTATAAAGGACCAATACCTAGACAGCACTATCATATCCAGCAGTATTGATTAGCAAATGACATAACAATGGAGTATACATTTTGAGCTGTCCATAAAATTTTTTTTGGTTAGACGATCCCGGAGGGCATGTTACAGTACTGCTCCAGATCCCTGGGGCTGTTGTTATGCCTCAGGCTGAGGGAGCTCAGACACCTGCTGATTTTAGGAAGCAGTATGACGGATTTAAGCATAGATTGTGATAACCCCTGAGGATGATAATGAGCATGTGTGATTGTTGTGGCATGCATTGTCACTCGCATAGATTTTCCAATGTGAATTAAAGGGGAATTGGTGTTCTTTAATATTTTTTATTTTTTATGGAGAGCCTGTCGTAATAGAAAAAAGGCTTTAATAGTGGAATACTAGTTGCCATATTGTTTTTTTTTCTCAATTTGTATTTCTATAGAGCTTTCCTCCCTGAGAACTTAAAGAGTAAAGCCACGTACACACGATCGGATTTCCCGGTATTGTATGATGACAGGCTGTTGGCGGAAAATCCGACCGTTTGTATGCTCCATCGGTCAATTGTCGGATTTTCTGCAGACAAATGTTGGATGGCAGGTTTTAAAGTTTTCCCCGGACAAATGTCTGTTGTCGGATATTCCGATCGTGTGTACACAAGTCCGTCGGACAAAAGTCCAAAGTACAAACAAGCATGCTCGGAAGCAAGGACGAGCCAGAAGCCGGTCTTGTTTTACTATGTAAACGAATTGTATCGTGACGTGGCAAATTATGAAATCTCCAAAAGCAGCGCACAATTCTCTTCTTCTTTAATGGGATAATAATTAAGCTGCTTTGCTGGTGATACTGATGCAGTTATTGCAAACTAATTTTCAAAGGCTTTTTTTTCTAGTGATATCAAGAATAATATATATATATTTTTTTTGGCAAGTTACCATAACACCATTATCCCGTGGTTTTTAAGATCAAAGATACAACTATGTTGGTGTCCCTTGTCAATTTTACATTTTTTAAATGTAACTGCCTACTCCCAAACTATTATTTGAAGTAAAACAAATAGCCAAGTATTATTCTACACAATTTTTTTATTGTGCATTAAAAAAAGAAAAATTAGACATGCTATCTGCCAATAGAACTTAACCAAAAAGTACATTCTATGCATCCAAAAATATAGAAAATACAGTGGAACCTCGGATTACGAGCATAATCCGTTCCAGGAGTATGCTCATAATCCAAAGTACTCGCATATCAAAGCGAGTTTTCCCATTGAAGTCAATGGAAACGAAAATAATTTGTTCCGCATTGACTTCAAAGGGATGCAATACCGCATGCGGCCAGAGGCGGGGAGCGCCAGAGAGCCTCGGAAACAGCCGAAAAGGCCCGAGCACACTTCCGTGGACCTCGGCAAACCTCGGAAAGAGCCTTTCCGAGGTTTGCTGAGGTCAGCCAAACTGTCCTCGGGCCTTTCCGTGCATTTCCGAATGCCGACGATCGGCGACTTTCGGCTCTGCTCGGCTCCGGCACCCCCCACCTCAGGCCAAAAGCGGTACTCCATACCGCTTTTGGCCTGAATCCTGCTCGTTTTGCAAGACAACACTCGCAAACCGAGTTAGGATTTTTAGAAATACAGTGCTCGTTTTGCGAAACGCTCGTTAACCGCGTTACTTGCAAACCGAGGTTCCACTGTATAACAATATATTTATTATATAATATATATATCAAATCATTATTATTCAACCAAAAATAAAATAAAAGCCTCATGCATGTGCCCTGCTTCTTAGGGGGTCAACAATGCCAAGAGTTGGTGAAAGCAGGGGTCTGTCATCCAGAGATAATTCTGAAAAACATCCAGATTATTCTCCTGGAGCTCCCACAGCAAAGGTATATGACATAATTGGTCACGATTAATAGAGCAACCAATTTTTGGTCCAAGAAATCCTCCTCCTCCTCCTGTTCCTGGACTGGACTTAGGTCAAAGCAATAACTCCAAGGCCAATAATAAATAACAGGTTATCTCCTCCGATTCCGCAACATGTCTGGTTGACGAACAGCCATTCAGAAACGAAATAAAAAGCACGAAATGAAAAGCGCCAAACAAAAAAGGTGAAAAGAAAAGCGCGAATCAACACTCACCAAACTTCTACAAACACGAAATTAGCAAAAGGAGCCCAAAGGGTGGCGCTAAAGAGCTGAAAAACCATGTAGTACGTCAGTAAGTTCATGTTTGTTGGCCGACAATTCCTTCCTGTTTGTACGCAAGACAAAATCCAGGCACACGCCTTCGGACAAAAGTCCGAGGTTTTGTCTGCAGAAAATCCGATCGTGTGTACGAGGCTTAACATTCCCCTCTGGGTGATCTATGTACATTGCAAGGATTTTGACAAACTTTGTTGCAGATTCCTACCTTTTGGTATTCTGAAGAAATCCCTGTGTTCCTCTGTGTCCATTAGAGTGAGTCTAATGGGAGTGGTTTCATAATTCTCAACCAGCTGGAAAGCTCTAATGAGAAAAGCTCCTGGGCCTGCATCCCTTTAGACGTGTTCCTATTGGGAGTATCTCACCAAAAATGAAATTTTTGTTGCAGGGGATGCCCAAAATCTGACTTGTATCTTAGTGCAGACTTCTGGGAAAATCAGTGAGTCAATCACACAAGCAGGAAATGACAAATTCTGTGTACAGAACACCTCCAGGTAGCCATATTGCATTTTGTTTCCAAGGACTTTATTAAGTTTTCAATGAAATACAAAGGCATTAACTGTATAATCTTAAACAGTACAATTATGAAGATGTCAAATGGGGCATATACCCCTGCAAAGAAGGTAGTACAATAAATGGATAAATCCATATATAGGGAAACGTAGTAATTTAACAAACAGTAATAAACACAAATTACAGAGCTGCAGACTGAAAAGGAAAGGTAATTTTTAATAACATTCAATTACAATATTACTTGTGTCTCTATTGTAAATGCTATATATTATTTTTTTATTTGCAATTTGTTTTCCCACGAAAGTGGAATTACCCTTTAGCCACTTCAATACCGGGCACTTTCCCCCCTTCCTGCCCAGGACAATTTTCAGCTTTCAGCGCTGTCGCAGTTTGAATGACAATTGCGCTGTCATACAACACTGTACCCAAACAAAATTTTAAAAATTTTCTTCCCACAAATTGAGCTTTCTTTTGGTGGTATTTGATCACCTCTGGGGTTTTTATATTTTGCTAAACAAGCTAAAAAAGACCAAAATTTTTGAAAAAAAAAGTTTTTCTTCGTTTCTGTTATAAAAATTAAGTTTTCTCCTTCACTGACGGACACTGATGAAGCTGCACTAATGGGCACTGATGAGGCGGCACTGATAAGGTGGCACTGATGGGCACTGATATATAGAATTGATGGGCACTGATAGGCAGCACTGATATGCAGCACTGATGGGCACCGATAGGCTACACTGATATGCAGCACTGATGGGCACTGATAGGTGGCACTGATGGGCACTAATAGGTGGGACTGATAGGCGGCACTGATGGGCACTGATAGATGGCACTGGATAGGCAATACTTATGAAGACCTACTGACGGGCATTACTGATTGGCATCTGAAGGGCACTGACAGGCATTACTGATGGGTCACTGATTGGCATATTTATGGGCACTGATTGGCACTTTGATGGGCAATGACAGGCGTTACTAATGGGGCACAGACTGGCAGCTGATGGGCACTGATTGAACTGGTCTTTGATAACGCCCTGGGGGAGGGGCGAAACGCGTCGACGCAACATCCTGTACACGTTCGTTTGGTTTGTACCAGTGACATCACTTCCTGGCGTTGGAACGCACGCCCAAGAGCGGCGAACCGACCGAAATATCTGAATGCCTGCTTTCCTTACCGGTCCCGTGAGTAGCGCATTTATGCGCAGGTGACCTTTGGTATTTTAAGGTTTTATGCTATATACCTCTCTTCTCTCCTTCGGTGGAACGTGTGCTTCTGTGGTTTTACGAGCAATCTTTTTACATCGCTACACTACTGGCCCTGTTTGTTGGAAAAGATGAAAAAGTTGGAAGCCTGTTCATTGTTTGCCCCATGAAGGAGTATATATATTGTAGATGACATTTCATGGTTTCTTTGTGCTATCTGGAACTTGCAGAGTGGTTTGCTCCATAGTATCTCATTTTTTGCATAATTGATATGACATATTTTATTTATACATTTATACATTTATTTATATCATTGGTATGCTAAACTGCTATTTCTGATGTTTGTTAGATGCATCTGTCCAAATCAACATTTTCTATTTGGATAGTGCATCGTCCCATGATCCTGTTATTTGTCATTTTTTATACACACAAATTAATTTTGTGGAGGGTCTTGGAGCTCTGGTAGTGCAGTTCAGCGCACGCTTACTAGGTGTTGGCTTAGATGCGCGGGCTGCAGGTCCAGTTCTCTGACACATCCATATTTATCCTTACGTGCCACCTTACCATCACCTGCGGTGTTTTGTGGTTTTTGTTTATATATATTTTTCACATTTAGTTGCCAGCGCAGTTCACTTGGTTTATATATTTTCAAAAGTACAGTACTTTCACTCTGCAGCTGCAACAAAGTTTTTTCTTTTTGGTTTTCACAAAAATATTTTTTTGATACTATTACATATATTTGCGAGCGCTGTATTGTATGATTTTATGATGGGCACTGATTGGCAGCTGATGAGCACCTCTCATGGGGGCTGCACTGATAATCAATGTGCTGATTATCAGCGCAAGCCCCCCCCCCCGACAGGGAGAGCCACCGATTGGCTCTCCCTGTCAGCGCAAACTGAGGAAAGCCGTTTACGGGCAATTCCTGGTTCACGCTGTGATCAGCTGTGATTGGTCAGAGGCTCCTTACCACGATTGGAGATGCAGTGTGTCAGAGTGACACACAGCACCAAGGATCGCTGAACTGCGCACCCCTGTGGGCGCACAACGGCATATTATCCTTCTGGACATCATATGGCGCCCAGTCAGGAGAACAGAACCACCGCCCCACTGTCATTCTGCTATAGACCAGGCAGGAATTGGTTAAAGTGCTTAGGAATTGAAGCAGCCATCTTGGGCTCATTCAATTAAGCTAATTAACCTACCAGTATGTCTTTGGAGTTGGGAGGTACATTTTGTGTTGACTGAGAGAGTTTAATTCTGCTTTAGGAACTAAAATACTTACCAACAGCCCAATGTCTGCAAGGAGTCCCTCTCCGGGGCCAGCATCTTCTCCCTGGCTTATTTTTAAAAAATCTTTTTATTGAATTTTTTCACAAACTTGTACAGAGGCAAAATGTCCAGGCCCTCGCAGAGGTAGAGCACCCAAAAAAAAAAAAATGAAATAAAACATGGCAAAAAAATGAAAATAAAATAACAGTAGTGGCGTGTAGCTCATGGAGACCAGGTAGTAGATGTGAAAATATGAAAACATATAATGCGTACCCATGCCATAGATGTAGTACTGCCCCCACAGGAGCTGCTGGTAATTTTGGCCTATTCCTTCCACTCACAGCATGCAGTCAGGCACACAGCATTTTCAGCATATTCCTTTGGTTCAAGAATCAGTCTAGAGGTTTTTTGGGGGGTTTTACTGGGAACAGGAACTTAGATAGTGATGGGGATCATGAGATAACCCGAATTGTTGAACTTGAAGACTGCTAGGCTTCTGGCTGCTCTGTACAAAAGTGTACTGTACAATCTCAGGCTTCACTGTACTTTCT
Organism: Lithobates septentrionalis; assembly: GCA_037952835.1. NCBI lineage: Eukaryota > Metazoa > Chordata > Amphibia > Anura > Ranidae > Lithobates > Lithobates septentrionalis. The sequence goes on from JBBDGP010002373.1 coordinate 1,038,915, forward strand.
CCTGGCTGACTAGTACAACTCCTGGTTGTCTTGCTCAGTTCCTGGCTGCACTGAGCACACGTTAGCAGTATTGCATGCTCCTGGCTGCGCTGCACTTGCTTGTAAGATAAATAACCCCACAGTCAATTCTCCTCTGTAGAGCAGGATCAAGAACTCAGAGTGATTAAGCGTCCTCACACCAACGCTTCTGGCTCTGCTCAGACTGTGATCCAGACTCTCTCTCGCTTCGGTAAGCCCCCCAGCTAAGCTTAGCTTGATGTCTTCAAAAAGGGCTCCTCGACTTCCTCTCCGCATCTTAGTCTGCTCCAAGGACAGAGCCCCTAACACAGGGGTCTCCTCCAGAAGGCTGGACCCTGGAACTCTGCCCTCTGCTGCCAGTCCTCAGAATATTTATGGGCTCTTTCTCCACCTTCTGGGAACACCTCCTCAGGGATTGGCCAGAGCTCCATAGATATTTAGGCTTTCTGTCCTGCTCTCCCTCCCGCCATATTTTCAGAAAACTCTAAATGACAGGGGGAAGTAGCAGAACAGCAGCCTGTGAGACACTGAACAGCCCCAAGCAATCAACCCCTGCTTCACTGTTTACAGAGAAGCTAACTAAATTTGCCTAGCAGCAGCCTACTCTGAGAAGTGAGTACACCCCTCACATTTTTGTATATATTTTATTATATCTTTTCATGTGACAACACCGAAGAAATTACACTTTGCTACAATGTAAAGTAGTGAGTGTACAGCTTGTATAACAGTGTAAATTTGCTGTCCCCTCAAAATAACTCAACACACAGCCATTAATGTCTAAACCACTGGCAATAAAAGTGAGTACACCCCTAAGTGAAAATGTCCAAATTGGGCCCAATTAGCCATTTTCTCTCTCCGGTGTCATGTGACTCATTGGTGTTACAAGGTCTCAGGTGTGAATGGGGAGCAGATGTGTTAAATTTGGTGTTATCGCTCTCACTCTCTCATATTGGTCATTGGAAATTCAACATGGCACCTCATGGCAAAGAACTCTCTGAGGAACTTAAAAAAAGAATTTTTGCTCTACATAAAGATGGCCTAGGCTAAAAGAAGATTGCTAAGACCCTGAAACTGAACTGCAGCACAGTGGCCAAGACCATACAGCGGTTTAACAGGACAGGTTCCACTCAGAACAGACCTCGCCATGGTCGACCAAAGCAGTTGAGTGCACGTGCTCAGCGTCATATCCAGAGGTTGTCTTTGGGAAATAGACCTATGAGTGCTGCCAGCATTGCTGCAGAGGTTGAAGGGGTGGGGGGGTCAGCCTGTCAGTGCTCAGACCATACGCCGCACACTGCATCAAATTGGTCTGCATGGCTGTCGTCCCAGAAGCTAGCCTCTTCTAAAGATGATGCACAAGAAAGCCCGCAAACAGTTTGCTTAAGACAAGCAGACTAAGGACATGGATTACTGGAACCATGTCCTGTGGTCTGATGAGACTAAGATAAACTTATTTGGTTCAGATGATGTCAAGCGTGTGTGGCGGCAACCAGGTGAGGAGTACAAAGACAAGTGTGTCTTTCCTACATTCAAGCATGGTGGTGGGAGTGTCATGGTCTGGGGCTGCATGAGTGCTGCCGGCACTGGGGAGCTACAGTTCATTAAGGGAACCATGAATGCCAACATGTACTGTGACATACTGAAGCAGAGCATGATCCCCTCCCTTCGGAGACTGGGCCGCAGGGCAGTATTCCAACATGATAACGACCCCAAACACACCTCCAAGATGACCACTCACTGCCTTGCTAAAGAAGCTGAGAGTAAAGGCAAAGATGATGGACTAGCTAAGCATGTCTCGAGACCTAAACCCTATTGAGTATCTGTGGGGCATCCTCAAACAGAAGGTGGAGGAGCGCAAGGTCTCTAACATCCACCATCTCGTTGATTTCATCATGGAGGAGCGGAAGAGGACTCCAGTGGCAACCTGTGAAGCTCTGGTGAACTCTATGCCGAAGAGGGTTAAGGCAGTGCTGGAAAATAATGGTGGCCACACAAAATATTGACACTTTGGGTCCAATTTGGACATTTTCACTTAGGGGTGTACTCACTTTTGTTGCCAGCGGTTTAGACATTAATGGCTGAGTGTTGAGTTATTTTGAGGGGACAGCAAATTTGCACTGTTATACAAGCTGTACACTCACTATACATTGTAGCAAAGTGTCATTTCTTAGTGTTCTCGCATGAAAAGATATAATAAAATATTTACAAAAATGTGAGGGGTATACTCACTTTTGTGAGATATTGTACACTAAGGTCCTTCAACAAGGGATATTAAAAGTATATATAGACTCTCACAGTACACAGAACATGGTAATGCTATTATCTCGGTAAATATAAACTGCTAAATGCCTTTTCTCATTCAGCAGTTAGAGTAGTCTTGTGACTTCTATCAGTGTTCAGCCAATCACTGGTTAAAGCTTGTAGGAGGAGTTTTCTTACTGTCCTATCAGGCTGCAATACCCCTGACTCTTTTTCTGGACAGTGCTGGTTGGCCCTGTGCTGATCACATGCACTCTCCCAAGAAAAAAATTCTCTAGCAATATACTCCAAACTGAGCATGTGCAGCCTGACTACATAGACTTTGTTTAGTAACACTTTAAATTGGCTAGAAAGAGGAGACAAACATAACTGAGCGGCTATCACAGCAGTAATCAAAAAGTGTCAATGACCAGTAGGCATAGTAGCTGTAGAAGGCTCCTTAAAACTGTAATAAAGTTACTTAATAAAGTTAAAAAAAGTGCCTCCCTGCAGGTTTAAGTCTTATTGTACTAATGTGCAGTGACTTGTACTAGTATGAGAGATTTACCTATCAATAGAGACCTCCAGCACTGGAGTGTGATGGCTCTCCCCAGCACATCCTTGTTAACCTGTTTTTTTTTTCTGGCTTTCCGAATCTTCGGACAATTGAATGGCCCAGAGATCAGGCCGTAAATGCAATTTGATCTGCACATGCACAGCCCAGATTGCATTTTGGCTGATTTTTTAATTCTTGGGTTTACTACCACTTTAAGTCAACCTGACTTGACTTTAGTGAATTTTGTTGGGTATCCTCTATTGCTTTAAGTGTCCTGATAAAGGCAAAGCAGAGTTCACTAAGTGCTACCAGAAGTGGATGGAGGGAGGGGAGGGCTTTTTCCAATGTAATGTGATGGTTTTTCTGGCGTTAAATAATGGTAAGCCAAGAAGTGTCCATTTAGCATTGGTGGGAGCCAATTTGTCAACCGTATAAGCGGATTCTAAGTATGGGAGTAAAGCAGGTTTGGGTGATAGTTTTGATATTGCCCCCTATGTTGTTCCAATAATAAGAGAATGTTGGACATGTTCAGAAGACATGAGAAAAGTCTCCCACTGGATGATCACAACTCTTCCTGGCTTCTTATGGTTGTCGGTCTTTAGACATCTTTTTTGGCCGGCACAGGATGATGCATGAAGTCGGTCATCCCAAAACACTGGAACTGTGCCGGCACAGTTCAACACAAGACTGTTTATAAGCTTTGTAATTTGACTAAGTGACTTTGTAACTGGATTATTTGAGGATATTATCCCTGGCTTTGAAGATGGGCCAACTGCTGGAGTCAGAAAAAAGTCTCAGATCAAATCACTTTTTGATAATTAATATGAGATCTGCCTATCTGTGGACTCCTTTTGGGTATAATATTGTATTATTTAAATGGCAAATGTTGATGTTAATATAGTAAAGAGTGATCCATGAATATAAAATTGAATTAAACGTGTCAAGTACATGCATAAGGGAAGTAATAATACGTGATCACCATGTACCTGGCATTGTTCCCTTAAAACCTCCTTATTAAAAATATTCCCAATTATTTTTTTGTATGTTCGGCATTGGGGTGGATTTATCATCAGTCACAGGCAAATTGCCTCTCCCTTTGGAGATTTTCTGCTTTGCATAGATTACATCCTATCAGAACGGAACAGTAGCAATCATAAATAATAAATCAAATAAAACACAGCAACGCTTAAGATGAAGCTCCCCTGTCACTGGTAAATGGTGTCTTTAAAATATAATGTATTAAAATTTAAACATGAAAAAATGTAAAAGTTTCACATTCCTAAACACAAGCTATACTTTCATTTTCTGATATTTTATTTAAATGTAATTGCCTGATCAATCACGGGAGACCTTTTTTTTCTCTATCCTCTAAATGACTGAACTTTAATCTTAAGTTATAAAGTGGCTCTAATGCCAGAAGGTTTTTTTACTGTAATGCATTATATGCCTTCCAATGTCTATGTCTCCCCACCCCGCTCCCTAAGCACTTACCTGACACCACTTTCGATCCAGCGCTGTCCCTGCTACCAGCCCCATTCTGCTCTCTATCTCTGCATTCACAGGCTTGGCTAAGAGCAATTGGAGCTATTGGCTTCTGCTGCTGTCAGCCAAATCCAATAAGTAGGGAGCAGGGCCAAGCCAACCTGTGTGTGTCAAGAGATGCACATAGTCCACCTCAGGATTGAGCCTGTACGAGTTCCCCCATAGCAAGTGACTTGCTATGGGGGCACCTGAAGAAGAGGAGGAGCCCAGAGCACGAGTAGGGGACCTCAGAAAAGGAGGTTCTGCTCTCTCTTCCTGCATTCAAGGGATTGGCTAAGAACAGCGGGAGCCATTGGCGTCTGCTGCTGTCATTTATATCCAGTAAGAGGGGAAGGGGAGCAGAGCCGAGCCACGCTGTGTGTGTTAATAGACGCCGGGGAACAAGCCCGCATGAGTGTTCCCATAGCTAGTGACTTGAAGAAGAGGAGCCTAGAGTACCAGTGGGGGACCCTTAGAAGAGGAGGTTCTGGCCCGCTCTGTGCAATACTGTTGCACAGAGCAAGTAAGTATAACATGTTTGTTATTTAAAAAAAAATTAGCTTTAAAGTCACTTTAAGCTAAAACTTTGAAGGCTATTAACATTTTGTGAAGAGGGAACTTTTTTATTTTGTTATTTTTTTTAGAAATCATTAAGAATGTATGAAACGTGTTTTCTTCCTTTCTGTTTTAAAAATTGGCTATTTTGAGCCGTGTGTCTGATATGGGCTACTCAAGAAAGATTTGTGCGTGATAAAACTAAAAAAGACCATACACCAAACAATTTAAGTAAAGATGAGGTACTGGCGTTGAACTCCTTGTCGGCTCGGCGCGAAATAGCTATCAAACCGGCCGATAAGGGGGGTGCTATTGTAGTAATGGACACCGCAACATATGAGCTAGAGGTGATGAAACAGCTTGAGGACACTAACACTTATAGAAAACTAGACACATGCCCAGTTTTTAAGGTACAAAAAAGAATTAAGGATATTTTGACCACTGCATTAAAAAACAAAATCATAGATAATGAAACTGTGGATTTTTTAATTTCTGAACATCCTATTACACCGGTGATATACGTTTTACCAAAGATCCATAAGGATCCTGTCAATCCCCCGGGACGTCCCATTGTATCTGGGATGGAATCGGTCACAGCTTCTTTAGGGCAGTATCTTGATAAATGTTTAACACCGCTATTGTTGAACACAAAATCCTATATAAAAGACACTTCTGATTTCCTATCTAAAATTCAGGATATTAGACTGTCGGCCGATTCCATTCTGGTATCATGGCACGTCTCTAGTCTTTATTCAATAATTCCACATGAACTTGGGATAGAGGCTTGTCGGCGGCTGCAGATCCAGTCCGGTATATATAAAACACAGAATATTGAGTTTTTATTGGATTTACTCAAAATTGTACTTGAGCAGAACTATTTCCTTTTTAAAGGTACTCTTTATTTACAACTGAAAGATGCATCGATGGCTTCCAATGTCGCACCCCCATACGCAAATTCGTTCATGAATATGATAGAAACATCTTATATATTTCTTAATGATATGTTCCTTAAACACTGCCAGGGATGGTATAGATTTGTGGACGATATTTTTGCTGTATGGGATGGGGACATGGATACCCTTTTCTTATTTGATAAATATATTAACCATCTTGTTCCCGGTCTCAAATTTAATATTGAAATAGGTACTACTCAAATCTCGTTTCTGGATACTACGTTAAAACTTGAAAATATGACAATTACAAGTGATCTTTATGTGAAAACTACTGATCGTAATCAACTATTACATTTTAATAGTTTTCATCCCCCCAATGTCTTTGCCTCCATCCAAAGGAGTCAGCTGATGAGGGTTCAGCGGATAGTTAGCGATCCGCTGCGTTGTAGTCAGAGGCTTGATGAGATTTAGACAAAATTGATTGATAGAAAATATCCTGAAGCCTTGGTTAAAAAGGAACGGTCCAGTATGGATAGTGTTAGGACCCCAAAAAAATCGATCAAACGAATTCCCTTTATTATGCAATACCATCCTTTTTCACACAGAATTTCTAAAATAATTAACAAACATTGGAATCTACTCAGAACCAGTTATCCTATGGTTTAGGAGTTCTGGTGTCCTCCTATGTCATCTTATAGGAAGGGTAGAACAATACGCCATTGATTAATTAGATCTGATCAATTTTCATCAACAACACCAAAAACAACGTTTTTGGGACCAAAAAATCTAGGTTCTTATCCCTGTTTATCATGCATTCAATGTAACTCCATGATCAAGGGAAAATTTTTCACACACCTCCATTTCAATATTCCCATTAGGGGACACTATACATGTCAGTCATCATTTGTAGTATATGCCATCAAATGTCCATGTGGATTGGTATACATTAGTGAAACTACACAGAAAGTGAAGGATAGAATCGCAAGACACAAATATTCCATTAGGGGTAAATTAACACAGCTACTACTTGTTTGACATTTTGTTGAATTTGGACATAGTGTGTCACAATTGAAATATATGGTGCTGGAGGGGATTGAAAGAAAAAGAAGAGGGGGGATCGTGAATTAACCCTCAGAAAAAGAGAGGTACACTGGATCAATTTTTTGAATACAATTGCCCCACGCGGTTTAAATGTGGATTTAGAACTTTATTTGTTTATTTATTAGGTTATTGGTTCTGTGTTGTGACTGAGCAGATTTTTACATCTATTTATTGAGGATATATATCTTTTTATGCATATATATGTCTTTCAGATCTCAAAATAGGATGAATCGCAGGATGACAATGAGATATTGAGATTATTGGCCGTGCGATTAGCTATTTCTTGTGTCTATGGTATAAGATTAGTATTCAGTAACATTGATTGGATAGAAACTGAGAATGATTAACCATATTGATTCCATGTGTGATGATGCTTGTGAAACACATATAAAATAGATGATTGTGGTGAAAACCTTCAGATGTGTTCTGACTGATCTAAGGAAGGAAGCGAACAAATCAGCCCGAAACGTAATCTTTGTCTGAACAGATGATTGTAACGATTTTGTCTGGAATGACTCTACTTGCTTTGTAATATTTTTCCAAAGATTTGATGGAATAAAGCAACACATTTTTAAGTGCAGCAACCTTTGGAACTTGGAACTTGGTACATATATATATATATATATATATATATATATATATATATATATATATATATATATATATATATATATATATATATATTATACAGTATCTCACAAAAGTGAGTACACCCCTCACATTTTTGTAAATATTTTATTATATCTTTTCATGTGACAACACTGAAGAAATGACACTTTGCTACAATGTACAGTAGAGAGTGGAAGAAGAAAAGAAGAAAGCGCCACTAAGTGTAGTATTTAGGTGCAATTTAATAGCCAATAATAGCCAATAATTTTGAGCCAAAGTGTCAATATTTTGTGTGGCCACCATTATTTTCCAGCACTGCCTTAACAGGTTGCCACTGGAGTCCTCTTCCACTTCTCCATGATAACATCACAGAACGGGTGGATGTTAGATACCTTGCGCTCCTAGCTGTACACTCACTACTTTACATTATAGCAAAGTGTCATTTCTTCAGTGTTGTCACATGAAAAGATATAAAAAAATATTTACAAAAATGTGAGGGGTGTACTCACTTTTGTGAGATACTGTATCTATCTATCTATCTATCTATCTATCTATCTATCTATCTATCTATCTATCTATCTATCTATCTATCCACACACACACACACATATATATATATATATATATATAGTAAGGAAAATAATTATTTGACCCCCTGCAGATTTTGTAAGTGTGCCCACTTACAAAGAAATGAAAGGCCTATAATTTTTATCATAGGTGTATTTTAAATGATAGAGATAGAATATCAACCAAAAATCTAGAAAAAACACATTATACAAATGTTATAAATTGAGTTTCAGTTCAGTAAGTAAAATAATTATTTGATCCTCAAGCAAAACATGACTTAGTACTTGGTGGAGAAACCCTTGTTGGCAAACACAGATGTTTCTTGTGGTAGGTTATCTCTAAACCCTTAGGGTTTCTTGGCTTTTGCTTGGTTTCAGTTTCAGCTCCCTCCATACATTTTCTATAGTTACTAAATTTCTAATATTATATTTACGCAAACCCCTGGTTCCATCACTATATCATGTTGGATCACAATGGTCAGTCCGGGTAAGGGGGAGTAAAAGTCTCTATTTTTGTACACAAACCCCCTAACATCACTTTGTTGTGCCACGGACATGGAATCCGTTATGGGGACATCAGGTGTCACCAGGTGTTACCGGTACCCAGTCTGTTGGGGGCGGGGATGTGGCCAATAAAGTCCTTCCAGGGCTTTAAGAGATTCACATGATAAATGGTGGTTTCCTTTTCCCTGGTTGGTAGACTTTGTAGTTTACCTCAACTACCCTTTCGACAACCTCAAAGGGACCCCGCCACTTGGCTAGGAACTTACTTTCAACCGTGGGAACCAGTACCAGTCCCTGAGGCTGAAAGCACGTACCCTGGCACCCGATCATAGACCCTCCTCTGGGCCTTCTGGGCTTGCACCATATTTTCCCGTACCAGGTGCAGGACAGCTGTGTTTCGATCCCGCATCAAGGAGATATTCACTATAATGCTTCTATATGGGGTGGCCTCTCCTTCCCATGTTTCTTTGGTGACATCCAGCAGCCCCCTGGGATGTCTGCTATACAAGAGCTCAAAGGGGGAATAGCCTGTGGATGCCTGCGGAACCTCTCATATGGCAAACATGAGATATGGTAGCAAAAAATCCCAATTTCTCCCATCTTTGTCGACCATCTTTTTCAGCATACTTTTCAAACTTTTATTAAATCTTTCCACAAGACCATTCATTTGGGGATGGTAGACAGAGGTACAGAGATGGGAGATTTTGGATCATTTACACAGTTCCTTGGTAACCCTGGACATAAATGGGGTGCCCTGATCGGTTAAGATCTCTTTTGGGATCCCCACTCAACTAAACACCTGGACTAACTCCTTGGCGATAGCCTTAGTGGAGGTGGTATGCAAGGGTATGGCCTTAGGATAGAGTGTCACATAGTCCAGGATTACCAGAATATGCTGGTGACCCCGGGGAAACTTCACTACCGGCCCCACCAGGTCCATGCCATTCCTCTCAAAAGGGACCTTGATTATTGGTAGAGGGACAAGGGGACTGCGAAAATGGAGCGACGGTGCCGGCATTTGCCACTCGGGGCACGATTCACAGTACTCCCTGACATCTGCATACAACCCGGGCCATAAAAATCTCTGGGTGATTTTCTCCCTGGTCTATTACATGACCATGGGCCAGGTCTAGCACCACCCTGCGGAAGGGTTTGGGAACCAGTAGCTGTTCTACCTCATCCTCTCCACGTTCTACCACCTGATACAGTAAATCATTTTTAAGGGCCATGTAGGGGAAAGACACCCCCCAGTTAGAATCTACCGGTTCCCCATCCACCATCTTAACGTTTTCTCTGGCTCTAATGAGGGTGACATCTCGCAGTTGCTCGGTACAGAACTCCTCTCTCCTGACCTCTAAGTCAGGTACCATATTCTGGCTACTTTCATTATCAGGGTCAAAGATGTTTTCCTGTTCGTTACCCTCAGGCTCAGAGCTAGCTTTCAGGTCCTCCGTCTCCCCAGCCATGACAGGGAAAGGAAGAGGATCTCCAGCTTCCTCGATCCTCCCAACAGCTTCCCCTTCCCTTTGGCAAAAAGGGTATGGTGAGATCTCCCGTGCTTCCCCAGCAGGGGGAGCTCTATCTACCAGCCTCCGTTTGCTCTCCCATAATCTCCAAAAATGGGGAAAATCTCTCCCCACTAAAGCTTCATGAAGCACTAAAGGCACCACCTCCACTGAATAAGTCACACTGCCTCAAGGGGAATCAACCTCAACCTCAGCTGTCTGGTAGTCCCGAGTGTCCCCATGGATGCAAATTACCCCGATAGTACTGGGGTGTAGTTTTGTGGGGTTTACAGAATCATTTCTGACTAGGGTCACCACACTACCAGAGTCTAGCAGGGCTGTGAGTTGCTTTCCATCCACCAAAATAACACACATCTGTTTTTCAAAGCGACCCTGACATGATGCAGTACATGTGACCTGTGCAAAAAAGAGATATGCGTCTTTTCATATAACCATAATCACATTGCATAGGTTCATCATTTAGAGGACAGTTTGCAGCAATATGCCCTAATGCATGGCAACGATAACACTGTATGTGCTCTACCCCCAGTTCCATTAATGGCCCAAATGACCTTCCTGGCTTCTTTGGCCAGTCTCCAGATCTAGGACCCACAGTCTCATTAGCTGTAACAGCAGCCTTATCAATCTTCCCCATGTTCTTGAACCCTGAAACAGTCTTACCAGAACCGCTGGGTGATCTTGCACCCCTAGACACACCAAAGTGGGGGGTAGATGGGTTCATCAATTCCTTAGCAGTGTATCTCTCCACTAGGTCCACCAATTGGGTTGCAGTTTTAGGGTCCCCCTGTCCAATCCATCTCCTCAGAGCAGCAGGGAGCGCACGCAGGTAGCAGTCCATTACCATGCGCTTCACGATCTGAGGGCCTGTAAGGGCTCTGGCTGCAAACACTTCCTGGTGAGATGGACCAGGTCGAACATTTGAGAATGGAGTAGCTTGCCACTGGAGTAGGTCCACTGATGCACGTGCTGGGCCCGGACTGCCATGGTGACACCCAAGTGTGCGAGTATCTCTGTCTTCAGTCTTTTAGTCCTGGGCCTTATCCGGTTCCAGATCAAAGTAGGCCTTTTGAGGTTCTCCTGTCAAAAATTGTGCCAACAGACCCGCCCACTGTTCTTTTGGCCATCCTTTGCGGATAGCGACTCTCAAAGTCGCAAGGTATGCCTCAACATCATCAGCAGGTGTTATCTTCTGTAGGTGGTAGGAGGCACGTACCAACTTTGGTTCCACTAGCATAGGAGGTGCAAACCCCTTTTTCAATTCCACCAGAGCCTCTGCGAACTGCCGTTTCATCTCCTGCTGAGCCGCCTGATGTGCTGCAGCTGCCTCAGCGACTTGGCGGTTTGTTTCTCGCTGAGCTGCATTGGCCTGTAGCAGGGCCTTTAAAATTTCCTCCATCTTTAGAAACTGTCTGCTGAGTCCACCACGTGTGGGAGATTAGCTTGTGGGGCTCACCTTTTCTGGAAAACAAGGTCAACGTGCAGGCAATTTCTTTAAAATCTGGCGGGTTGCCAGGTTTATTTAGCAGAGGTTTTCAAAGTAATGAAAACAAACAAACAAAATAGTAAAGCAAATCCGTGTCGTCAGGCTCTAAACGATACAGTAGTCTCCTCTCTATAAGGTGTGGGGCTGGTCCCTGTCACCCACAAAACATGTGGTAAAGCAAACCTTCTTTTTAAATCCAAACAGAGCTCTCTCTCTTAGATTCCCTTCTGAGTCTCAGGCCAGAGCTCTCCTGTGCTCTCTTCCTGCTCATTTAAAGTCCACCTGAGTGTGGACTCAAGTGGACCACAACATAACCAAGTAACCAAGCCTGCCACAGAGGCTGGATAAACCCGGGCCGGATTCTGCTTCAGTCTCTTACAACAGAACGCACTTGAGGTGAAGTATATATAGACTGTCCATTACCTCACCTCGCATATCATCACAATATATATATATATATTTATATATGTGTAGTAAAACCAAGCCTCATTTTGAGATAAACCTCAATATGGACACCGATCCAGGAAGCTATACCAAGCCTCACTTTCAGCTCAGCCAGGACTCACTTTGAATTGCAAATAGAGTATGTGTTAACAAGCTCACAAGTGGAAGTCCACCAGTAATGCCTCAAACAACATTATATCCTGGATGGTGAATGTATTAAAAAAAATGTATAAAGAAATTCCAATCTAAAAAACTGTATGAGAAATATCTTTATTAATAAAATGATATATATTCCAAAAAATAAAAATATAATCAATGCTAGATATGTAAAAAACAAAAAGGCCATCTATCTAAAAAGGTAAGACAATCAAAAATTTTTCATCCAAAATACACATGCGTGTACATTAGTCAAATATCTAACATATTCATTCCTGATATAACTTTCTTGTATAATTGATATAATTAAATAAAATAACAAATACAAAACAATATCTCACTATAAAATTCATATAAAACAGATAAATGTCCTGGATTAGCAAAGAGATATTCCATAAAAAATTTCAAACAAAAATAGGAAGGGGAAAAAATTGTTGATCAAGGAAAGGGCATCGTGGGTTATTAATAAATGCATTGATGTCTTAGTCTACACTTAACCCAAAGGGGGCATAAAATTTCACATTGTATATCCATTTTGTTTCTAGCTCCAATGTGGAACAAATGTATCTATTCCTGTAAAAAGTACCAGTAGAGTCCTTATTATGGGCTATGGCATAATGCCTAGAGACACTACGTCCCCTAAAACCACATCTGATGTTGCCCAAGTGTTCACCCAAGCAGACCTGAAGTGCTCAGGTGGACCTACCTATATACTGGAGGCCACATGGGCATAGCAAGAGATACACTATGTTAGTAGTGGAACATGTAATGAAAAGTTTGAAACGGGGACTGCGGAAAGTGGTAGTGGACACAAAAGCAACCTCCTTTTTATGTGAAGTATTGATTTAAAAGATATTGCATCCTTTACACTGTGAAACAAAGTTGGATATATAGAGGGATCATAAATATTGGGGACAATGTGGTTTCTCAAGGAAGGAACACCAAGAAAAATTATTTGCAGCCTAGATGGCAAAATGGTCCCCAGTACACTGTCATTGCACAAAATATGCCATGTTTGTCTATAATGTGTTTTACAAAATAATGCTTGGAAGAGAAGGAGGTAATAAAGGACCAGGACAGTCTGTACCTATTGGATATATCTTTCACCTGTATGGGTCTTGCACACAGCAAACTATTCCTATCCAAATTGCTGACAAAGCGAATGTCCACATCCAATGATCCCTTCTTTATGAAACAATTTTTAAAAATTTCAGCTTAAGTAGAGTAATCACAAAGTCTACTGCTTTTACTTCTAGTTTGTAAAAAATGGCTATGGGGAATAGACCTCAGCCAAGGTTGGTAATGTCAGCTATCTGTTTGAATGTATGCATTGCGATCCGTAGGTTTGAAGAAAGTTGACGTAATGAAACTTGTTCTCTCTCAGGTTATCATTAGATCAAGAAAGTGTATTTCAGTTTGGCTGGATTCATAGTCTAATTTAATACCCCTATCATTATGGTTTAACCACTTCTGCCCCGGAAGGATTTACCCCCTTAATGACCAGGCCATTTTTTGCAATATGGCACTGCATCGCTTTAACAGACAATTGCGCGGTCGTAGGACACTGTACCCAAACAAAATTGACATCCTTTTTTTCCCACAAATAGAGCTTTCTTTTGGTGGTATTTGATAAACAAAAAAAGAGCGACAATTTTGGAAAAAAAAATCTTTTTTACATTTTGCTATAATAAATATCCCAAAATTTTAAAAAAATTCTTCAGTTTAGGCTAATATGTATTTTTCTACATATTATTGTTAAAAAAATCTCAATAAGCATATATTTATTGGTTTGCGCAAAAGTTATAGCGTCTACAAAATAGGGGATAGATTTATGGCATTTTTGTTTAAATTTTTTTATTACTAGTAATGGTGGCGATCATTTATTTTTATCGGGACTGTGACATCGCGGCGGACAGATCAGACACTTTTGACACGTTTTTAGGACCATTGACATTTATACAGCAATCGGTGCTATAAAAATGCACTGATTACTGTGTAAATGTCACTGGCAGGGAAGGGCTTAACACTAGGGGGTGCTCAAGGGGTTAAATGTGTTCTCTGCTAGATGTTTCTAACTGTGGGGGGATGGGACTCACTGGAGGAGGAGACCGATCGCTGTTCCCAATCTTTAGGAGCAGACCATCTGTCTCTCCTCCGCTGACAGAACCAGGATTTATGTGTTTACACACACAGATACCCGTTTTGGCTCTCGTGCCTGCGATCGCGGGTGGCTGGCGGGCTTTGCGACCGCTGGCCATGCGCATCGGGTCCCCCACCTGCTAAGGCTCTTAAAGGAGCCAACGTACCTGTACGGCGGTTCACACAGGGCTGCCAACTTGCCACATGTATATATGTATATATATATATATATATATGTATATGTACATGAGCCGGTCAGGAAGTGGTTAAGGTGACCATATAGTCTTAAAAGGATTCCAATGATTCAATCCAAAGGAGGAGGATGTCATCTATATATCTTTCTCACATAACTCAGAAGGACATTTGGGAAGTTGTGGGAAGATGCATATTTCAGCAGATCCATAATAAAATACCTTTGGTCTGTGGATAAGTCATATTTAGCTAATTTAATATTCAACTGCCATTAAACCTAAATCAGGAGGTATAAAAGTATATAATGAAACAACATCGGCAGTTACCATCCAAAACTCCCTTTTTAAAAGTCTAAAAGTTCTTTCAATAAATTAATAACATGTCTGGTATTCTTAAGGTACAAAGGGATTTGTTTGACCAAAGGCTGAAGAAAACCATCAATATATTTGCCACATCTCGAGGTTTCCGAATCAATCCCACCTACGATTGGTCGCCTCAGAGGGTTGGTCAAACTTTTATGGATTTTTGCCAAATAATATATAAACGCATTTGTACTTCCTGTTTGCCAGATTATTGTGCTCTTTCCAGCTAATATTTCTCTCTTGTCACTCCTGCTGCAATCCGTATCTTCGCTAGTACTCGTTACTGACCTTTGACTTATTACTCAACTACACTTCCGTTTGATCCCAACCTGCAACCACTTATTACCAACCTTTGACTTGTTTATTGACTATGTTTCTGCTTGGTCCCTACCTGCTATATCTGCTACTGTACCCCAACTTGCTCACCTCCTAGTGGGGTGATCCTGAGGACTAAAACCTGGTACTAACATGCAGCAAAACCCATCTGCACCATCAGGAGCTCTGGTGAATAATGGACCCAGCACCTCAGGGGAGCCTATGTCATCCACCAGGGTGACTTGCTTGTATACGGATCCTGCTGGTCGGTGGGAGCCTCTCTACTGCTATAGCTGCTAGTCTCTGAGCCTGACCCCTGACCATGACAGAACCAGGAAAATACTGGATTATGACCCTAAGATGGAGCTGGTGTCAGAAATCATTAATCAGACCGAGACAGAAGTGCAATAAAAATCACACTCGTTTAATAATAATAATAGTAAAAGGTAAACAGCAAACATAGTCAAATTATAGCCAGAGTAACTGGAATGGATAGTCAGACAAGCCAGGATGTCAGGGAGCCAGGGATCAGTGTACTTCAGGACAAGCCAGGAAATCAGGAAACCAGAGAATCAGCATAGTGGAACAGCAAGCAGGATCAGGGACCAGAAGGGACGTCAGCCAAGCAAGTCTTTAGCAGGTACACAGGAGGGAGTCTCTGATATCTTGACAAAGGCAAAGAAAACAGCTTAAGTAACCAGCAGGACTGACGAGCAGGGTATCATCATCAGGTGAGTTACTGTGGAAAAGATTGGAGCTGGCAATTAACCGACAGCTGAGCGGCCTGCTCTGAGAAGAAAGGGCTGAGCCCAGCCCCGACAGCTGGAAATAATAGGATATAAATATTCATTTACTATATTTATCAGCTCCATCTAGTGACCAAAATGTGGTAATTTCCTTACTCACTCTATAAATAACATTTAACCCGAAGAGAAAGTAAGCTGATGACATTTAATTTTGCCCCTATTCACAAAGAACAAATGTAGTGCTACCCCTGTAGGAGCCACAGTGATTACCTGTCCAGACTCATTCACTCTTCTCCAAAAAACATTCTAGGGCAGGGGTAGGCAACCTCGGCACTCCAGCTGTTTTGAAACTACAAATCCCATCATGCCTGTGCCTCTAGGAGTCATACCTGTGATTGTTAGGGTCTTGCAATGTCTCATGGGACTTGTGGTTTCACCACACCTGGAGGGCCGAGGTTGCCTACCTCTGGTCTAGGGGATGTTTTTTTTTTTTGTTTTTTTTTTTGAGAACTTGGATAGGGATGAGGGTAGTGGTGGGATACTCCAGAATAAAAAAATATGTACATTGAGGACTTAATCTTCCTTTCTGCTTAAAGTAGAAGTAGAACAAGGAGAGCAAAGTCCCTTCTCTTTTATTGGACAGTATCTGGACAGAGCTCTTCAGGACACCAGCCACTGTCCCCTTTAACAGACCCACTGAGTATATAAATCTCAAACAATCAGGAACATGATTAGGTAGTGGTCATTATAAGATCACTTTTTATGGCCCATAAGTTGATAGCCTCTCATTGGGTCTCGCCCAATCCTTCTACCCTGGGGGACTGGGTCCGGGAACTGGATAAACATGTTATGCTTGAACAACATACCTATATTCATCGAAACGTTTGAAGCTTGAAAAAATATGGAACAAATGGATAGATGCTCCATGCTCCAGCCTAAATGCATAATAAAGAGAGGTAGTGATTGAAGAGCAGGCTGGCCTGTTTTATTTTATTATTATATTGCCCTGGCTAAGTTCACTCTGGCATTAAAAGCAGGTGTTTTAGGGGCATTTTTACTGCCCCTCAAACGCCTATGCAAATGATACAATGGACAACAAACGTTGCTGTTTACATTATCAAAACATGAAGCATTAGCGTCACTTCGCTTCAAAATTGAAGCCTCACATCAAGTCTGGAGGCATTTGAAGCCTTTCAACGCTTTCCATTCAAATCTATGGTAAAGCACTGCAACCGCACCGGCATGCGATTGCAGCGCGTTTGCAGCGCGGTTGCGACTCATTAGTACATTATGTCCAGTGTGAATTTTAGCTGGTTGTTAAGGAGCGGGCCAGGAAGCAGGTCGCCGCGTCCTTAACAATCGATGAGTCATCAGCTGTCAGCGGGCTTCTGCAGGGGATGCCTGAAACTGACTTGTATCTAAGGCAGACCTCTGTGAAAATTGGTGAGACAATCACACAAGCAGGAAATTATGTTTCTGGGGGCGGTCAATACACATTCTGTGTACTGAACAACTCCAGGTAGCCATATTGCGTTGCATTTTCAGAAAATTACAGTGGCTGCAGATTGAAAAGGAAAGGTCATTTTTAATAACATTCAATTAAAATATGATTTGTGTCGCAATTGTATACGCTATATTATTTTTCCGTTATTTGCCCTTTAAATAAAAAAAAAAGTAAAGTGCCCCTGTCCCCTCGTGCTCGCTCGCAGAAGCGAACGCATACGTAAGTCGCGCCCACATATGTAAACGGCGTTCAAACCACACATGTGAGGTATCACCGGAACGTTAGAGCAAGAGCAATAACTCTAGCAGTAGACCTCCTCTGTAACCCTAAACATGTAACCTGTAAACAATTTTAAAGCGTCACCTATGGGGATTTTTAAGTACCGAAGTTTGGCGCCATTGAAGTGTGACACGTTAGGTATCTTTTTACTCAGCGTAACATCATCTTTCACATTATACAAAAAAATTGGGCTAACTGTACTGTTTTTTTTTGTTTGTTTCTTTTAATGCATGAAACTGTTTTTTTTTTTTTTCAAAAAACGCGTTTGAAAAATTGCTGCGCAAATACTGTGTGAGATAAAAAGTTGCAACGACCGCCTTCTTATTCTATGTTTCTCTGCTCAAAAACATATATAATATTCGGGGGTTCTATGTAATTTTCTAGCAAAAGAATTATGATTTTTACATGTAGGAGAGAAATGTCAGAATTGGCCTGGGTAGTAGGTGGTTAATATTCAGCGCTTAGTGTGATGGATGGAAGACACATCCTGAGGTTGGTGGAGCTCTAAAGTGTGGGGTGTCCGGTGCCCATGACAGCCCTGCTGAAATCTCAGCCCTGCTGAAAGGACCTGGTGAGGTTTACGCCCCCTTCCAAAAAAGTTTTCACCAGCCGCCACTGCTCTGGAGGAATTGTTATTTTCTCTACAAAAGTGGAGTAATGCCGCATACACACGAGCGGACTTTTCGACGGACTGAACTCCAAAGGACTTTTCAACGGAGTTCCGAAGGAGTTCCAACAAAACGGACTTGCCTACACACAATTACACCAAAGTCCGACTGATTCGAACGTGATGACGTACGACCGGACTAGAATAAGGAAGGTCATAACCAGTAGCCAATAGCTGCCCTAGCGTAGTTTTTGGTCCGTCGGACTAGCATACAGATGAGCGGATTTTTCGATAGGACTCGAGTCCATCGGAAAGATTTGAAACATGTTCTATTTCTAAAGTCCGTCAGATTTTTCGACAGAAAAGGTCCGATGAAACCCACACACGATCGAATTGTCCGACAGATTCGTTCCGTCGGACCTTTGCTGTCGAAAAGTCCGATCATGTGTACACGGCATAAGTCTTTAAGTTTGCCTGAAACATATAGAGGAGGGAGGTGGGAGTGCAGAGGGATCCAAATATCCAATGTCTATCCCATCCAACAAGCTTTCCCCCAAGTAGGCTTGAACAAAGTAATCCTACAAATGTTTAATAATTCATTGTGTTGTGGAAATTTTATGAAGATGTATTTTAATATGTATTGTCATAAGTGTCCCCCAGTGTTAGTACTCCCGCAACCCGCTCTAAAGAGCTGACTGGGGCAGACTGACGCTGGTTGAGATCCATTTGGTAGTGGAAAGCTCCTTGGGGATGTAGAGAAGTGTTTTTGTGGAGTGGGGATATGTCCGCCAGCGAAGGGCCCCTGTGCGATGCACAGAACGATTGTCTGGGGGGGGGGGGTTCGCTCAGCAAAGAGATTATAGGCCTGATCAACATATTTGTGGTGCCATGAGCATACACCTGCAGATAATCTCTCGTCCACAGAGACAGTCGTATAGTCCGGGTATGCTTTGATCTCTGAACAACGCAGAATAAGGATTCACGAACAAACGATAAGGACGGGAGTCTTTGAATCGTTGTGGTCGGGAGAAGTGTTTGTGATCTCAGGCTTCCTGTGATCATGCTGAGGATAGCTTACAGAGACAGGGGGCTGGAGATTGTACATGCTGCCCCCGCCCAAACACGCCCATAAGACTCCCCTGGTCATTGTTCATTGGTTGTTGTATAACCCCTCCTGTTTGAAGGAATGCCTGTGCTTGATTGGTTGATTGTGAAAGCATGAGGCTCTATTGTTTATATGAATAAAGGTGGCTCCTAGGAAGGAATCAACGCAGTTGGTTTGAGCGATGGAGCTACCGTGTTTCCCCGAAAATAAGCCCGGGTCTTATATTAATTTTGGCAACAAAAGACACAGTAGGGCTTATTTTTGGGGTAAGTCTTACCATGTAATGTGCTGTCTTCTCTCCCCCTCTCTCTCCCTGCCTGAAAGGAATCCCCAGTATGAACCGAGTTAAAATGCTTGTAAAATCCTATAATCCACTCTATTACAGTAGTATAAAATGTACAATGTGTGTGTTTCTGTAATATAAATGTGCCAAATACCTTTGTTATAGCGCCGCTCTGCGCTTCTGTGACCCGCTGGAGCTCTCTTCCCCGCAATTATATTACAGAAACACACACATTGTACATTATATATTACTGTAATAGATTGGATTATAGGATTTTACAAGCTTTTTAAACTAGGGCTGATTTTCGGGGTAGGGCTCATTTTGCAGCCTTTCTGGAAAGTAACGCTAGGTCCTATTTTCGGGGTAGGTCTTATTTTTGAGGAAACATGGTAACAACATCAGAGAGGTGACTATGTCTGTTTACTGGGGAAATGCAGGAGACATGGGTTTAAGTAACACGGGTTGTTTAAAGCTGTATTATACCATTATGCTGAAAGGGTGCTTAATAGCGCAAGAGTACAGGGGAATATCCATGACAGTTTGACAGTTAGAAATTGGCCAGATTAGAAAGACTATCTTTAAACTATCTACTGACAGGGGAACTTACAATGATTGGCTTTTGTTTGTTTATGTAAAATCCTTATCCCATTAGAAAAAAAAAAAAAACTGTTGCTGTAACTGCTTGTGTAACTGCAGTGTAAGCTGTTGTTCAGCGTCAATTTGTTATTGTATCTAAATCTGCTAGTACATCTAACCCTCCCCTCCCCCAAGACTGACAATACAGATTTTCAAAGGTGCCCCATATGTGCCCCTTCATCCGGAGTTGTGTCTCACTAAGACCCCTTTCACACTGGGGCGGAGCGGTCATTGGTGGTAAAACTAGCAGTAAAGCTAGCTTTAGCGGCGCTTTACCGTTATAATAGCGGCGCTTTTCGGCCGCTAGTGAGGCACTTTTAATCCCCGCTAGCGGCCGAATAAAGGGTTAAAAGCGCCTGTGTTGCGGTGCTTTGCAGGCAAAAAGTCCAGCTAGCAGCATCTTTGGAGCAAGGAAGGAGCGGTGTGTGCACCGCTCCTGCCCATTGAAATCAATGGGGCAGCACGGCTGTACCGCCGGCATAGCGCTGCTGCAGCAGCGCTTTGTGGTGGTTTTAACCCTTTCTCGGACGATAGCAGGGGGGGTAAAAGAGCCCCGCTAGTGGCTGAATAGCCCCGCGAAAATTGATGGTAAAGCGCTGCTAAAAATAGCGGCGTTTTACCGCCCCAGTGTGAAAAGGGTCTTCAGGTTTTGGGTTTAATAACTCTTTAACGTATGCCCCATTGGTAAATAAATTTTTTTCAAACAATAAATGTTTTTCTTTGCAAGCAGCCCTGTGTTTCCATAAGAACGTGCCTTTTTAATGTTAGTTTGGAATTGCTATTCATTTTTGCAATAAAGTACACAATCATTTTTTTTTTTTTAAATCAAATACACCATTAAAAATATAACTGATGTCAGCAGAACTGCAAACAACAGATTTGCATATGCGGCGACTCTGCAGCTTGTGTGGAACTATAAGTCCTATAGGGAAAGGCAGAGAGCATCTTTTTACTTCCAGTTTGATGACAACTTTGCTGACATCGGTTATATTTTTAATGTTGTCTTATTTTAAGCAAATAGGCACCCATCTGGCACAAGAAAAGTGATATTTCCCTTTAATCTTTACTAACAATTCTGTTACTTTATTGGCTTACCATAATGATAGAAATGAATATCAATCCTAAGGATCACATTAAAATGGCACATTTGGTACATTTAGTACACAGCTTTAGTTCCCAGGGGTGTACAGAGTGCTTAGCCGAATGTTATAATTAAGACTGCTCAGAACTTCAGAAGCATTACTTTGTGTTCCAAAGCAATTCGAGAGCGTCTTCCAAATGCACTACAGGGTCGTACTGTTTCACCATCTCAACGGTTTGGGCTCACGCTCTAATTAAGCAGCGGTTTCTGGAAATGTTCAGCAGTGTCTAATTTGTTACGAATCGATTCTGTACCATGACTGTAGATTCAGATGATTTCAGATACAAAGATTGCAGGTTGTAAGCTGACATAGGTTTTCCAAAGGTGGTTGGGAGTGGGCTCAGGTCATGGGTGGAAGTCAGGGACAGAGGAAAGGAAAGGGAAAGGGCAACCCCTATGTGCTGCTGGATAGGATAGGTCCTCTGTTCTTTGCCTCAACTTTTCCAAGAACCTCAGGCCCTCCGGCACACCAGGCTGAGTGTACTAACATACAATATCACAGGAAATCATTGAAAGAAATACTTAGTGAACAAGGCTATTTCTACTATTATTCATGCCGACCAGGTCGTCTTTATGCCTCAGAAATTAATTGCGATTAACCTGCGCAGACTATATCTAAATATACAGGCAGACAACAGTGGAGATAGGGCTTTGTTGTCACTGGACACCCATAAGGCCTTTGACAGCATAAAATGGCAGTACCTGTGGGCATAGAGTTGCCACCTCATCCCTTTAAACCCGAACACATATTAATTACACAGGTTCTGTGGCTGATTAAGGTGGTAATTAAACTCACTTGGTGCCTTATCTGCATTTAATTAGCCTCAGAACCTGTATAATTCATATGTGTTCGGGTTTAAAGGGATGAGGTGGCAACTCTATGTGGGCAACAATGGCCAAGTTCGGGTTTGGTGA
This sequence comes from Lithobates septentrionalis, assembly GCA_037952835.1. Classification (NCBI taxonomy): domain Eukaryota; kingdom Metazoa; phylum Chordata; class Amphibia; order Anura; family Ranidae; genus Lithobates; species Lithobates septentrionalis. The sequence continues at coordinate 1,061,309 of JBBDGP010002373.1, forward strand.
CACTTTTCTGTCATGGGTTCATCTGTTGTATGATGCTCCAGTGGCAAAGATTAGAGAGGGGGGGCGGATTTCACAGTCCTTCCATTTGCATAGAGGCACCAGACAGGGATGTCCCCTGTCCCCTCTCCTTTTAGTTATCACCGTTGAACCATTGGCAGCTCTGGTCCGCTCGAACCCTAAGATTCAGGGATTCCAATATGGAAGGCTACAGGAGAAAATTATGTTATTTGCACAAGATACCATGTTACTTCTCGGGGACACCTCTGAATCTCTGAGAGAGCCGATGTCAGTCATATCCGAGTTTGGTACATATTCAGGTTTGGTTATTAATTGAACCAAATTGTCCATTATGTTGCTGGATGCCAAGCCTGACAACCAGGTGACTACCTTGCAAAACATCCCAGTGTGTACCTCATTCAAATACCTAGGTATTCATGTCACCCCTAACCCCTTGGATTATGTTTCCCTCAATTTGTCACCTTTACTTGGGGGCGTATTAGAGATAAGGCCAAGGTATGGTCTAAATTCCAGTTGTCTGTGGTAGGGAAGGCTAATCTCATTAGGATGATTTTTACGCCTAAACTTCTTTATGTTTTGTACAATGCTCCAATGGTGATCCCCTAAAAAATGTTTTGCATTATTAATTCAATATTCCGGTCAATTTTGTGGTTAACTAGACCCCCCTGAATTAAAAATAAAGTAATGCTTAGTACCCAGTAGAACTGCTATATTAAAGAAAACAGGCACCAAACTAAAGGAAAAACGTTATATATTGTCACCCAATATGGTTGGTAACTGGACAAGCATAAAATGGATTTACAATGGTAATAATACAATTTAGAATTCAAAGTGATGAACAGTTAGGACCAGGCATAAGATGATATTTGGCGCCCAGATCCACATAAACAGTAGCAAGACCACCTCAAGTGCAGCAGTGAGCAGTAGTAAAGTTTAATCTGATCTAAGTTTAGGAGCGTCTTTGGACTTGACAGCCCCAGTTAACCTGCATGCAGTATAGGTACAGTATAGGTATGATATAGTCTGGATACAGATGCAAGGTAGATGTGGTTCAAATTCGGTAAAGGTTCAGTAGTATAATGCTGTATAGGGTTAGTACAGGTGCAATAGAAACAAATGGCCACTGCCCCCATCTATAACTAGCCTTTGCAGCAGCGGCAGCCTGTCCATAAGGGGCGCAGGGGCGCTGCCCCCTAATCTCTGTGCGCTCCGCCCCTTATACTCTGTATACGAGGCATCGGACACATAGAGTGCTACGTGTTTTTCGTTTTTTTGTGAAGCATGAGATTAGAGCTGGAGGCTCTAATAAGCTTTAAAAAGGGTGGGCTCGGGGCGCAGTGCTCCCACCCACTTGTGACAATCAACATTCGCTATTGTATTCCTGTTTCTCCTCCCAGCAAATCAGGAAGTGGGTCCCGAGATCGATCGGATTGGCCGGGAGGAGAAGCTGGGGAAGCCGCCCGGGGCCTGGATGGGATAAGTGCAGGACTGGCGGGCAAGTGGGCTTGTGAGCGGGGCTGGTGGGGGGGTTTGTTTGCCCCCCCCAAAAAAATGGTGCACCAGCCGCCACTGCTTTGCAGCTAGGAGCATTAGAAGGGCAACGTATGTCAAATAAAACCAAAGAAATTTCCAAGCTCAACTTACCGATAAGCCTTGTGGAGACTCTTAGAAATTAGAGTTAGGGATGACAGGTAACAGGGTGCCTTGATGGGGCCTGTAGCTTACGCATGTATTTGCAAATGTTTGCAAACTAAACCCCTGTTTTTAACGCATACCGTTAGACAGGTCAATTCGGTTTGTCGCAGGCTGCTCAGTAAGTTGAGCTTCAAACTTTCTTTGGTTTTATTTGGTATAGGTGGAGTCTTGGTTTGGAATAAGTGCTGTATAGAGTGCAGTGTGGGTGTGGTATGAATTGGAGTAGTTAGGTATCCTGGGAGCCACATATCAAGTCAAGACCTGCTGTATGATAGTGAATGGCAGTATCAGCCTGGACCCCAGCCAGGCCATGGACCCTACGCATTTCACTCCGCCAACCAAAGCTTACTTATGGGCAAGCTCTTGGTTTGGAGTGAAACATGTTGGGGGCTTGGCCTGGTGGGGGTCCTGGCTGAGACTGCCATTCACTATCATACAGCAGGTCTTGACTTGATGTGCAGTTACCGGGATGCCTAGCCACTCTCTACCATTGCCTGGAGCATAGACAAGCTCCCTTCTCAGCCAGCACTCATAGCGGTGGGCACAGGACTTCATTCCCATACAGCCTGAGCTGCACACACACATATCCTTGGTTTGTGGTATGGATTGGGTATACTTGGTGTCCTGCTCTCTGTGGCCCAGTCCCTGCTAGCAGTATCAAAAATGGGTAAATAGCCCTCTCATCAGTCCCCAGAATACTGCGGTTACCTGTTGCTGTAGAAGGGGGGCCCCCTTCTGTCTCTCCCCGAAAGCCTCTGGTGATCAGTGGTGGGAGGCAGAGGGTGAGTGGATGTTCCAGTCTCCCTGCTGCAATGGTGCAGGTGATGTGGGTGGTGCTGCGCTTCCCCCAGGTTTTCTCACTCCCAGTCTCAGGCTCAGATCTCTGCTGTTATGGCAGATGAATATCCAGACAGAGATGCTCTCTCTCTAACACCAGTTTAATTTAAAAAAAAAAACTCTCCCATCTCCTTCTACTGCATAGTGCATATTGGGTTTTGTAATGTAAGGAGTCCATTCATCCCATTATACAGCTCCCAGGAGTCTCAGCACTCTGCAGAGAAGTCTTGCTTTTGCTTGGCTTTAGCTCTCCCCCTCCTAGCCAAAGGATAATGGTGCATCATAACATCAGTATCTCAGTAGAGGTAGAGAAGAATGAAAGGCAAATTTCCCTTCTTCATATTGCTGTAGCCCAGCAGGAGGAGAGGGTGAATCTGGCTGATATGACAAGAGGCTGTAGATCCACTCAGGAGCATATATGATAGTGGGCTGAACTCTGGCTGCTATGGAGCACAAAGACTGTATTGCCCATGGTCTCCCTACAGCTGATATTTTCCACATTACTGACTTACCATGCCACATTCTGCATTGTGTGCTTATATGGAGGCGGACATCATGGTAAAAACAGGTCTTTGCTTCCTCATGTCAGAGTCTTCAGCAAGGAGAACAGTGAGCAGCACAGTAGTGACATCACCAAATCTTGCTCCTACAGTAGCTCCTATAAATAGCAGTCAGGGGTAGCATTTACTTAGATCTCATGTTGCACATATACAGCTATGAGGCTGTAGGCATAGAATTATTTAGGCCAGGGGTGGGCAAACTTTGAGAGGTGGAGATCTACCTAAAAGATCACTGGGCATTTAAAATAAAAAAATTCCTTGCAAGGCCTAACTTAATAGTAAGGAAAACATATAAAAATATAATAATACAAATGGCACTGTAATAATACAAACTTAGGCTACCTTAAAAGTGGACGGTGTCGGTCAGTAAGGCAGTGGATGGTGTCAGTCTGTAGAGCAGTGGACAGTGCCAGTCAGTAGGGCAGTGGACGGTGTCAGAAGGGCAGTATACGGTGTCAGTCAATTTGGATTTTATGCCCCCCCCCCCACCCTGGTGCCCTAAGGTGGCTGCCTAATTAGCCTTATGCTGGGCGCCAGCATAAGGCTGCTTAGGCAGCCACCTTAGGGCACCAGGGTGGGGGGGCAGTAAATTCTGAATCCCCAGCCGCTTGCTTGGAATTAAGATTTTTAAAATAACTGTCTGAGAGAGAGAAAGGGGGCAGAGGACACTGTTACGAGGTAAAGGGGAGCCAGGGGCCACTGCTATGGGGAAAGGGGGCGCAGAGAACACTACTGTGAGGGGTGATGTGAAGGGTGGAAGAGGACACTGCTATGGGGGGGGGGGAGAAGACACTACTGTGGGGGGGGGGTGAACTGAGGGGTGGTAGGGGACACTGCTATGGGGGTGGCCCTGCTCATAGCAGCGTCCTCTGTCTCCTTATCATCACCTTCCCCCACGGTAGTGTCCTCTGCCCCCCCATAGCAGTTTCCTCTGATCTGATGACCTTCACATCACCCCAACCCCCCACAGTAGTGTCCTCCACCAGCCTTCACATCAATAGTGCCCTCTGCCCTCCCTTTCCCCCCTGGCAGTGTCTTCTGCACCCCTCTTTCCACCCTTAGCAGTGTGCCCTGCCCCCCCCCCCCCCATAGTGTCCTCTGCTTCCTTAACATCACCCCCCACCACATAAGCAGGATCCTAACTATGCACACAGAGGAGAGAGTGGGACGTAGCACAGTTCAGGATAGAGGGCAGGAGTGGGAGCTGCCAGATTGACTTTTCAATCATATTAACAAGCTGGTGACTGGTTGCTAGGACCTCCCTGTGTCCTAGCAACCAATCCCCCGCCGTTTAACTTGAAAAGTTAATTTGGCTAGCTTCTCCCGCAATCCGTCCTGAGTTTTGCTGCCTCATGCTCTCTGCTGTGCCATGAGGATGACAGCGGCGGAGGAGGGGGGGGGGGGAGAAGGAGAAGGACCAGCTAAAAGGCGGGAATCGGCGGCACAGGGACCTGTTCGCTGTCTACCTGTCACCTGCCCGCAGTCAACAGGTAAGCCGCAATCGATGGGTTGCTGACGACGATCTAGGCACACTCACATACCAGAAAGTGCCCTACTATATACCACTTGCCGACGGCTGGCTGTCATATGACGTCCTTGGCTTTGTGGGGGTATATCTGAAAGATGCCTGTAGCTACAGGCAGCATTCAGATATCAGCTTTTTCAGCCGGCTATTCCCTACACCATAAGAACCATCATAGCGGCTGGTCAGCCGCTAGATCGTTCTTACGGGCGGCGCCCTCCGGTGCTTCTACCGACTCACCGCTACGATCGGTGAGTCGGAGAACGGATCTGCCGGCCCCGGATGTTCACCATAGAGATTTCCGGCAAACCAGATGGTCGCCGGTGTCTCTATGATCGTTGGAGGCCGGGTGCAATTTTATGACGTCACGCCCGGCCTATGCATTCAAAAAAACGGCGCCGCCTTGGCTGGGAAGCCGTGATCGTTTTATTTTATTTTATTTATTTCAGGCTTCCCAGCCTAGGGGTGAGATGTGGGGTCTTATTGACCCCATTATCTCACTGTAAAGAGGACCTGTCATGCCATATTCCTATTACAAGGGATGTTTACATTCTTTGTAATAGGAATAAAAGTGATCCATTTTTTATTTTTTTTTAAAGTGTCAAACTAAAAAAAAAATGTAAAGTAATATTAACAATGCAGAAGCGAATGCATACGTAAGTCCCGCCCACATATGAAAACGGAGTTCAAACCACACGTGAGGTGTCGCCGCGAGCGTTAGAGCGAGAGCAATAATTGTAGACCTAGACCTCCTCTGTAACTCAAAACATGCAACCTGTAAACATTTTTAAAGCATCGCATATGGGGATTTTTAAGTACCAAAGTTTGGTGCCATTCCACGAGCGTGTGCAATTTTTAAGTGTGACATGTTAGGTATCCATTTACTTCATCTTTCACATTATGCAAAAAAATTGGGCTAACTTTACTGTTTTTTTTTTTTTTAAAAGCACAAAACTGTTTTTTTTATCCAAAAAAAAAGGTGTTTGAAAAATTGCTGCGCAAATACCGTGCAAGATAAAAAGTTACAATGGCCGCCATTGTATTTTCTAGGGTCTTTGCTAAAATAAACATATATATAATGTTTGGGGGTTCTATGTAATTTTCTAGCAAATAAATTATGATTTTTACATGTAGGAGAGAAATGTCAGAATTGGCCTGGTTGGTAAGTGGTTAAGAAGGAATTCAAGAAAAAGGAACATTATTCATGGTACTGCTTTGGCACAATTAACTTTCCTAAATATGCCCTATAACGTAGCAAATCTTCACTTTTTGAATTTAGGTCCACTTTAAAGTACGCCTGTGATGAGGGAAGTACGGAGCTACCATTGTTGGACTCCTGGAAATCCTCGTTGCTTGGAATAAGGTGTGAAAGAAGACTTCAAAATTTTCTTTATGATGCTAATGCTTTTGATATCTTAAGCTGGTCATACCCTAGTAAAATTTTGTTCGGAATCTTTTATTAGAACATTCATTACATTTTCTAATTAGGAGTGGGGTCAAATCGACATTCGTGTTTTACTGCAGTGATGAGAAAATTCAAAGGAGCAGGACAAACAAAGTATATAGAATATGTGTTTTTTTGTTTGAGAAAGTCCATTCATTCTAAAATCGAATATTAAACGCAAACTAAACTTTCGAATGACATTTGTCAAGTCACCAAACTATTGAAATAATCATTTATATGAATTTACATTTAAAAAATCTACTAGTGTATGGCTAGCTTTAGAAATGTGGTATTTAGCCATTCTTTTAACCACTTGCCTGACCAGCCACAGTACATATATTGCGGCAGGTCGGCTCTTTTGCGCGAAACTACGTACCTGTACGTCATTTCGTGCAATAGCCAGCGGGGGCGCACGCACATGCTGATTGGCCAGAGGGGGAAACAATCAGCGGGTCCGGCTGATGTGATGTCCGCCGGCCACCTGTGATCGCTCCCCAGAGAGGTAGAACGGCGGTCTGACGATGTAAACAAGGCAGACCGCCGTTCTGACAGGAATGAACACAGTGATCTTGTGTTCCTGCTAAGCAGGAACACAGATCTCTGTGTTCATCAAGTGAGTCCATCCACCACACAATTAGGAAGCACCCCCTAGCCTAGGGACACACTTAACCATTTGATCACCCCTAGTGTTAACACCTTTCCCTGCCAGTGTCATTAGTACACTAATGCCCCGTACACACGGTCGGACATTGATCGGACATTCCGACAACAAAATCCTAGGATTTTTTCCGACGGATGTTGGCTCAAACTTGTCTTGCATACACACGATCACACAAAGTTTTCGGAAAATCCGATCATTCTGAACGCGGTGACGTAAAACACGTACGTCGGGACTATAAACGGGTCAGTAGCCAATAGCTTTCATCTCTTTATTTATTCTGAGCATGCGTGGCACTTTGTCCGTCGGATTTGTGTACACACGATCGGAAATTCCGACAACAGATTTTGTTGTCGGAAAATTTTATAGCCTGCTCTCAAACTTTGTGTGTCGGAAAATCCGATGAAAAATGTGTGATGGAGCCCACACACGGTCGGAATTTCCGACAACAAGGTCCTATCACACATTTTCCGTCGGAAAATCCGACCGTGTGTACGGGGCATAACAGTGCATATTTTTAGCACTGATCATTGTAGTAATGTCACTGGTTCCAAAAAAAGTGTCAGTAATGCCGTGTACACACGACCGGACTTTTCGACGGAACTGGTCCAACGGAACAAATCCGTCCGACAATTCGATTGTGTGTGGGCTTCATCGGACCTTTTCTGTCGAAAAAATCTGTCGGACTTTAGAAATAGAACATGTTTCAAATCTTTTCGACAGACTTGAGTCCGATCGAAAAATCCGTTCGTCTGTATGCTAGTCTGTCGGACAAAAAAGGACGCTAGGGCCGCTATTGGCTACTGGCTATCAACTTCCTTATTCTAGTCCGGTCGTACGTCATCACGTTCGAAACAATCGGACTTTGGTGTGATCGTGTGTAGGCAAGTCCCTTTCGTTGGTACTCCGTCGGAACTCCATCGAAAAGTCCTTCGGGGTTCAGTCCGACGAAAAGTCCGGTCATGTGTACACGGCATTAGGTGTCCGATTTGTCCTCTGCAATGCCGCAGTCCCGCAAAAAATCGCTGATAGCCGCCATTACTAGTAAAAAATAAATAAAAAGTCCATTAATTTATCCCACAGTTTGTAGGCGCAATAACTTTTGCGCAAAAAAAATCAATAAACGCTTATTGGGATTTTTTTTACCAAAAAATATGTAGAATACATTTTGGCCTAAATTGATGAAGAAATTAGATTTTTTTACATTTTTTAATTGGATATTTTTTATAGCAGAAAGTAAAAAACATTGTTTTTTTCTTTAAAATTGTCTGTCTTTTTTTGTTTCTAGTGCAAAAAATTAAAACCGCAGAGGTGATCAAATACCACCAAAAGAAAGCTCTATTTGTGGGGAAAAAAAGGACAATCATTTTATTTGGGTACAACGTCGCACAACCGCGCAATTATTAGTTAAAGTAACGCAGTGCAAAAAAATGGCCTGGTCATTGGGGTGGTAAACCTTCCGGGGCTGAAGGGGTTAAAGTAAGCATTCGTTCTAGATAACATATAGAAGAAAGAAAGAATAAACAGGACACTAGTGACAATGTGTTATCTACACTGAACACGCAGTCTCATTATGAAATATCTTGACTGTAAGAAGAAGGATCTGCCAATTATTTTGATATGCAGAGACATTTGGAGGTCTGTCGCAGAGCTGGAGGGGGCTCATCCAGTAATTTGCAGGTACATCTCTGGGTTTTATCTGTTTATTTTGTTGTGGGTCGATACTTGACACACCAGTAAAGGGTGTTTATATCAGCCACTTCTTTGTTACATAGGTCAGCATTGATCGTACTCCCATGTACAATAAATCTTTGTTACGTGAACTCTGTAAGTCAGTGTTTCTCACAATACAGGCAGAAAAGATCAATTACAAGAAGGAATACAGGAGGTGGCTGTCCCTTTCCCTTATCCTCAGCAAAACTCATATAAACTCTATAAGGCAGCAATTTACTTGTTAAATATAGTACCTAAGGGATGAACAGAGCCGTGGACCTAGGTGAGAACCTGTTACCTTATACAGCTCCTTTTTTTACTTGTCCCCTTTCTGAAGCAAAGAAATCCATCGGCTTGGCAAACGTTTAGTAATTTAAAACCACTTTAAGACCAGACCTTTCTCTGACATTTGTTGTTTACAAGTAAAAATCAGTACTTTTTGCTAGAAAATTACTTAGAATCCCCAAGCATTATATATATATATTTATATATTTTTTATCAGAGACCCTAAAGAATAAAATGGCAGTCATTGCGATATTTTATATCAAACTGTATTTGTGCAGTGGCCTTTCAAATGCATTTTTTTGGGAAAAAATACTTTAATAAATAAAAAAAAACAAAAAAACAATTACAGTACAGTTAGCCTAATTTTTTTTTGAATAATGTGAAAGATGATGTTACGCCGAGTAAATAGATGCCTAACATTTCATGCTTTAAAAATTGTGCATGCTCGTGGAGTGGCGACAAACTGCAGTACTTAAAAATCTCAATAGGCGATGCTTTAAACATTTTTACAGATTACCTGTTTAGAGTTACAGAGGAGGTCTAGCACTAGAAGTATTGCTCTCGCTGTAACGATTGTGGCGATACCTCACATGTGTGGTTTGAACACATACCTAAGCGTTCGGTTATGCGCGCGAGCGCGGAGGGATGGGGCGCTTTAAAAAAACTGTATTTTTTTTTACTTTTTATTTTTTTTATTTTTACACTGTCCCTCTTTTTTTTATAACTTTTATTCCTATTACTATTCCTATATTTAATATAAACATCCCTTGTAATAAAAATAAGCATGACAGGCCCTCTTTATTGAGACATCTTGGGTCAAATAGACCCCAGATCTCTCATTTACCTTTAAAAGCAAAAATTTTTTTTTTTGACATATTGACTTTTACTCTTTGTTATATTGCAGCCATTTGTTAAATCATTTAAGTTCATTTTTTCCTCATTAATGTACACACAGCACCCCTTTTTGACAGAAAAACACAGAATTGTTGACACTTTTGCAGATTTATTAAAAAAGAAAAACTGAAATATCACATGGTCCTAAGTATTCAGACCCTTTTCTCAGTATTTAGTAGAAGCCCCTTTTGATCTAATACAGCCATGAGTCTTTTTGGGAAAGATGCAACAAGTTTTTCACAACTGGATTTGGGGATCCTCTGCCATTCCTCCTTGCAGATCCTCTCCAGTTCTGTCAGGTTGGATGGTAAACGTTGGTGGACAGCCATTTTTAGATCTCTCCAGAGATGCTCAATTGGGTTTAAGTCAGGGCTCTGGCTGGGCCATTCAAGAACAGTCACGGAGTTGTTGTGAAGCCACTCCTTCGTTATTTTAGATGTGTGCTTAGGGTCATTGTCTTGTTTGAAGGTAAACCTTCGGCCTTGTTGAATGTTGGCAGATGTGCCAGTTCCTCTGTGAACCATCCTCTAGCACTTTTCCTCCCACTGACACCAACAATGGGGCTCTATTCCTCCCACTGACACCAACAATGGGGCACTATTCCTCCAATAATACCAATGATGGGACACTATTTCTCCCCCTGACACCAGGACATTTTCTACTTCCGCTGGCCACAGCCCTGCCCCCCTAAAATTTGAAGGACAGTAAACTAGCCCTTTGGTTAGAAAGTTTGGAGACCCCTGGTCTAGAGTTACAGCGCTACAGATAAAAGAAAAGGCTCACCAGATATTCTTGACTCGTAAATAAGTGAGTTCTGTAATGCTTTCTACCAATAAGACCAGGGCATCCAAGCTATTGTGTTCTCTACTACAGCTTTTTCTTCCTTGTAAGTATACATACAATTTGCCATAAACTCCACCTCTTCACCTCCATTTCTCCAGTTGTGGCTCAAATTCACCTCTTGCAATCCCCAGCTCAGGACTGGCATCAAAACACAAAGACCATAGTGCAATATGTTCTTAAAGTGATTGTAAACAACCCATTCACTTTAAAATAGAAACGAAAGGCAAAACAGTTTTGTATAGATATGAAAAATAAATTATAAATACCTTTTTTGTTTAGTTTAATTTAATTTGATTTAATTTATGTAAGTCGATGTATACTAAAGGGAGCCTTTCGGGTTGCCCCTACAATGATTTATATTTGTTATTGTATTTTAAAAAATGTTTAATAAAAAATTACTTGATATAAAATAAATCCAATGTTTCCCTTTTTTTTATAAGTGATCTCATTCCCTCTGTTCCCGCATAAGAGCTGGGGGGGGGGGGGGGGGGGGGAGAAGCAGCAGCACACTGAGCTTCCCTGTGAATGGCTGTGAAGGGGAGAGTACTAAGTCTGATCATTGCAGGGGAGCAGGCTGAGTTCCCGGCACAGCTGGAGAACTGGCCACGGTGTGTGTGCTCTCCTGCTTAGTGTGGTCAGTTTTTAATAGGAAAGCAGAGGGACTGGCAGGAACACCAGGGATTTCACACAAAGGAAGCAATACAAAGAGAACAGGGGATGTTCTCATACAAGTACATGGTACAGCAGGCATATATCAGCAATATTAAACATTGCGGTAACAAACGCTTTAACTTTTTAACAGATTGTGGTAAAAGAGCTTGTTTGAGTTAGGCTTCATGTACACTACTGTTGGTAAACGGACATTCAGGAGCAGTTGGGCATTTTTTTCTGCTGCCCCTGAACCTCCCTCTATGTTATCTTATCAGTCCATGTACACAGGGTCATTTATAGCCGTTTCTAGGCAGTTGAGTTTAGAAGCATTTTTTGGAAAGCAAAAAAATGTGTTCAGGTGTAATGTTCAGAGGCATTTGAAACGCCAAACGCCTGTAACAGCTTGTAAACGCGGTAACTTGCTTTTAGCCGCGTTTCATTTACGGAATTTTTCATTTTTGACTATTTGCAAAAAAAAAAAGCTTCTAAACACAAACGCGGCTAAACGCGGCATGTAAACTGACTTTTTTAACCACTTGAGCCCCGGACCATTATGCTGCCTAAGGACCAGAGGTCTTTTTCCAATTTGGCACTGCGTCGCTTTAAACGAAATTTGCGTCCTTTTCTTCCCACAAATAGAGCTTTCTTTTGATGGTATTTGATCACCTCTGCGGTTTTTATTTTTTGCGCTATAAATGGAAAAAGACCGAAAATTTTGAAAAAAAATGATATTTTCTACTTTTTGTTATAAAAAAAATCCAATAAACTCAATTTTAGTCATACATTTAGGCCAAAATGTATTCGGCCACATGTTTTTGGTAAAAAAAATGTCAATAAGCGTATATTTATTGGTTTGCGCAAAAGTTATAGCGTCTACAAACTAGGGTACATTTTCTGTAATTTACACAGCTTTTAGTTTATGACTGCCTATGTCATTTCTTGAGGTGCTAAAATGGCAGGGCAGTACAAAACCCCCCCAAATGACCCCATTTTGGAAAGTAGACACCCCAAGGAAATTGCTGAGAGGCATGTTGAACCCATTGAATATTTATTTTTTTTGTCCCAAGTGATTGAATAATGACAAAAAAAAAAAAAAAAATATTTACAAAAAGTTGTCACTAAATGATATATTGCTCACACAGGCCATGGGCCTATGTGGAATTGCACCCCAAAATACATTCTGCTGCTTCTCCTGAATATGGGGATACCACATGTGTGGGACTTTTTGGGAGCCTAGCCGCGTACGGGGCCCCGAAATCCAATCACCGCCTTCAGGATTTCTAAGGGTGTAAATTTATGATTTCACTCTTTACTGCCTATCACAGTTTCGGAGGCCATGGAATGCCCAGGTGGCACAAAACCCCCCCAAATGACCCCATTTTGGAAAGTAGACACCCCAAGCTATTTCCAGAGAGGCATATTGAGTCCATGGAATATTTTATATTTTGACACAAGTTGCGGGAAAGTGACACATTTTTTTTTTTTTTTTGCACAAAGTTGTCACTAAATGATATATTGCTCACACAGGCCATGGGCATATGTGGAATTGCACCCCAAAATACATTTAGCTACTTCTCCTGAGTACGGGGATACCACATGTGTGGGACTTTTTGGGAGCCTAGCCGTGTACGGGACCCCGAAAACCAATCACCGCCTTCAGGATTTCTAAGGGTGAAAATTTTTGATTTCACTCTTCACTGCCTATCACAGTTTCGGAGGCCATGGAATGCCCAGGTGGCACAAAACCCCCCCAAATGACCCCATTTTGGAAAGTAGACACCCCAAGCTATTTGCTGAGAGGCATGGTGAGTATTTTGCAGCTCTCATTTGTTTTTGAAAATGAAGAAAGACAAGAAAAAACTTTTTTTTTTTTCTTTTTTCAATTTTCAAAACTTTGTGACAAAAAGTGAGGTCTGCAAAATACTCACTATACCTCTCATCAAATAGCTTGGGGTGTCTACTTTCCAAAATGGGGTCATTTGGGGGGGGTTTGTGCCACCTGGGCATTCCATGGTCTCCGAAACTGTGATAAGCAGTCAAGAGAGAAATCAAAAATTCACGCCCTTAGAAAGCCTGAAGGCGGTGCTTGGTTTTCGGGGTTCCGTACGCGGCTAGGCTCCCAAAAAGTCTCACACATGTGGTATCCCTGTACTCAGGAGAAGCAGCAGAATGTATTTTGGGGTGTAATTTCACATATTCCCATGGCATGTTTGAGCAATATATCATTTAGTGACAATTTTGTGCAAAAAAAAAAAAAATTGTCTCTTTCCCGCAACTTGTGTCGCAATATAAAATATTCCATGGACTCGACATGCCTCTCAGCAAATAGCTTGGGGTGTCTACTTTCCAAAATGGGGTCATTTGGGGGGGGTTTGAACTGTCCTGGCATTTTATGCACAACATTTAGAAGCTTATGTCACACATCACCCACTCTTCTAACCACTTGAAGACAAAGCCCTTTCTGACACTTATTGTTTACATGAAAAAGTTTTTTTTTTTTGCAAGAAAATTACTTTGAACCCCCAAACATTATATATTTTTTTAAAGCAAATGCCCTACAGATTAAAATGGTGGGTGTTTCATTTTTTTTTTTCACACAGTATTTGCGCAGCGATTTTTCAAACGCATTTTTTGGGGAAAAAACACACTTTTTTAAATTTTAATGCACTAAAACACACTATATTGCCCAAATGTTTGATGAAATAAAAAAGATGATCTTAGGCCGAGTACATGGATACCAAACATGACATGCTTTACAATTGCGCACAAACGTGCAGTGGCAACAAAATAAATACATTTTTAAAAGCCTTTAAAAGCCTTTACAGGTTACCACTTTAGATTTACAGAGGAGGTCTACTGCAAAAATTACTGCCCTCGATCTAACCTTCGCGGTGATACCTCACATGCATGGTGCAATTGCTGTTTACGTTTGACGACAGACCGCCGCTTGCGTTCGCCTTAGTGCGAGAGCAGGGGGCGACAGGGGTGCTTTTTTTTTTTTTTTTTTTCTTTATTATTTTTTTGCTTTTTTATCTTATTTTTAAACTGTTCCTTTCATTTTTATTTTTTTTTAATCATTTTTATTGTTATCTCGGGGAATGTAAATATCCCCTATGATAGCAATAGGTAGTGACAGGTACTCTTTTTTGAAAAAATTGGGGTCTATTAGACCCTAGATCTCTCCTCTGCCCTCAAAGCATCTGACCACACCAAGATCGGTGTGATAAAATGCTTCCCCAATTTCCCAATGGCGCTATTTACATCCAGCGAAATCTAAGTCATAAAATGCTCGTAGCTTCCGGTTTCTTAGGCCATAGAGATGTTTGGAGCCACTCTGGTCTCTGATCAGCTCTATGGTCAGCTGGCTGAATCACCAGCTGCATTTTCAGGTTCCCTGTTGAGACAGGAGAGCCAGAGAAAAACACGGAAGACGGTGGGGGGGGGGGCATTCCCTCCCACGGCTTGTAAAAGCAGTCTAGAGGCTAATTAGCCGCTAGGATTGCTTTTACATGAAAGCCGACCACTGGCTGAAAAGAATGATACCAAGATGATACCTAAACCTGCAGGCATCATTCTGGTATAACCACTCAAAGTTGTGAATGGCGTACCTGAAGACAAAAAAATGGTTAACAATAAAGCACAGTAAACGGTAAAGTATAAAAAATTGCATACCTGAAAAGCAAACATGATAAAACATAACAACAATAAAACATTGTAGAATAGAATACAGTAAAAAAGAGCAGAACAATAGAGAGAATAGAGAGAGAGAGAACAATAAAACGACAACTATTTTTTTTTATTTTATATATATATATTTTTTATTTTTTTTTACACTTTTTTTGTAACTAACTTTTATAACTGTAACCGGTTCCAGGTTCGGGTCTCTCAAAATGCGATGGCATCTTGGGAGACCCTGTGAAAGTGTGCCTAGTCTGTGGAATGCTGTACCCTACGCTAATACTCAACTAGTGCATGGTAGCGTTCAAAACATTCACCAATGCAAAGACCAGGATTGTCAGGACAGGAGGGACAATAATAGCGGGTGTCACGCCTATATCCGCGCTAGCTGCAGACACAATATCTTTTTTGGGGGCGTTCGCTGGGTAGAAAATGCCTCTCATGCAGCCGACTGCATTTGGTTGGGGATGTGAATGGGGGAAGTACGGGCGCTGCAGAAGCGGTGGGTTCCCAATTAGGATTGGCGAATGCAGTAGGAAGGGCACTATGAGCACGACGGGCCTGTGTTTGTCTTTTTGGTGGCAGCGGGACACTACTTGTGCTTGCCACCTCACCAGCTTGAACTGCACTTATGGGACTCGCCACGTCACCAAGTGTTACTGCAGTGCTGGTTTGACTACGACCGGGGTGTACTAGGCCGCTGGCGCTTGCCAGTTCACCAAAACGCTACCAAAAAATCTGTTGGCGATCGCAGGGATCAGGCCTGACTCTGCGAACGCTGCAGTTATGCGTTTTAGTCTTTTGTAAGTGACAGTGATCGATCGATACTGCACTTGGGTGGGCTGGGCTTGGCCGGGCGGAGGGGCAAGACGCAGGTGCTAGCAGGTATCTGGGCTGATCCCGCTAACACTGCGTTTGTGAGAACCCTAAACTGCTGGGGATGCTAGTATAGATCTGATCGGATCAGATATTGATCCGTTCAGATACTATACCACTAAGGGTGGTGTACAGTGCGTGCGTGGGTGTTAGCGGTACTGGCGCTAACCTGACGCTGCCTGGGGCTGGTGCTTGCCAGTTCACCAAAATACTACCAAAAAAACTGTTAGCGATCGCAGGGATCAGGCCTGACTCTGCGAACGCTGCAGTTATGCATTTAGTGTTTTGTAAGTGACAGTGATCGATCGATACTGCACTTGGGTGGGCTGGGCCGGGCGGAGGGGCAAAACGCAGGTGCTAGCGGGTATCTGGGCTGATTCCGCTAACACTGCGTTTTTGGGAACCCTAAACTGCTGGGGACGCCAGTATAGATCTGATCAGATCAGATATTGATCCGTTCAGATACTATACCACTAAGGGAGGCGTATGCTGCGTGCGTGGGTGTTAGCGCTACTGGCGCTAACCTGACCCTGCCTGGGGCTGGTGCTTGCCAGTTCACCAAAATACTACCAAAAAAACTGTTAGCGATCGCAGGGATCAGGCCTGACTCTGCGAACGCTGCAGTTAAGCGTTTAGTCTTTTGTAAGTGACAGTGATCGATCGATACTGCACTTGGGTGGGCTGGGCTGGGCCGGGCGGAGGGGCAAAACGCAGGTGCTAGCAGGTATCTGGGCTGATTCCGCTAACACTGCGTTTTTGGGAACCCTAAACTGCTGGGGACGCTAGTATAGATCTGATCGGATCAGATATTGATCTGTTCAGATACTATACCACTAAGGGAGGTGTATGCTGCGTGCGTGGGTGTTAGCGGTACTGGCGCTAATCTGACGCTGCCTGGGGCGACGCATATCACCGCCGGGCGATCAGGGGGCTAAACCTTTATTCGGTAATAAACGGCGGGTGCCCTGACACTATAAAAAATAAACAAACTAACCAGCGTCAACCGTAACGGTTATACGGTGATCAGTGGTGAAAGGGTTAACTAGGGGGCAATCAAGGGGTTAAAACATTTATTCGGTAGTATATGGGGGTCCCTGACGCTATTAAACGCTGACGGCGAACCTAAATATTTATGTCCCTAACTAGCGTCACCAGCGACACTAATACAGCGATCAGAAAAATGATCGCTTAGTGACACTGGTGACAGGGGGTGATCAAGGGGTTAAAACTTTATTAGGGGGGGTTAGGGGGGTACCCTAGACCTAAAGGGGGGTAACAGTAACTGTCCCAACACTGTAACTGTCACAAACTGACACTATGCAGTAATCAGAAAAAAAAAAAAAAAAAAACTGCTGGTGTCAGTTTGTGACGGGGGGGGGGGGGGTGATTGGGGGGGGATCGGGGTGTTTTGTGTGCCTGGCATGTTCTACTGTGTGTGTGTGTGTTGGTGCACTCACATTGATGTCTTCTCTCCTCGGGCCGGAACGGAAATTACCGATCCGAGGAGAGATGACATCATTTCCTTTGCTGCTGTTTAGCATACAGCAGCAAAGGAATGATTCGATTGGCCGGCGGCGATCGCGAGGGGGGGGCCACGAACGGATGGTCTCCCCCTCACCACCGATCGCCGCTGGACAAACGACGACCGCCTCGGGCACCGGGGGAGGGTCCGATCGGACCCCCCACCCGCGGAAGGCAAATCACGTACCATGTACGTGATTTTGCCTGTCCGTGCCACTTTGCCGACGTACATCGGCGTGAGGCGGTCGTCAAGTGGTTAAAGGTTGGTTACTATCTGTCAAGTTAAATCATTCAGGAGAGGTTGTAAAATGTGTACATTAACATTAAGCCTTAGGAATTCATACTTGAAACTAATTTGTTAATTTTTTTTGGTTACTTTAGTGTCACTTTAAAGCGTGTTATATGACTCAGTACTTGTCCTGTAACACCTAAAAAACCTGGTTGAGCCTGCCAGTTTCTCCCCACCCCTCTGTAAACTGACCACGGTGTATCATGGCTGCTGAGACCAGACACCGTGGTCAGTTTATGCGCCTCTGTCATCAGTAGCCTGCTATCCTGTCTGCTCCTGTGTTCTTCTCCCTCCTCCCCTCTCTGTCTGTGTGTGAGCCACCCCTCCCCCCACCTGCTGCTCTCATAACACTAATCTGTATATACCATCAGCACTGCCTCTTATTGCAGTGTCCCCTTCTGTGAATGATTTATAAATATAAATGCTGTAAATACCTCATTTAAGAGCCAAGATTGCAATCACATGACCAGCCAGCTCTCTTCTCCTCCACTCCAGACTGATATCAGCAGAGGAATCTCAGCCCCGCCCACTGCATCTCTCAGAGGAGGAAAGGAGAAAGCTGGCCAGTCATGTGATCACAATCTGGCAGTGAAATGAGGTATTTGTAGCATTTATTTTTATAAATCACACACAGAGGGGGATACTACTGTAGGAGGCAGTGCTGATGGTGTATACAGGTTAGAGTGGCTTAACAACCACTTTAAGGTATTATTGTACACTATAGTTTGGGGGTAGGCAACCCCCGACACGCCAAGCCTCTTTTTCTGGCACTCGACTCCCTCCCCATCAGCAGCGCAGGGAAGTGTCAGTGAGACACTAATGCATTACAATTTCAGAATTCCCCATGCTGTACCCACACTGAGGGGAGGCACTGGGCCCCCACACATTGTAAAAGATGGGAAACATTGTTTGGTGCTCTAACTTTTCTGTAGCTGCGATCATCAGCTTTTGTGATGGGGAAGAGATTGGGTGCAGTTCTGCTGGGGGGGGGGGGGGGGGGTCCCTGTTTTCTAGGAGGAGGACTGTCATTGGACACTGCTAAAGCCAATCACAGTCCTGCTAGCCCCGTCCACCATCTGGAGGAAGATGACTTACTTGGTTGCCACTACCAATCTTAGAAAGAAGGGATTTATTTCACTGTGATTGAGAAAACCACAATCATGTGACAGTTTGTGGAATTACTGTTGAGCTTCTGGGAACTTTGCTGAAATTATTCCTGAGACGTTGTGTCACTTACTACTGAACCCCGGCACTCCGTGTCCCTTTAAGCCAGAGCCAGTATTCAGCACAATGAAAATCAAACTCAACCACTTTTTCTCAGCTGCGGGGGCCCAACTTATGATCCTGCACACAGGCCCACCGCTTTCAGAAAATGCCCCCGACCAGAGCTATTTATTGCGCATCCATTCCAGATGCTTGTATGTGACATCACATACATCACATACAAGCACGTGGGCTGGATGTGAGAGGTGGATCAGCAGGATGAGTGTGCCAGGACAGGTAGATGTGTCTCATCTCTGCTTCCTTTCACCACTCTGCATATCATGCATATCATAGATGAGAATAGGGTACAGCGGTGGAGCAGATGAGCAGGAGGGGTTCAAAGGTGGGGCAGATGTTCAGGGAGGTACAGTGGTGAAAGAGATGAGAAGGGGATTCAGCAGTGGGACAGAAGAGCAGGGGGGTACAGTGATGGGCAAGATGAGCAGGGAGGTTCAATGTTGGGACAGAAAAGCAGGGAGGTAGAGCAGTGGGGCAGATGTAAAAGGAGGTGTTTTGGTGGGGCATATGAGCAGGGGGTTACAGTGGTGGGGCAGGAAAACAGGGGGAGCAGAGGTGGGGCATAAGAGAAGGGGGGTACAGAGGTGAGACAGATGTGCAGGAGGTACATTGGTGGGGCAGATGAGAAAGCGAGTTACATTGGTGCGGCAGATGACCAGATGGGTTTAGCGTTAGGACAGATGAGAAGGTCATTCAGTAGTGAGACAGAAGAGCATGGGGATACAGCGGTGGAGCAGATGTGCAGGGAGGTACAGTGGTGGGGCAGATGAGAAAAGGGGTACATTGATGGGGCAGATGATCAGGGGGGTTACAATGGTGGGACAGAAGAGCAAGGGGGTACAGTGGTGGGGCAGATGTGCAGGAGGTACAGTGGTGGGAGGGATGAGAAGAGGTTTGAGCGGTGGGACAGAAAAGCAGGGGGGTACAGTAATGGGGCAGATGAGCAGGGGGTTACAGTGGTGGGACAGATAAGCAAGGGGGGGTTCAGTGTTCGGCCAGAT
Organism: Lithobates septentrionalis; assembly: GCA_037952835.1. Classification (NCBI taxonomy): domain Eukaryota; kingdom Metazoa; phylum Chordata; class Amphibia; order Anura; family Ranidae; genus Lithobates; species Lithobates septentrionalis. The sequence continues at coordinate 1,081,075 of JBBDGP010002373.1, forward strand.
GAGAAGGGGGTTACAGTGGTGGGAAAGATGAGCAGGGGGGGTTCAGTGTTGGGGCAGAGGAGAAAGGAGGTACATTGGTGGGACAGATGAGCAGGGAGTTACAGCGACGGGGCAGAGGAGCAGGGAGTACAGAGGTGGGGCAGATGTGCAGAGGGGTGCACAGGATAAAGGAGGTACATCGGTGGAACACATGAGCAGGGGGATACAGTGGTGGGGCAGAAGAGCAGGGGGAACAGAGGCTGGACAGATGTGCAGGAGGTACAGTCATGGGACAGGTGAGAAAGGGGGTTACAGTGGTGGGACAGATAAGCAGATAAGTTCAGTGTTAGGACAGATGAGAAGATGATTCGGTGGTGGAGCAGATGTGCATGGAGGTACAGTGGTGGGGCAGATGAGAAAGGGGGAACATTGGTGGGGCAGATGAGCAGGGGGTTACAGTGGTGGGACAGATGTGCAGGATAGTACAGTGGTGGGGCAGATGTGCAGGGGGTTACAGTGGTGGGGCAGATCAAAAAGGGGGTACATTGGTGGGGCAGATGAGCAGGGTGGTACAGTGGTGGGGCAGGTGAGCAGGGTGGTACAGTGGTGGGGCAGATGTATAGGGGGTTACAGTGGTGGGGCAAATGAGCAGGGGGGGGTTACAGTGGTGGAGCAGATGAGCAGGGGGGTTCAGTGTTGGTTCAGAAAAGCAGGGGGGGAGCAGTGGGGCAGATGTGAAAGTAGGTGTATTGGTGGGGCAGATAAGAGAGGGGGAACATTGGTGGGCAGATGAGCAGGGGGTTACAGTGGTGGGACAGATGTGCATGGTAGTACAGTGGTGGGGCAGATGTGCAGGGGGTTACAGTGGTGGGACAGATGTGCATGGTAGTACAGTGGTGGGGCAGATGTGCAGGGGGTTACAGTGGTGGGGAAGATGTACAGGGGGTACATTGGTGGAGCAGATGAGAAAGAGGGTACATTGGTGGGGCAGATGAGCAGGGTGGTACAGTGGTGAGACAGATGTATAGGGGGTTACAGTGGGGGGGCAGATGTATAGGGGGGATAATGATCTGAGTTGTGAAGGTGCATGAATTGAGGCTGATCTGAGGTGTTGAGTTGCATGAATTGGGGTTGATCTGAGGTGCGAGAGCGCAGGATGTTAATTTCTCACTACTAAAGTAGTTTACAGCATTTACTTTATAAAAAATCATTTTTGTGATTGAGAGTGTGAAATTGACATTTTTTTTGTTTTAAAATCGGCGCGCTCAATTTCTTTGAAAAAATTTTTCGACACACTGTGCTCAAAAGATTGCCTACCCCTGCTATAGTTACATAGTAGCACTGTGTTTCTATGTATTCTTTCATAGTTGCCCATTAAATTGTTTTGCACATCAGCTATCCTGTGCTACAAGGTTACCAGACTTGTTAACTCAGGCACCTAAATTGATTTGAAGCCAATTTCAGCACATTAACTTTGATTTGTAGAAGATGGGAACGGTGTGAGAGTAAAAGGATGTTAAGTGCATTGATTGCTTTCAGAAAAAGTCTCAGAGCATCAAGTAAAACATAAACGAAGCAGAGCAGTGAGTGAAATAACCTGTGAAAGGGATCCAAGACCTGCTAGGTCTACTGTAGGTATGAGTGAACCAACCTGCAGGAGTAAAGCTGGGTATACACAATTTGTTTTTTTTTGTGTTTTAGCCGGCGGGCTGAGAAAAAAAAAACAAAGGATTCTCCCCAGGGTTGCCGACTGTCAGTAAATTCATGGACAGTTTGTTAAAATCCATGATATTTACACCTACCAGTGAATGTATGTTACAAACAGCTCAAGGAGATGCATGGATCCAATCCATACATCATCTAACTCCCAGTGATTAGTTTTTCTTATCGCTGCTGCAGTGCCATCTTCCCTGTCAATGCCAGCTTTAGTGGTTGGTTGCTAGGACTGCCCAGCATTCTAGCAACTAACCACATGCTTGCTCTGCCCCCAACATTCAGAGGAGGAGAACAGAACTTCCTCCTCCAGAGTCCAGACATGCTACCAGACAGTGCTCTGCCTCCCAGTAGCTTTCACTTCAGGCTGCCTGCAGTGCACAAAGAGTCAACATGCACGGAGGTAAGGAGAGTTGAGAGCCTGATCTAATGTTGGAGGAGGGATAGCTCTGGGGACCCTTATATAAGAAGGTGGGGTGGTGACTCTAGGGACCATGAGGTGAGGAGGGGGACTCTGTGAACACTGATGTTAGGGGCCAGTTGACTGCCCTGCCATTTGCCAAACAGAGTCTGTGGGGGGTCACTGATGTAAGGGGGAATGAATACACTATGGTAAAGGGGGGACCCTAAGGTAAGGGGGGTACTGATATAAAGGTCGCCCTTATATCAGTGCCCTCACTCCCCTCTTAAATTAGTGTCCCCCTATCCATAGTGTATTCAGTCTGGGGACTCTGATGTAAGAGGGGGCTCTGGTTACCAGAGACCCCCATCATCAGAGTTTCCCTTTGCACCAGAGACCGCAGTGTTCCCCCTTAAATCACGGTCCACGGTGTTCCCCTTTACATCAGGGTCTGCAGAGTTCCCCTTTCCCTGTAATGGGGAACTCTGTGGATTGGTATGTAAAGAGAAACTCTGAGGACTCTGATGTAAGAGGGATGCTAACATAAGGGGGCATGCTGTGGACTCCGATGTAATGGGGAATGCTGTGGACTGTGGGGTAAGGGAAAACTCTGCAGACTTTCATGTAAAAAGGAACTCTGTGTACTCTTATGTAAGGGGAAATTCTGTGGACTCCTATGTAAGGGGAAACTCTGTGGACCTTGATGTAAGGGGAAACTCTGTGGACTCTGATGTAAGGGCCGATGCTAACATAATGAGGAATGCTCTGAACTGTGATGTAAGGGAGAACTCTGCAAACTCTCATGTAAGGAGGAATTCTGTGGACTCTGATGTAAGGAGGGGCTCTTGGAACTTTGATGTAAGGGGGGACTCTGATGTGAACAGAGGGTTCATCCTGACTGCTGCACTCTATATGTTGCTTTGTATGTTACTTATTTTGACCCCTAAACTCTATACATTATGTTGTAAATGACATATTCCTGACCAAGGTGTTCATTGTCTCAACAGTTGCTGGTTTTAATGAAGTTCTTCTTTAAGGTAGGCTCAGTCAGAATAAATTATATACTTTTTGTGTGCATAAAAGTAAGCTAAAAGTATATTTAAAAAAAATGATCCTTTGTCCTGAGGTTTATTTGTGTCTGTGAGGCTGTCAGTTGTGGTATGGTAATTAGGAGTATTTTGTGGGTACAAGGACTGATATATGTGTGCAGTGTATATAGCGACTATATACAGATTCTCTTTAAAGAGAAAGCAAACCCTGATGGGTTTTACTTCCTCTTTTGTTCCCTGCAAAGTAAAAGCATAATGGGCTAGTATGCATTGCATACTAGCCTATTATGTGGAACTTACCTGCAAACAAAGCCCGCGCTGTCCCCGCTGGAGGCCGCATCCATCTTCGCCCCTCTTCCTTCCAGGGCCGTGGACTCTGGCTCTGTGACTCGCCAGAGCCGCCAGTCACGACACTCACTCAGAAAGAAATGGCATGCAGAGCGCACACAGTAAATATCTCCTAAACGGCGCACGTTTAGGAGATATTTACAGTACCTATAGTTAAGCCTTATTCTAGGTTTACCTATAGGTACAAGTTCCCCATTGAGGTTTACAACCACTTTAATGATCACCGTTTCAGCCCTTCCAACTGTTAGGTAAAATCTGGCCATGCATACTGATTGCCGTGACGTGCTAGGCATGTTTTCATCCCAAGGTGCTCTGAGTCTTTCATAATCCTAGTCATGCTCACATTTTGTCACTATATTGTGAGTTTTTATTACAAAAACGATTATGGCCGGTTCACACTGGTGCCACATCTGCTCCGACTTTGGGAGCAAATGTCGCATGACGTGTATAAATCGATGATTCCCTAGGAGAGCCGTCCTAACTGGTCCGACACAAGTCGGTTTGACTTTGAAAAAGGTCCCTGCACTACTTTGATCTGACTTGAGCACGATTTCAGCCCACTGATTTGAATGTAAGTCGCATCCAAGTCGGATCACCATCGTTTCCCATCACCAAGGGAAACCCCCTCGCCAAAAAAAATTGGCATAGCCCCCCCCCCCTCCCCCCCGCAAGACCATATCAGACCTTTCTGTCTGGTCTGGATTTTAAGGGGAACCCCCACGCCAAAATAAAAAAAAACGGTGCGTGGTAACCCCCAGAATCCATACAAGACCCTTATCCGAACATGCAGCCTGGCAACTCAGAAAAAGGGGAGGGGGAACGAGCGAGTACCCCCCTCCTGGACCATATCAGGCCACATTCCCTCATCATGAGGGGTGGGTGCTTTGGGGCAGGGGGGGCTCTGCGCCACCCCACCCCAAAGCACCTTGTCCCCCTGTTGATGGGAACAAGAGCCTCTTCCCCACAACCCTGGCCGTGGTTGTGGGGGGGTCTGTGGGTAGGGGCTTATCAGAATCTGGAAGCCCCCTTTAACAAGGGGGCCCCAGATCCCGGCTCCCCCCATGTGAATGAGTAGGGGTACATTGTACCCCTACTCATTCACCCAAACAAAAGTGTCAAAAAAAAAAACAATACATAGCTTTTTGACAAAGTACTTTATTAAAAATGTCCACCATCGTAGCCTCAACGTGTCTTCTTCCTCCGGTGGTCTTCCCCCTCCGCTGGTGTCTTCTTCCTCCGGTTCTTCCCGCTGCGCGGATGTCTTCTTCCTCCGCTTCTTCTCCCGACGCTGGCTCCCGCTGTTGTGTGGGCTCCCCGCTGTCTTCCATTTAAGTATATATATATATATATATAAGTATAGCCATGGGGCGTGGCCATATGGTGACATCATTCGGAGACCCCATCCCCTTGTGACATCACCGCCCCATCATATTCACATAGAATGCATTAAGATAAAAAAAAGTCTGCCTTTAGAACCACTTTAAGACAATGAACACTTTGGTGAGAAGTATATAATGTACAGTATAGTGTACATAGTGCAGAATTCTGTAAGGCAGAGTGCAGGGATTAGGTGTGTGCAATGCACAGAGTGCTCCAGTCAGTGTTGGGTTTAAGATCCATAATGCAGAATGCAGAATTTTGTAATACAATGTGTTCAAGGATGAGGTGTATGTAACGCACAATTACAGAGTGCTGTAGTCAGTGGTAGGACAGAATGCAGGAGACAGGAGTAATATCCACAGAATGCAGGGGCTAGGAGTGTTATGCACAGAATTCGGGGAACTGGAGTGTGTAATGCATAGTAGGGGTGAAAAACAAAAAGAGTGCAGGAATCAGGGGTGTGTAGCGTACAATGTAGGGGCAAGGGGAGTGCAAAATTCCTTTTACAAGCAAAACTTTCCCCCACTTTATCCTTTCAGGAAAAATGCCCACTCCCTCTCTTCCAAAAAAATCCAATACGAATCTGCATGCTCACCACCCCCAGCATAAATCCTCTCTCCCCCTCCCAGAATAAATCTCCCCCCAATCCCCCCTGCCAACACAAATCTCCCCCTTCCTCAGCACAGGTCTTCCTCCATCCTTCCTAAATCCTTCCTAAATCCCCTCTCCCAGTATATCCCCTAGTTCCCCATCCCAGCACTTATGTACACTCCCCTTAACTCCCTCTCCTAACACAAATCTTTTCCCCTCCCACACAAATCTACCTTCTCAAATCCCCCCCGAAAACCCAGCAAAACCTCCCTTCCAGTACACATCCTGCCGCACTCAATTCTCCTCTCCAAATCCCCCCAGCACAAATCCTTATCCCCAATTCTGCTTCCCAGCACCACAAATACCCCCAAATTTCTTCTCCCAGCAAAAATTCCACTCCCTCAGCACAAATCCAGCCTCTGCCAGCACAAATGTTTTTCCATTCTCTAAACTAGGGGTCTCCCAAACTACGGAACTACAATTGTTGTTCAGGAACTACAATTCTCATCATGCCTAGTCATGCCTGTGAATGTCAGAGTTTTACAATGCCTCATGGGACGTGTAGTTCTGGAGGGCCCTAGTTTGGAGATCCCGGCTCTAAACCATCCCTCCCAGCACAACTCTGTATCCCAGCACAAATCCCCCTTCCCCCAAATCCCCCTCTCATCACAAATCTTCTTCCACCCCCCAAACCCCCCCTCCCAGTACAACTCCTCATCCCGGCACAAAATCCCTTACCCACAAATCTCCCCCAGCACAAATCCTCCTTCTCCCAAATGCCTACTCCCAGCACAAATCCTCTCCCCAATTCTAGCACAGATCTACCCCCCCCCCCATTCCAGCATGGCACACACCCTTCTTACCCCTTTTCAAAACCCCCAGCACAAATCCCACCCCCCCCCCCCCAATCCCCTTACCAGGACAAATAATTTTTCCACTTCTAGCACAAATCCACCACCCTGCATCCTGGCACAAACCCTTCCCCCCCCCCTCTTCAAAACCCCCTCAGCGCAAATCATCCCCCACTTAATTCCCTTCTCCAAATCCCCTCAGCACACATCATCTTCCTCCCAATCATCCTTCCCAGTACCACAAATCCCCCCAAATGTCCTCTTCCACCAAAAATCCCCCCCCCCCATTTCAAGCACAATTCCTCCTCCTCCCAGCGTAAATCCTTTTCCCTCATCTAGCACAAATCTCCTCTCCCACAAATCCCCCCAAGCACAAATCTGCCTTCCCCCGGATCCCCTTTCCCAACACAATTCCTCTCCCCACTTCTAGCACAAATCCCACCCCCCCACCCCACCCCATTCTGGCACAAAACCATAAATCAGCTCGGATGCTTATTCTGCTGCCGGTAGGAGGACACATTTCAGGTGAAGGAAAGAGGTTGAAGGCGCGTGATCTCACGCTTTGATCAAATTGATACCATTTATTTATATACAGAAACAAATAAATGCATATAAAAAGTAGATACGTATTCATAAAAGCAGGGTTACAAAATATACACATTAAAATTTTAGAAATCGGACATGCCCATGCAAGGGCAAGTGCTTAAAGGTGGCTGACACGTTTCGAGGGGTTCCCTCTTCATCAGAGCCTTGAAGAACAACAGGAGAAGTCTGTACAATATTGTAGACCAACATAAAAGAGAGTAGTTGGGAGATATATCACATGGTAAGTGATGGATTCTCCTTAGCTTTAAAGCTGTCCACATCCCAGCGCTCTAAATAGAATAGATACCCAAAATATATATAGTACAGAGCACATATAAAAAGGTGTTGGAATCGTATACTACACATTGCAGACCAAGAGACGTATACAAATTAAAATTAAGAATAAAATGTTTAAAATATAAACATGTTAAAGTATTAAAATAGTTGAAGTGTTAGAACATTAAAAAGCCATTAAGGAGCCAAAAAAAAAAATGAGAACTGAAAAATGAGTATTTCTTTCTTATCTTATAGTATTGCTCAGGAGGTGTAAAAAACATTGCTACTTGCTGAAGTGAGTTCGCTGTCCACAATTACAGGTAGAATACAAGTGTGAAGAGATAGTATGCAAATATACATAAAAAACATATATATAGAAATTGTACACATTGTATAGGTGAAAATATATTGATTAAGAATTATTTTTATTATACACACTGCACATGTACGTGTATACAGCATGCACAAACAAGTGCGCAAGCACACCAGTGCATGCGTACAGGCATGCATGCACATGTGAAAGAACACACATATATTCTACAGGGTGAAAGTCACAGAATTAGAGAAACTGTTGTGTGGAACCATCAGCGTGCGATCAAAGCACATAGACACATATGTGCAGGTGGATTGAGCTTGTGGAGGTGCGAATTACAAGGGAATGAGGTAACAAGCTGGTGAGAGTATAAGGGATCTGAAACGTACCTACCTATATAACATAGAGAAATGTGGTTCATATGTTTTTTACATATATGTATAGATATATAGATATAGAGGGATTCTATATATGTCTGTCGGTTGTATCTACAGAAAGAGAAATGACACAGATTGGACTAGGGAGGGATAACCCAATCTGCTGATATATGTCAAACATGACAATATCAGTCAGTGAGGATCCCAGGTTCATACCTTCTCCTAAGAAAGTCCATTTAGCTCATGTTCAGTGATGATCGGTTCCTAGTCTGGGTGACCCAGAAGGGAGCTACGTGCTGCGGTAAGACTACATATTGCAGCAGTTCCTCCCATGTGGAAGAGAGAGCTTGCTCTGAACCGTCCCCTGGTATTTATGTGGTTTGCAGCAGGGTGTGTAGGATTTAGAAAGCCAGGGAAAGACTCTAGACACAGTTAACCTATTCCCATCCTGAGCGGCCTGTAACTCACTATATGCATAAATAACAATGCAGTGCAGACAGGGCTAAAACATTTACAGCACCCTGTCAGCACCTGCTTACAGGGTGCCCTTGCGGATCTGTGTCCACAGTCAAAAGTGCTTACAATGGGCACATAAGCATCAGAACTGGACCACAAAGCAATTAAAGAAGGTGGCTGGTCTGTTGAATTCAAGAATGGCTTGAGGAACACAACAATGAGTTCAAGGTGTTGACATTGTCTCCAAATTCTCCAGGTCTCAATCTAATAAAGCAGCTTTGGGATGTTCTGGAAAAACAAGTTCAATCCCTAGAGGTCCAACCTCACAACTTACAGGACATAAAGGATCTGTTACTGATGGCTTGGTGCCAGATACCACAGCATACCTTCACAGGTCTAGTAGAGTCCATGCTTCAATGGGTTATGGTGGGTGGTCATAATGTTATTGCTGATTGGTGTACATTGCATATATCCGTAGAGGCATGTAGGGGGGGAAAAAATTGTGTTCTTGACTTCTTGGTATTTTTGCTTGGATTGTTACAGACTGTTGTATATTAACAATGTGTACAGTGTGGTTTGATAACTTATTACTGCACCATATTGTTGTATGTTATCATTTTGTTCTAGTGCTTTTTAATGTCATTGGTGAACACCAAACTAAAAAAATGTATTGAAAGTGCACCAAGTGTCAAGTTTTGGGGTTTTGTGTCCCTTTATCAGGGATAAATAATCAACATCTATGATATTAAATTGCAAGGAGAAAATTCAAGATTTTTCCCTAAATCATGAGATTTTGATGAAATATCTCCACAGAAAAAGCAAAATGAATGTGCTTTTGTTAGACTTTAACAGTGCATATAGCTCCTGGGTTATGGAATTATCCGGGAGCAAAAATGGCTCCTCCTTAGCACTCTAAATTAACATTACTGCCCTACTTACACCATGTAAAAAAACAAATACACATAAAAACCAACAAATATAAATACACTGAATTCACTGTACTTCCTTATACAGTACTGTATACCCCTCTAAATAAACACAAAAACCTACAAATACACTACATTATTTTACTTCAGCAAATGCCTCCTATAAATTAACAAACACACAAAAAACCTACAATGTACTAAATTAATTGTACACCAGAGAGGCAGCAGGAGCTTAGGGAAAAAAACAAGTGGCTGAGGAACTGGTGTAGGAAAGAGGGGTTCGGGTTCCTGGAGAACTGGGCTGACTTCTCAGTTGGTTACTGACTCTTTAGTAAGGACGGGCTGCACTTTAATGGGGATGGCGCAGCTAAGATGGCCATGAAGTTGGAGGGGCTTTTAAACTAGGTATGGGGGGGGGTCAGAGGAAGCAATAGCCAGCAGTGAGCAAAGGACAGAGGGTATTAGTGGAGTCATTAGTGATAATACGGCCATAACTTCTAATCCTGTGGAGAATGCATGGACAATTAGAAAACAAAGTACGAGGAAATATAATGAGGAAATATTATGCACTCATACTCATCCCAATTTTGACTGGGCGGAGAGGACAGCTCACTCATTAAAGGCCCTTCATTTTATGAATGTCTTACAGGACAACTTCATGTCCCAATTGGTGGATTCCCCAACTAGAAAGAATGCCCTGTTAGATCTATTAATTACAAACAATCCAAGTCTGATCTCAGATGTGGCAATACGGGACAGCTTGGGATCTAGTTATCATAGGATGATCACTTTTAGTGTATATCATAGAAAAAGGAGGCACAATGGTATCTCAAAAACACAAAATTTCAGACGAGCCAATTTTTCTGAACTGCGGTCATTACTACATGATATCAATTAGGACCAAATCCTAGAAACATTGAACACAGAAGAAAAATGGGAATGCTTTAGGAGCATATTAAATAAAGGTATCATACAGTGCATTTCAATGGGCAATAAATATAGAAGAGCAAAGGTCAAACTCGGGTGGCTTAACCGTAATGTGAAAATCCTCATTAAAGAGAAAAATATGGCCTTTAAAAATTATAAAGGGGATGGGTCATCGCCAGCACTCCAACACTACAAGGAATGCAAAAAGAAGTGTAAAAACGCAATAAAAAAAAAATATGACAAGAGACACATAGCGGAGGAGGGTAAAAAAATGTGAAGAAATTTTTTAGATATACAGTGGGGACGGAAAGTACTCAGACCCCCTTAAAATTTTCACTCATTGTTATATTGCAGCCATTTGCTAAAATCATTTAAGTTCATTTTTTCCCTCATTAATGTACACACAGCACCCCATATTGACAGAAAAACACAGAATTGTTGACATTTTTGCAGATTTATTAAAAAAGAAAAACTGAAATATCACATGGTCCTAAGTATTCAGACTGTTTGCTCAGTATTTAGTAGAAGCACCCTTTTGATCTTACACAGCCATGAGTCTTTTTAGAAAAGATGCAACAAGTTTTTCACACCTGGATTTGGGGATCCTCTGCCATTCCTCCTTGCAGATCCTCTCCAGTTCTGTCAGGTTGGATGGTAAACGGTGGACAGCCTTTTTTAGGTCTCTCCAGAGATGCTCAATTGGGTTTAAGTCAGGGCTCTGGCTGGGCCATTCAAGAACAGTCACGGAGTTGTTGTGAAGCCACTCCTTCGTTATTTTAGCTGTGTGCTTAGGGTCTGTCATGAGCGGGTGTGACCAGAACCGTGTGATCTGCGACAGAGGACACCCAAACGTATATAAGTGAAAATATATATTAATTTATTAAGGAAAGTGAGTAATAAATAACAACCAACTCCAATATGACACAGTGCAATAACCAACCACAGACGGAGACCTACAAATAACAATAGACAGATAAATGCAATAAATGGGAAATACCAGGTTCATAAACAATAGCCAGGCCAGGGTCATACACAGAAGATCAGCAGGGATGTTCCAGAGACGTAAACGTAAGCCAGGCCAAGGTCATACACAGGGAAGTCAGTAGATGGGGTATGGAACACAGGACAGGGAGAGGATGGATGGGTCAGACTGCAGGCAGGGACCCAAGGTAACAGGTGGGACAGGATAGGGTCCCAGACAGGGACAGGGACAGGATCAGGACTCAGGGCTCAGGGCTCAGGGCTCAGGTTCAGGATCAGGATCAGGATCAGGATCAGGATCAGAAAGCTAGCAGGTCAGGAGGCAATGACGAAATCAAGGCAAACATGTGAATGCTTGCCGGGTATTTATAGGCCTATGATTGGCCTCAAGTGACACCTGATTGTAGGAGGTACTGTCTGCTCCACACTGCCAGGATCCATCCGCTGGTGGACGCCAGTACTGCGGCCCAAAGATGATATATTATAAACAGGGAAAAGCTCTCCTGACAGTTCCAAACTGCCAGGAGACACCTGCTGGTGGACCTCAGTACTGCATGCCAAATAACAGGTCTTACCAGCGGATGGAACATTTCCTGACAGTACCCCCCCTCAAAGGAGCGACCTCCGGACGCTCCAACTAGCCGTTGCTGGGGAAAGTCCATGGTGTCCAGCTGGGCAGTGGGCACATCAGGCTGGGCAGCGGACAGGAACACTCCAGGCTGGGCAGCGGAGGGGAACAACTTGAGCTGGGCAGCGGAGGGGAACAACTTGAGCTGGGCAGCGGACGGGAACAACTTGAGCTGGGCAGCGGACGGGAACAACTTGAGCTGGGCAGCAGGCTCCGGGTCATCGAGCTGGGCAGCAGGCTCCGGGTCATCGAGCTGGGCAGCAGGCTCCGGGTCATCGAGCTGGGCAGCAGGCTCCGGGTCATCGAGCTGGGCAGCAGGCTCCGGGTCATCGAGCTGGGCAGCAGGCTCCGGGTCATCGAGCTGGGCAGCAGGCTCCGGGTCATCGAGCTGGGCAGCAGGCTCCGGGTCATCGAGCTGGGCAGCAGGCTCCGGGTCATCGAGCTGGGCAGCAGGCTCCGGGTCATCGAGCTGGGCAGCAGGCTCCGGGTCATCGAGCTGGGCAGCAGGCTCCGGGTCATCGAGCTGGGCAGCAGGCTCCGGGTCATCGAGCTGGGCAGCAGGCTCCGGGTCATCGAGCTGGGCAGCAGGCTCCGGGTCATCGAGCTGGGCAGCAGGCTCCGGGTCATCGAGCTGGGCAGCAGGCTCCGGGTCAACGAGCTGGGCAGCAGGCTCCGGGTCAACGAGCTGGGCAGCAGGCTCCGGGTCATCGAGCTGGGCAGCAGGCTCCGGGTCAACGGGCTGGGCAGCAGGCTCCGGGTCATCGAGCTGGGCAGCAGGCTCCGGGTCATCGGGCTGGGCAGCAGGCTCCGGGTCATCGGGCTGGGCAGCAGGCTCCGGGTCATCGGGCTGGGCAGCAGGCTCCGGGTCATCGGGCTGGGCAGCAGGCTCCGGGTCATCGGGCTGGGCAGCAGGCTCTGGAACATTGGGCCGAACAGCGAGCACCGTAAGGGCAGGCCAGATTACAGGCACCGGCTCAGCAAGCTGGGTAACGGACCCCGGCCCAGTGGGCTGGGTAACAGGCCCTGACTCAGCGAGCTGGACACCGTGCACCGGTTCGGCAAGCCGGATAACGGATACTGGCTTGACAGGCAAAGTGATGGACTTCGGTTTAGCAGACTGGGTAACGGGCAGCAGTTCAGCAGACCGGGTAACGGGCACCGATTCAACAGACTGGGTAACGGGCACCGATTCAACAGGCCGAGACACGGGCACCGAAACTCCAGGCTGAAACACGGGCACCGAAACCTCAGGCTGGGATACCAACATCACGACATCAGGCTGGAAGACAGATACCAGGATATCAGGCTGGAGGATGGACACATCAAACCGGAAAGCAGGCTCATCAGGCTGAACAGTGGGCACATCAGGCAGAACAGCAGGTACATCGGACTGGTCAATAGTCGCTGGAGCATCAGACTGGAACATGGACACTGGGGTTTTGGGCTGGAAGGCAGGCATACCAGACTGGAAGGTGGGCACACCAGACTGGAAGGTGGGCACACCAGACTGGAAGGTTGGAACGTCAGACTGGAAGGTTGGAACGTCAGACTGGAAGGTTGGAACGTCAGACTGGAAGGTTGGAACGTCAGACTGGAAAGCTGGAACGTCAGACTGGAAAGCTGGAACGTCAGACTGGAAAGCTGGAACGTCAGACTGGAAAGCTGGAACGTCAGACTGGAAAGCTGGAACGTCAGACTGGAAAGCTGGAACGTCAGACTGGAAAGCTGGAACGTCAGACTGGAAAGCTGGAACGTCAGACTGGAAAGCTGGAACGTCAGACTGGAAAGCTGGAACGTCAGACTGGAAAGCTGGAACGTCAGACTGGAAGGCTGGAACGTCAGACTGGAAGGCTGGAAAGTCAGACTGGAAGGCTGGAATGTCAGACTGCAAAGCTGGAACGTCAGACTGCAAAGCTGGAACACCAGACTGCAAAGCTGGAACATCAGACTGGAAGGCTGGAACGTCAGACTGCAAAGCTGGAACATCAGACTGCAAAGCTGGAACATCAGACTGCAAAGCTGGAACATCAGACTGCAAAGCTGGAACATCAGACTGCAAAGCTGGAACATCAGACTGCAAAGCTGGAACGTCAGACTGCAAAGCTGGAACGTCAGACTGCAAGGCTGGAACATCAGACTGCAAAGCTGGAACATCAGACTGCAAAGCTGGAACATCAGACTGCAAAGCTGGAACATCAGACTGGAAGGCTGGAACGTCAGACTGCAAAGCTGGAACATCAGACTGCAAAGCTGGAACATCAGACTGCAAAGCTGGAACATCAGACTGCAAAGCTGGAACATCAGACTGCAAAGCTGGAACATCAGACTGCAAAGCTGGAACGTCAGACTGCAAAGCTGGAACGTCAGACTGCAAGGCTGGAACATCAGACTGCAAAGCTGGAACATCAGACTGCAAAGCTGGAACATCAGACTGCAAAGCTGGAACATCAGACTGCAAAGCTGGAACATCAGACTGCAAAGCTGGAACATCAGACTGCAAAGCTGGAACATCAGACTGCAAAGCTGGAACATCAGACTGCAAATCTGGAACATCAGACTGCAAATCTGGAACGTCAGACTGCAAAGCTGGAACGTCAGACTGGAAGGCTGGAACGTCAGACTGCAAAGCTGGAACATCAGACTGCAAAGCTGGAACATCAGACTGCAAAGCTGGAACATCAGACTGGAAATTGGGAGCAGGTTGGGTTACTGGCAGGATTGTATGAGTAGGGAAGAACTTCCGTTTCTTCTTTGGCTTAACTGCTGGAGATCTGTAGGTGGCTGTAGGACTGTAGACAGGAGGTGAGGCATACTGAAAGGAAGGGCTGGGATATGGCAAGGAAGGGGGAACAGCAGCCAGAGGGAGTTCTTGTGGGAAAGTTGCAGGTATTAGAGAAGAGGCAGGTGGGTTAAAGGCAGGATAGGTACAGGAAGGAGAAACAGGGCATTGATACTTGGTGGGAAGCAGGGTATATTGGGCTGTAGCTGAGGTTGCCATGAGCGATGGGGGAATAGATTCTTGGGAAGGCAGGTGATTAATGGCAGGGCTGGGTTGTTGTGGCTTGGCTAAATTAAGGAGATCTGACCATGCCTGTAGCACAGGATGAACAAACATTGCTTCACACACAGCCTGACTAACCAGAGATTGCACTGAATGGATGCAATCAGACAACACCTGCGGAGAACAAGAGGCATAATGTTCCTTGAAAAAGGCTGGGTCATCCTCTAATAACCACACCAGAGACTCAACCTGATCAAAACTGAAGGGGGGAGAAAAATCATCCCTGCCCTCTGGAGTCCTGGACAAGGCTAGCTCTGCACACAGCTGGATCAGAGGCTGAACATTTTCAAATAGCAAACTACCCTGATCAACCAGAGAATGGGCCAGATGGATACACTCCAGGAGCTGATACCTGGCCCACTCTTTCAATACCAGACGACAGTAATTGTTATCCTCCAACACCAGTGAGGCAAGGAGAACAACAGTTTTTGATTGCATTTTCATAGCACTACAATGGTTCCTTTGCGCAGTCACTTCTGGTCAGAGATGGCCTTGATTTACTGTCATGAGCGGGTGTGACCAGAACCGTGTGATCTGCGACAGAGGACACCCAAACGTATATAAGTGAAAATATATATTAATTTATTAAGGAAAGTGAGTAATAAATAACAACCAACTCCAATATGACACAGTGCAATAACCAACCACAGACGGAGACCTACAAATAACAATAGACAGATAAATGCAATAAATGGGAAATACCAGGTTCATAAACAATAGCCAGGCCAGGGTCATACACAGAAGATCAGCAGGGATGTTCCAGAGACGTAAACGTAAGCCAGGCCAAGGTCATACACAGGGAAGTCAGTAGATGGGGTATGGAACACAGGACAGGGAGAGGATGGATGGGTCAGACTGCAGGCAGGGACCCAAGGTAACAGGTGGGACAGGATAGGGTCCCAGACAGGGACAGGGACAGGATCAGGACTCAGGGCTCAGGGCTCAGGGCTCAGGTTCAGGATCAGGATCAGGATCAGGATCAGGATCAGGATCAGGATCAGAAAGCTAGCAGGTCAGGAGGCAATGACGAAATCAAGGCAAACATGTGAATGCTTGCCGGGTATTTATAGGCCTATGATTGGCCTCAAGTGACACCTGATTGTAGGAGGTACTGTCTGCTCCACACTGCCAGGATCCATCCGCTGGTGGACGCCAGTACTGCGGCCCAAAGATGATATATTATAAACAGGGAAAAGCTCTCCTGACAGTTCCAAACTGCCAGGAGACACCTGCTGGTGGACCTCAGTACTGCATGCCAAATAACAGGTCTTACCAGCGGATGGAACATTTCCTGACAGGGTCATTGTCTTGTTGGAAGGTAAACCTTCGGCCCAGTCTGAGGTCCTGAGCACTCTGGAGAAGGTTTTCGTCCAGGATATCCCTGTACTTGGCCGCATTCATCTTTCCCTCGATTGCAACCAGTCGTCCTGTCCCTGCAGCTGAAAAACACCCCCACAGCAAGATGCTGCCACCACCATGCTTCACTGTTGGGGCTGTATTGGACAGGTGATGAGCAGTGCCTGGTTTTCTCTACACATACCGCTTAGAATTAAGACCAAAAAGTTCTATCTTGGTCTCATTAGATGAGAAAATCTTATTTCTCACCATCTTGGAGTCCTTTGGGTTTTTTTTAGCAAACACCATGCGGGCTTTCATGTGTCTTGCACTGAGGAGAGGGCTTCCATCAGGCCACTCTGCCATAAAGCCCCGACTGGTGGAGGGCTGCAGTGATGTTTGACTTTCTAAAACTGTCTCTCATCTCCCGACTGCATCTCTGGAGCTCAGCCACAGTGATCTTTGGGTTCTTCTTTACCTCTCTCACCAAGGCTCTTCTCCCCCGATAGCTCAGTTTGGCCGGACGGCCAGCTCTAGGAAGGGTTCTGGTCGTCAAACCTCTTCCATTTAGGCATTATGGAGGCCACTGTGCTCTTAGGAACCTTAAGTGCAGCAGAAATTTTTTTGTAACCATGGCCAGATCTGTGCCTTGCCACAATTCTGTCTCTGAGCTCTTCAGGCAGTTCCTTTGACCTCATGATTCTCATTTGCTCTGACATGCACTGTGAGCTGTAAGGTCTTATATAGACAGGTGTGTGGCTTTCCTAATCAAGTCCAATCAGTATAATCAAACACAGCTGGACTCAAATGAAGGTGTAGAACCATCTCAAGGATGATCAGAAGAAATGGACAGAACCTGAGTTAAATATATGAGTGTCTGAGCAAAGGGTCTGAATACTTAGGACCATGTGATATTTCAGTTTTTCTATTTTAATAAATCTGCAAAAATGTCAACAATTCTGTGTTTTTCTGTCAATATGGGGTGCTGTGTGTACATTAATGAGGAAAAAAATTAACTTAAATGATTTTAGCAAATGGCTGCAATATAACAAAGAGTGAAAAATGTAAGGGGGTCTGAATACTTTCCGTCCCCACTGTATTAACAATAAAAAAGCAAGATCAGAGCACATTGCACACATAAAAGACGAGGATGGGAGGATGCTTACAGATGACACAGAGAAGGTAACTGTACTAAATACCTTCTTCTCATCAGTTTTTATGCAGGAAAAGGAGGGGTATACCAACTGCAACAGTACTGTTAGTGACACAACACAGGACGTACCCGCGTGACTAACAGAGGCCGGAGTCAAGGAAAGTCTAGATAAACTTAATATAAATAAATCACCAGGACCGGATGGCTTACACCCGAGAGTCATCAGAGAACTCAGTCAGGTTATAGCCAAACCATTGTTCCTAATCTTGTGGACAGCATACTGACATGGATGGTACTCACTGATTGGAGAAAAGCCAATCTGGTACCAATATTCAAAAAAAGGGCAGAGACAAATCCCTGGAAACTACAGGCCAGTAAGCCTAACATCAATAGTAGGTAAATTATTGGATAAAGGACTATATCCAAAAATTTAATGAAGAAAAAAGTATCATTAATGGTAATCAGCATGGGTTTACGAAGGGTCCAATCTGCTAACATTCTATGAGGCAGTGAGCTACCATCTAGACAGGGGAAGGCATGTGGATTTAGTGTATCTGGACTTTGCAAAAGCATTTGATACAGTTCCCCATAAGCACTTAATTTACAAACTGAGGCTGAGGGCATGGAAAATAAGGTTTGTTCTTGGGTAAAATAAACTGGTTACAGGGAGGTATCCACAGGGTGGTGATCAATAACGTGTACTCAAAACGGTCTGGAGTGGTAAGTGGGGTACCCTAAGGTGCTGTCTTGGGACCAATTCTATTCAATTTATTCATAAATGATATAGAGGATGGGATAAATAGGTCAATCTCCGTTTTTGCAGACAACACAAAAATAAGCAGGGCAATAACTTCACATCAGGATATAGAAATTTTACAGAAAGACCTAAACAAAATAATGGAGCGGGTAACTACAGTACATGGCAAATGAGGTTTAATGTGGAGAAATGTAAATTATTGCACTTGGGGCAAAAAACATTAAAGCAAACTACTCACAAGGGGGAGAACCGCTGGGGGAGTCAAGGATGGAGAAAGATCGGGGGGTCCTAGTAGATAACAGACTGAGTAATAGCACGCATTGCCAAGCTGCGGCTACCAAGGCCGGCAGAATTTTAGCATGCATAAAAAAGGGGATATACTCCAGGGATAAAACGATAATCCTGCTGCTATATTAAACTCTGGTTAGACCACATCTGGAATACGCTATCCAGTTCTGGTCACCAGTCCTCAGAAGGGATGTGTTGGAACTGGAGAGAGTCCAAAATTAAAAAGGGGCTTGGATGACCTCAATTACGAGGAACGACTACAAGCACTAAATGGGCAGCACAGTGGTGTAGTGGATAGCACTTTCACCTAGCAGTAAGAAGGGTCGCTGGTTCGAATCCCAACCACAACACTACCTGCCTGGAGTTTGCATGTTCTCTCTGTGCCTGCGTGGGTTTCCTCCGGGTACTCCAGTTTCCTCCCACACTCCAAAGACATGCTGGTAGGTTAATTGGATCCTGTCTAAATTGCCCCTAGTATATGTATGAATGTGAGTTAGGGACCTTAGAATGTAAATGTACAACGTATATGTAAAGCGCTGCATAAATTGATGGCGCTATATAAGTACCTGAAATAAATAATAAAATAAATAAATGTATTCTCCCTGGAGAAGAGAGGCTTGAGAGGGGACATGAGAGCGATTTACAAATACCTCAATGGGGATCCCAGCATAAGAAATAAACTATTCAGTCTCAGGGAGTCTAAGAGGACACGGGGCAACACAATGAGATTTGAGGAGAAGCGGTTTAAACTTAAAACTGGGCAGAGGGTTTTTCGCTGTCAGGGCAATCAGGCTGTGGAACCCTCTTCCACAATTGGTGGTGGCAGCGGGGTGTGTGGATATTTTTAAAAGACTCTTGGATGTGCATCTTAATGAACACAACATACAGGGTTATTTTAGATAATTATAGACACTGACACACGTACGCCTATACAGGTTGAACTGGGTGGACTATTGTCTTTATTCAACCTTAGCAACTATGTAACGCCTGTATATTAACAAGAAAACAAAAAAAAACTACAAATACACTAAATTAATTTTATTTTCCTAAATATTCACTCTAAATAAAAAAAAAAACATAAAAATCCAACAAATACAAATGTCACTAAATAAACTTTGCCAAGTTACATATACCCTCTAAGTAAAATAAGAATAAAAAAGACTAGAACATTTTTTTTTCGGGCAATTTTGCAGCTCAATGAGCAAAGGTTTCACTAGTCTACGTTCTCCAGTAGAGCACACTGGTGCATCTTCTGGTATGCTAACTGTGAGACCGTTATATCTCTGACAGCCCCAATCTCAACTAACAGTTGGGAACCATGCTTCCTGATTATGTGATCACCATAAAAACCATGACAGTTATCACACGAGCTTTGTTAGTAAACAAATCCCCTGCAGCTCCAGTTGTCACAGTATTCCTCCTAGACATGTGCGGAATGAAAAAATTTGTTTAGTTTCGATCCGTTATTTACATAAATTTGTTTAGTTAAATTTGTTTAATTCGTTTAATTCCTTTTCAGAATTCGTTTTCAGAAGGTTTTTTCGAATCAAAAAGTTTTCGAATTCGAATCGTTTTCCAATTTACAAAGAGAATAAAATAGAATAAAAGGAATAGAATAGAAAAAAAATTGAATAGAAAAGAATATAACAGAAAATAAAAGAATATCATATAATAGAGTAAAACAGAACAAAATAGGATAGAAAATAAAAGAACAGAATAGAATGGAATATAATAGAATAGAAAGGAATAGAACAGAATAAAAAAATAGAATAAAATGGAAAGATTATAACCATCTTCAGAAAGTCAAATAGAATAGAAAAGAATAGAATTTAAAAAACAATAGAATAAAATAGAATAGAATAGAATAGAAATAATATAACCACTTTCCAAAATTCAAATAGGATCAATTCAAATTTGAATAGAATAGAAAATAATAGAGTAGAATAGAATAGAAAATAACACAATAGTATAGAAAAAACAACATAATAGAATGAATATAACCATCTTCCTATTCAAATCTATTATTTTCTATTCTATTCAAATTTGAATTGATTCTATTTGTAATTTGGAAAATGGTTATATTCTTTCTATACTAATCTATTCAATTCTTTTTTCAATTATACTCATCTTTTTTTATTTTCTTATTCTATTCTATTCTTTTTTATTCTATTATTTTATTTTATATTCTGTTCTTTTCTATTCTATTCCATTCTTTTATATTCAAATTTATTCTATTCGAAATTCAAATTTCAGAAAATGGTTATATTCTTTCTATTCTATTCTATTCTGTTGTTTTTTCTATATTATTCTTTTATTTTCTATTCTATTCAAATCTATTCTTTTATATTCTATTCAAATTGGAATTGATTCTATTAGAATATTTTTTGAAATGGTTATATTCTTTCTATTCTATTCTATTGTTTTTTAAAATATATTCTTTTCTATTCTATTATAGTCTATTCTGTTCCTTCTTTTTTTTCTAGTCTATTCTTTTCTTATGTATTCAACTTCAAATTTATTCTATTTGAAATTTGAGTTTCAGAAGATGGTTACAATCTTTCTATGTCATTCTATTCTATTCTATTCTATTCTATTTGTTCCTATTATATTATATTCTAGTCTATTCTGTTCTTTTATTTTCTATTCTATTTTGTTCTGTTTTACTCTATTACAGTCTATTCTTTTATTTTCTGGTATATTCTTTTATAGTCTATTTGGAAACTTTTGGAAACTTTCCGAATTGGAATTTGAAAACTATTCAAATTCACAAACGTTTCGACTTCGAATTTGAAAATGATTCGAATTCAAAAAGTATTTGAAAACAATTAGAAAAGGTTCAAATTCGAATTTCGTCCGAATTTTTTTTCCCGCTATTTCCGATTTGTTTAATACTTGCCGCCCGCTATATAGCAAAATGACGACGGCAAAGTGGTTGCGATATCCTGACCAAACATCATATGACGTTGTCAGGATATCAAGCCGCTGTGCGATCCCCGGGGGCGCACATCGCGGCGATCGTTGTAGCGGCCTTTTAGTCTGACACACCGCAACTCCGATCTAGGTAAAGGGTCTCTGACAGAGACTCTTTTCCACGTGATCAGCCATGTCCAATCACGGCTGATCACAGCGTGAACCAGGAAATGCGGGTAAATGTCTTTCCTCGGTTTGCACTGACAAGGAGAGCCGATCGGTGGCTCTCCCTGTCAGAGGGGGTCTGATTGTTTATCAGCGCAGCTCCCCCTCAGATGCCCGCCCAGGACCACCAGGATGCCGCCAGGACCACCAGGGATGGCCACCACACTGGACCACCTGGTATGCCATCCTAGACCACCAGGGAAATGCCAATCAGTGCCCAGGCAGCTGCCAATCAGTACCAATGAAAAATGAAAGCCAGTGCCAGTGCCACCAGTGATGCCTATCAGCGAAATCTATCAGTGCTATCCATCAGTGCCCATCAATGCCCATCAGTGCCACCCATAAGTACCCATCAGTGCAGCCTTTCAGTGCCCATCAGTGTTGCTTTTCAGTGCCAATCAGTGGCCACCAGTGCCACCTATGAGTGCCCATCAGTGCTGCAAATCAGTGCCACCTATCAGTGCTGCCTATCAGTGCCCATCGGTGCCGCCTCTCAGTGCCCATCATCAGTGCCCATCAGTGCCACCTCTTCAGTGCCATCTCCTTGGTGCCACCTCATCGGTTCTGCCTTATCAGTGCCCATCAGTGAAGGAGAAAACTTACTTATTTACAAAATTTTATAACAAAAACAAAGAAAAACTTTTTTTTTTTTCAAAATTTTCAGTCTTTTTTTTATTTGTTCTTATTTAATTCTTATTTAAATAGTGACAGCACTGAAAGCTGAAAATTGGCCTGGGCAGGAAGGTGCGAAAGTGCCCTGAAGTGGTTAAATTTGGTACTATTGTAATTCGGAAACTTGGATACATCCGAATTTCCAGAAAAACAAAAATTTGTCAGAATTTTAATTCGGAACGAAACGAACGGCACATGTCTAATTCCTCCCCTCTCATCCTACCTCTCATAATAGCTCATTTAATACGATATGTATGAGGACTAGGGATGAGCCGAACACCCCCCTGTTCGGTTCGCACCAGAACATGCGAACAGGCAAAAAATTTGTTCGAACACGCGAACACCGTTAAAGTCTATGGGACACAAACATGAATAATCAAAAGTGCTAATTTTAAAGGCTTATATGCAAGTTATTGTCATAAAAAGTGTTTGCGGACCTGGGTCCTGCTCCAGGGGACATGGATCAATGCTAATTTTTTTTTTTAAAAACTAACGTTTTTTCGGGAGCAGTGATTTTTTTAATGCTTAAAGTAAAACACTAAAAATTAAATATTCTTTTACATATTGTGCATTACCAGGCCCTTTGGGTCTGGTATGAATATTAAGGGGAACCCCGAACCAAAATTTAAAAAAAAATTACGTGGGGGTCCCCCTAAAATCCAAAAAAAGTTTTAAAAACGGCCGTTTTTTCGGGAGCAGTGATTTTAATAATGCTTAAAGTGAAACAATAAAAGTGTAATATCCCTTTAAATTTCGTAGCTGGGGGGTGTCTATAGTATGCCTGTAAAGGGGCGCATGTTTCCCGTGTTTAGAACAGTCTGACAGCAAAATGACATTTCAAAGGAAAAAAAGTCATTTAAAACTACTCGTGGCTATTAATGAATTACCGGTCCGACAATACACATAGAAGTTCATTGATAAAAACGGCATGGGAATTCCCCACAGGGGAACCCTGAACCAAAATTTAAAAAAAAAAATGACGTGGGGGGTCCCCCTAAATTCTATACCAGGCCCTTCAGGTCTGGTATGGATATTAAGGGGAACCCCGGACAAAATTTAAAAATAAAAAATGACGTGGGGGTCCCCCTAAATTCCATACCAGGCCCTTCAGGTCTGGTATGGATTTTAAGGGGAACCCCGTGCCAAAATTAAAAAAAAACGGCGTGGGGTCCCCCCAAAAATCCATACCAGACCCTTATCCGAGCACGCAACCTGGCAGGCCGCAGGAAAAGAGGGGGGGACGAGAGAGTGCCCCCCTCCTGAACCGTACCAGGCCACATGCCCTCAACATTGGGAGGGTGCTTTGGGGTAGCCCTCCAAAACACCTTGTCCCCATGTTCATGAGGACAAGGGCCTCATCCCCACAACCCTGGCCGGTGGTTGTGGGGGTCTGCGGACGGGGGGCTTATCGGAATCTGGAAGCCCCCTTTAACAAGGGGACCCGCAGATCCCGGCCCTCCCCTCTGTGTGAAATGGTAATGGTACAAAAGTACCCCTACCATTTCACTAAAAAACTGTCAAAAATGTTAAAAATGACGAGAGACAGTTTTTGACAATTCCTTTATTTAAATGCTTCTTCTTTCTTCTATCTTCTATCTTCCTTCAGTTTCTTCCTCCATCTTCTTCTTCTTCTGGTTCTTCTGGTTCTTCCTCCGGTGTTCTCGTCCGGCATCTCCTCCGCGGCGTCAGCGTCTTCTTCCCTTCTTCCCCTCGGCCCGCTCCGCATCCATGATGGCATGAAGGGAGGCTCCCGCTCTTCTCTTCATCTTCTTCTCTTCATCTGTGGGGAATTCCCATGCCGTTTTTATCAATGAACTTCTATTTGTATTGTCGGACCGGCAATGCATTATTAGCCGCGAGTAGTTTTAAATGACTTTTTTTCCTTTGAAATGTCATTTTGCTGTCAGACTGTTCTAAACACGGGAAACATGTGCCCCTTTACAGGCATACTATAGACACCTCCCAGGTACGAAATTTAAAGGGATATTACACTTATATTGTTTCACTTTAAGCATTATTAAAATCACTGCTCCCGAAAAAACGGCCGTTTTTAAAACTTTTTTTTGCATTGATCCATGTCCCCTGGGGCAGGACCCAGGTCCCCAAACACGTTTTATGACAATACCATGAATATAAGCCTTTAAAATTAGCACTTTTGATTTCTCCCATAGACTTTTAAAGGATGTTCCGCGGCATTCGAATTTGCCGCGAACACCCCAAATTGTTCGCTGTTCGGCGAACTTGCGAACAGCCGATGTTCGAGTCGAACATGAGTTCGACTCGAACTCGAAGCTCATCCCTAATGAGGACATGGTAGATCTGGCACTGCTGCTACATTAGAAAAGAACGTTGTAGAAGTCAGAGTTCTCCTTTTTTAAATGAATCCAAATCACCAAGAAGAACAAATTCCCGTCACACGTTTTGTTCTAGAAATTCTCACAAGATCAGTTATCACCCAAAAGCAAAGTGAGTAATGGAAGAGAACAAAATGTTACACTGTCATCGCGTGCTTCTGTTTTTCTTGGATTAGGTAACATATGACATTCGGCGTCCTCGCCCTTCTCTCCAGCTGCACTACTCATCCTTTATATGAGTCACAACTGTAACCTTTCAGATGGATTAGCCATAAAGTCTCATTACCATCACAAATACGGCCCATTTGACGTTCTCATTTATTTCTTCTGCCCAAATAAAAATACGTGAAATGAAACGGATACAGAAAATATGTAATTGGCATATCTGGTGCAAACTTGGCCTCAGCTCCCAAACTGCATAGAGTTTATATCTTCTCCTGTGAATTTTTGGACGGTCGGAGATGCCCATTTTGATGTGTGCCCGTGAGGTCGGGGCACAGATATTTAGCGGGAGAAGCCCTAAATTCCAATATGGCAATAATGTCAGGCATTCCACCAAAGCCATTTAAAGAAAGAATAATTGAACATATCTAATTAGTGGCCAAGCTGTCAAAAAATTAAAATGTAACCATGGGAGCAAAACCACTGGTGCAAAAATGCCAGTAATGTAATTATGTGTATGTGTGATCGGTTGATTGATTCTCTGCTTTTCTCAGAAGAATGTACAGAGATGAAGTGAACCTTTCAATTTTTCAGGCCTTTAAATGTTGATCTATCCATCCAGTAGCACTGCGTGTACGTTCACATTTTGTGAATTAACCACTTCAGCCCCGGAAGATTTGCCCCCCTTCCTGACTAGAGCACTTTTCACAAGTTGGCACTGTGTCGCTTTAACTGACAATGCTGTACCCAAACGAAATTTGCGTCCTTTTTTCCCCACAAATAGAGCTTTCTTTTGGTGGTATTTGATCACCACTGCGGTTTATATTTTTTTGCGCTATAAACAAAAAAAGAGCGACAATTAAAAAAAAAAAAAACAATATTTTTTACTTTTTGCTAAAATAATTATCCCCAAAAATGTTTTTAAAAAACAAATTTCTTCATCAGTTTAGGCCAATATATATTCTTCTACATATTTTTGGTAAAAAAAAATCGCAATAAGCGCATATTGATTGGTTTGCGCAAAAGTTATAGTGTCTGCAAACTATGGGAAAGATTTATGGCATTTTTATGGCATTTTTATTACTATTTTTTTTTTTTTACTAGTAATGGCGGCAATCTGCGATTTTTAGCGGTACTGCGACAATGCGGCGGACAGATCGGACACTTTTGACACATTTTTGGGGCCATTGACATTTATACAGCTATCAGTGCTATAAAAATGCACTTTTTACTGTGTAAATGTCACTGGTTAACACTAGGGGGTGATCAAGGGGTGAATTGTGTGTTCCCTCAGCGTGTTCTAACTGTATGGGGATAGGACTGACTGGGGGAGGAGACCTATCGTTGTTCCTACTTAGCAGGAACAAACGATAGGTCTCTTCTCCCCTGACAGAACAGGGAATTGTGTGTTTACACACACAAATCTCCATGCTGGCTCTCATGCACGCAACCGCGTGCGGCCAGGGGCGGTCACGCCCACCGGCCACGCTCATCAGGTCCCCCGCCATGCAGCTGGTGTGCGTGCGCCCTCTGGCTGCTCCTAAAGGGGAAGACGTACCCGTACGGGGTTTTGCCCAGCCGTGCCATTCTGCCGCAGTATATCTGCGTGAGGCGGTCGGCAAGCGGTTAATTAGCAATTGCTCATAAGTTTTAGGGATTTCCTACACAATGTATAGAGCTGTGGCTGTTGTGTGAATGGAGCAGGATCACATTTTTGTAGGGTATCTACTTTTCTAATTAGGTGTTCTTAGGGTTTTTTCTCTTCTGATTAAAGCAGTTGTAAACCAGGGCTGATAAAAAAATAAAAGAATAAAACACAATTGTATAATGTGCTAGTATGCATCGCACATTATAGAATATGTACCTTGGAACGAAGCATTCTCACGGCGCAATGTCAACACTGAGAGGGCTGACATCTTACCCCGGTCTTTCTTCCGGGTTCGCGGGCTCCAGCTGTGTGATTGGCCAGAGCCGTGATTACGCCAGTCCCATGCACGCGCGCGGGAGCCCTCGGTTCCTGCGCAAAGCTCTGAAGTTCCATTAAGGATATTCATATTACCTACAGATAGGCCTTATTATAGGCTTACCTGTAGGTAAAAATAGCAAAGCGGGCTTTACTAACGCTTTAAATGTTCTTTGGGTATTTTCTCTTCTCATCAGAATTGTTGGTCTAATTTTGTTTAAAGTGCAATAAATAAAAAAGGCAGTGGTGACCAAATACCACCAAAAGAAAGCTCTATTTGTTGCATGACTGTGCAATTGTCAGTTGAAGTAAAACAGTGCTGTATCGCAAAAATAGGCCTGATCATGAATAGGGATGACCTGAACACCCTCCGGTTCGGTTCGCAGCAGAACATGCGAACAGGCAAGAAATTCGGAAGAACACACGAACACTGTTAAAGTCTATGGGACACGAACATGAATAATCAAAAGTGCTAATTTTAAAGGCTTATATGCAAGTTATTGTCATAAAAAGTGTTTAGAGACCTGGGTCCTGCCCCAGGGGACACGTATTTATGCAAATTTCTTTTTTAAAAACTGACGTTTTTTTCGGGAGCAGTGATTTTTTTAATGCTTAAAGTAAAACACTAAAAATGAAATATTCCTTTAAATATCGTGCATTACCAGGCCCTTTGGGTCTGGTAGGAATATTAAGGGGAACCCTGAACCAAAATTTAAAAAAAAATTGTGTGGGGGTCCCCCTAAAATCCATACCAGGCCCTTCAGGTCTGGAATGGAAATTAAGGGAACCCTGCTCCAAATTAAAAAAAAATCCATAGGGGTCCCCTCAAAATCTATACCAGGTCCTTCATGTCTGGTATGGATTTTAAGGGGAACCCTGCGCCAAAAGTAACTTCACGCCACCCGACGGACCGAAAAAGTAAAAATCTTCCCTGTGGCGTCAGAGGGGGGCGGGGTTACTTACATCGTGGGACATTTTTATTTTTTAATAAAGGGCTTGTCCCAAGCTGTCTCTTGTCTTTTTTACCATTTTTGACACATTTTTTGTGAAATGGTAGGGGTACAGTGTACCCCATTACCAATTCACACGGGGGGGATGTCTGGATCTGGGGGTCCCCTTGTTAAAGGGGGCTTCCATATTCCGATAAGCCCCCCACCTGCGTACCCCCACAACCACCAGACAAGGGTTGTGGGGATGAGGCCCTTGTCCCCATCAACATGGGGACAAGGTGCTTTGGGGTCAGACCCCAAAGCACCCTCCCCATGTTGAGGGCATGTGGCCTGGTATGGTTCAGGAGGGGCCTGGTAATGGACTGGGGGGAACCCATGCTCTTTTTTTCAATGAGTTTTATCTATATTGCAGAGACCCAACAATGTCATTTTGCTGTGGTACTGTTCTAAACACGGGGAAAATGTGCCATTTTGCAGGCATACTATAGACACCCCACAGGCACAATATTTAAAGGAATATTTCATTTTTATTGTTTCACTTTAAGCATTAAAAAAATCACCGCTCCCGAAAAAACGGCGGTTTTTAAAAAAATTTTTTGCATTGATACATGTCCCCTGGGGAAGGACCCAGGTCCCCAAACACTTTTTATGACAATAACTTGCATATAAGCCTTTAAAATTAGCACTTTTGATTTTTCATATTAGTGTCCCATAGACTTTAACGGTGTTCCGTCGGCTTTCGAATTTGCCGCGAACACCGCATATTCTTCACTATATATTCGATCGAACATCAGGCTCATCCCTAATCAGGAAGTGGGGGAGGGTAAATCTTCCGGAGGTCAAGAGGTTATATATAAAAAAAAAAAAAATACTCAAATGTGCCAAGTAAACAAAACAGTAATTTGGAAAGATTCTGGGTGTATCTTTTTGTGTCTGTTCCTTACTGCAGTAGCTATTATTGATTTAGAGCCACTAATCAAAATTAGGATAGAAATTTCCAAGACGCCTGTTTACAGCTAGAACCCAATGGGGTAAACAGGGATTTTACTATACTGTTTATGTATGTTTTATTTGATAATTTATATGACTACTGTCCATTACTTTGATTTAGATTTGTATGTAAATGTTTTACTGCTATACCTGAATGTTATATACCAGAACCAGCTGCCTTTAATTCTTCTGTTATTTGTATAGAAAATTCAATAAAAATTATTCAATGATAAAAATAAAGAAAATAAAAAAAATTCCAAGACGATGGAGAAATTCCAAATCAGGGATCCCTGACTTCTTGGAAAATCCCCTTTTACAGAATCAATAACTCCACAGGCGCCCTGGATGGTGTATGCGGCACATTTACAGAAGAATATCACATTAACCCCCCATTAGCATTATGCCGGCAGATTTAGAAAGCAATTCCCCTTCAAAAGCCGGTCAACCTTCTGATGCTTCTCATGTAGATCAAGCTGAGTAAACTCTGCCAGGGGACAAATTAGGCCATGTGAAATAAACCTGAGAATTTATGGAAGTCGGGGAATTAGGTGCATACGGACAAGGATTGGAAAAACATAATGGATTGCACATTTCAGGGAGTTACTAAGCCTACATTGTTTCTGCAAGAGCCTGTGGGCTTTAAGCCTTATTAGTGTTCTATATAAAGCTGGCATATCGCCTCACTTTGGCATTTCCTGTCTTAGTTTAAGGAGGAAAAAAAAAAATATATATATATATATATATATATATATATATATATATATATATATAAAAGCAATTTGAATATACTGGAGATGAAAATTACAGCATACAGCCAAGGCTGTGTCTCGGAGGAAAGAATGGAAGACAGCCTAAATAAGACATGTATACTGGCTGCCTTGATAATTGCAGCTTATACTCCCTGAGCCCGAACGATTCTTGCATGAAGAAGATGATGTCATGTATGTCTGACACTGAGTATGATGCCGCGTGCAGTACTGAGAGAGCCGCGAAGAACTCTGACTGTGTTAAAGGGAAACTACCATCTATATTTGTCATTGTCAAAGGGTGGCTCAAGCCAGCCAGCTAAATACACAGACAAATGAATAATGCCTGTAATGTTGGGTATATGTGTGAAATGTCTTCGATGTCAGGCTGTTGGCGGTAAATCCGACCGTGTGTACGCTCCATCTGGCAATTGCTGTCGGACTTTCCGCCAACAAATGTTGGATGGCAGGTTTTCACATTTTCAGCGGACAAATGTCTGTTGTCGGATTTTCCGAGCGTGTGTACACAAGTCCGTCGGGCTAAAGTCCAAAGTGCAAACACGCATGCTCGGAAGCAAGGACGAGCCAGAAGCGGTCGGTCTTGTAAACTATCGTACGTAATGGAGAATTAACATTCGTGACGTGGCAAATTATGAAATCTTGAAATGTGGCGCACAATTCTCTTCTTCTTTAATAATAGACAATGATAATAATGAAGCTGCTTTGCTGGTGATACTGATGGAGTTATTGCAAACAAATTTTCAAAGGCTTTTTTTTCTAGTGATATCAAGAATAATATTATTATGTTTTTTTGTTTTGTTTTTATTTGTGCAAGTTACCACAACACCATTATCCCGTAGTTTTTAAAGTGGAGTTCCACACAAAAATGGAACTTCCACTTTTTGGATTCATCCCCCCCTCCGGTGTCACATTTGACACCTTTCAGGGGGGAGGAGGGAGCAGATACCTGTCTAATGCAGGTATTTGCTCCCACTTCCTGGCATAGCTCACTGCGGCGCTTGCGGTGACCTATGCCACTTCCGGCGCCTACCCCATCCTCCCCCGTTGTTTTCTGTGAGACACAGAACACAGCAGGGACCTGAGAGGACGTGCAGCGCCACTCGCGCATGCACAGTAGGGAACCAGGAAGTGAATCTGCACGGCTTCACTTCCTTATTCCCTTACCGAGGATGGCGGCGGCAGCAGCCGAGAGCCGAAGGACGGATCGGCTTCGGCTGCCGACAGCGCGGGCTCCCTGGACAGGTAAGTGTCCTTATATTAAAAGTCAGCAGCTGCAGTATTTGTAGCTGCTGGCTTTTAATATTTTTTTTTCAGCGAACCTCCACTTTAAGATCACAGATACAACTATGTTGGTGTCCCCTGTCAATTTTACATTGTATTTTTTAAATGTAACTGCCTACTCCCAAACTGTCATTTGAAGTAAAACACATAACCAAGTATTATTCTAAACAATTTTTTTTATTGTGCATTAAAAAAAAATTAGACATGCTATCTGCCAATAGAAATTAACCAAAAAGTGCATTCTATGCATCCAAAAATATAGAAAATATACCAAATCAAATCATTATTCAACCAAAAAAATAATGCCAAAGCAATAACTCCAAGGCCAATAATAAATAACACATTATCTCCTCCGATTCCGCAACATGTCTGGTTGACGAACGGCCGTTCAGAAACGAACTGAAAAGTGCGAAATGAAAAGCGCGAATCAACACTCAACCAAACTTCTACTAACACGAAATTAGCAGAAGGAGCTCAAAGGGTGGCGCTAAAGAGCTGAAAAACCACATAGTAGGTCACTACGTTCGTAATTGTTGGCCAACATTTGTGTTACCGTATGTATGCAAGACAAGTTTGAGCCAACACCCTTTGGACAAAATTCCACAGTTTTGTTGGCCAACAATCCAATCGTGTGTAAGAGGCATTACTCTTTTACTTGCCTTTCGCAGGATGAGTGTTAAGCCTTAAGAACATTTAACAAAACCGTGGAATTTTGTCCGAAGGGTGTTGGCTCAAACTTGTCTTGCATACACATGGTCACATAAATGTTGGCCAACAATTACGAAAGTTTACGAAGAGTTCGGCCTCACGTACATGTAGCGTACCCCACGTAGGAGCCACTGGTGAACTGGGATACCCCACCCTGCACAGCCAAGCACACCGAATTTCCCAGAGTTAGAAAACAGTCCAGTGCTTGTCTTTGTATTTTTATTGAGGAAATAAAACTTTGATGGGGATGTAGGGGTATTATGGGATGCCCACTTGATTTTAGCAAACTCTTCAGGGACAACTTCTCATTAGACTGCCAAAGCATTTGTTTGTTTTAGGTTTTGTTTCTTTCGTTTTTTTTATTTTTTCTGTTTTTTCAGGTTCTTCGTTATGATCGAAATTCATTAATTCAAAAAATGTTGTAAATTCGAGAATTCGGAAATTCGAAAGTTTGGAAAATCGTAAATCTGAAAATTGTAAAATTCTAAAACTTGAAAATTCGGAAATTCGACAATCCGAAAATAAGAAAAAAGATCCGAAAATTCGAAAGAACGAAAATCCGAAAATAGAACGAAAATCCGAAAATTCGAAAATCTGAAATAATAACTAACTAATAATAACTATTAAATTATAGGTATTGGAATTTCCGTTCAAATTTGGGGCTGTCAGTGAACTTAACGAATACGAATTTATCCGAAGTTACGTATTATCTGAAATAATGAATGCTGCATCTAAACGAATGGAACGTAACAAATTAATTACAAATTAATAATAAAAAAAAGAATATCGTACAGAGCACTGCGTACAATTAAAAACGCAGCTTAGCAATCTGACCTTGCACGACACATGGCGCACACTGCACCCCAACACCAAGGATTTCACATTCTTCTTGCCCCCTCACAACAAATACACGAGGACTGACTATTTCTTCATAACTCAAACAGACCTAGAGTCACTCGTAACAGCAACCATAGACCCTATGATCCTCCTTTGGACCATCACCCCATCTCCATTACCATAGCATTCCTGACAATGCCCACGAGATCTGGCGGCGCGCATGCGCCCCCTAGTGGCCGTCTATGGTATCGACGTACCATTACGGCGATTTGCCTGCCTGTGCCATTCTGCCACAGTATTACTGCGGCGGACAGTCGGCAAGCGGTTAAAGTTATTGAAAAGTCTTGTTTGTTTTCTTCTCTTAAATAACAAATATATTATACTTACCTCCTCTGTGTAGTGGTTTTGCACAGAGGAGCCCAGATCCTCCTCTTCTCGGGTCCCTCTTCGCTGCTCCTGGCCCCTCCCTCCTGTCGAGTGCCCCCACAGCAAGTAGCTTGCTATGGGGGCATCCCGAGCCGAGCTGCAGCTCCGTGTGTTCATTTAGACATGGAGCTGCCGTTTGGCCCCGCCCTCTCTCTCTCCCGATGGCTAACTCACTTTGATTGAAAGTCACGGGAGCCAATGGTGCCGCTGCTGTGTCTCAGCCAATCAGGAGGAAGAGACAACTCAGACAACTAAGGGACTCGTGGACATCGCTGGACAGAGATGGGGCTTAAGTAAGTACTAGGGGGTGTTGGGGTGGCTGCTACACACAGAAGGCTTTTAATCTTAAAAAAAGAAATACGGGTTTCTACTTTTTTTTGCAGATTTATACTTACCTTGGTGGATGCTGCATCTGTCCCTCGGCACCTCTGTACTGAAAACCAAGCGATCGAACACCGGCGATCGTTCGGTTTTCACAACTCCGTGAGCAGAGAGCTGTAGACTGTCAGTCAAAGTTTTATTCACTTTGAGTGCTGGATCATTATTTAACCACTTCAGCCCCGGAAGATTTGGCTGCTCAATGATCAGGCCCTTTTTTGCGATACGGCACTGCGTTACTTTGACTAACAATAGCGCGGTCGTGCGACGCTGTACCCAAACAAAATTGCAAGATATTGCAAGATAAGGCCGATATGTATTCTTCTACATATTTTTTGGTAAAAAAAAATCGCAATAAGCATATATTGATTGGTTTGCGTAAAGTTATAGCGTCTACAACAGTGTTTCTCAACTCCAGTCCTCAAGGCGCCCCAACAGGTCATGTTTTCAGGATTCCCCTCAGATGAAAGCACTGTGGGAATTACTAAGGCAGTGAATCTGATCAAATCACATGTGTAAAATAATGGTAAGCCTGAAAACATGACCTGTTGGTGCGCCTTGAGGACTGGAGTTGAGAAACACAGGTCTACAAAATAGGGGGTAGATTTATGGCATTTTTATTATTAGAATTTTTTTACTAGTAATGGCGGCGATCTGCGATTTTTATCAGGACTGCGATATTGCGGAGGACAAATTGGACACTTTGACACATTTTTGGGACCATTGGCATTTATACAGCGATCAGTGCTATAAAAATGCACTGATTACTGTATAAATGTCACTGGCAGGGAAAGGGTTAACACTAGGGGCGATCAAGGGATTAACTGTGTTCCCCGACAGTGTTCTAACTGTGGGGGGGGGGGACTGACTAGGAGAGATGACAGATCGCTGTTTATAATCAGTATGAACATACGATCAGTCTCCTCTCCCCTGAGAGAACCAGGATCTGTGTGTTTACACACACAGATCCCGGTTCTTAATCTGTCATGAGCGATCGCGGGTGCCCAGCGTTCATCGCTCACTCCGGGCACTCGCATCGGCTCCGGGCACACGCTAGTTGCCAAAAGGCGAGGCGACATAAGGTAACGCCCAGCTGTGCCATTCTGCCGCAGTAAAACTGCGGCGGCTGGTTGGCAAGCAGTTAAACACCTGTCTAAACTCCTATAACGTGGAGTCACAGTGGAGGTGCACCAGGTCGATATTCATCTAAACCAGGGGTGTCAAACTCAATTTCATTGTGGGCCCCATCAGCATTATGTTTGCCCTCAAAGGTATCTGTAATACTACATGTCAAGAGCCCCTCACCATCAGAAATCAAGAGTCCCCCACCCTCCCTTACATCACAGTATCACCCCCCCTTACCTTGTGCTGCTGCTGGGAAAAAGCTGTGGCATTGATGGGAAGCAGAAAGTGCAGGGTCTGGAGGAGGACCAAAATAGGGCTGAAGCGCTCCACATGAAATGGCCTGGAGGTCCGGGTTCGGCCCGCGGGCCTTGTGTTTGACACATGTGATCTAAAACAATCACATCTTTTGGACATTACTTCAATTGTCTTTTTTTTATCTTTTATCTGTCACTGTGCACTTTAGTGATCAAGCACTATATGGACTGTTTTTTTAATAATTTACTTTAAACTTCATTTATTTAGCGCTGCGATTTTTATTATGTATGTTTTTGCACAATTGGTTCTGTTGTGATATTGCAAGCAGCTTTTTTACACTTATGCCGCGTACACACGAGCGGACTTTACGGCGGACTTTGCCCGGCGGACTTTTCGACGTACTTTCCGACGGACTTTCTGAATGAACGGACTTGCCTACACACAATCCACCAAAGTCCGTCGAATTCGTACGTGATGACGTACGACTGGACTAAAACAAGGAAGTTCATAGCCAGTAGCCAATAGCTGCCCTAGCGTGGCTTTTTGTCAGTCGGACTAGCATACAGACGGCGGACTTTTCGACCGGACTCGATTTCAACGGATACATTTTAAACAAGTTTCAAATCTAAGTCCGTCCAACTTTTGAGAAAACAAAGTCCGCTGGAGCCCACACACATCGAATTGTCCGACGAAATCCAGTCCGCCGGGCAAAGTCCGCCGTAAAGTCCGCTCGTGTGTATGCGGCATTAGGTTTTTATCACCTGCGCACTAATATTTTTTATTTTTTGCAATGTGTTGTGTTGTATTTATATTACGGTAAATGAAAATCGTACGATCTGGTAACGTATGAGAATATTTTTTTGTGTTTGTCCCTTCGGATAATTTTAGACGAAAGCTGTACTGATGATCAGTTTATTGTACGATTGCCTCGAAAGCGGTATTTTTTGTACGATTTTCTGTTCTTGTGTACGGCCTTAAAGAAGATTTCAGGCCACATTTTTATTTTTATTTTAATTGATCTGAGCATAATGCATTATTAAATAAAAAAACGATTATACCATGTTAATAGTGGATGTTGCTAAAATATAAATTTAATCCTCACAAGTTTGTCCCTCCTGTTGTGGCCGTTGCCATCATGATTGTGGGCATGTGAAGCCCAATCGATAACTCTTCCTGGATTAGCTTAGGAGAGGTGCATGCTGGGTAACCAGCATGTGCCTCTCGATCTCGCGCATGCGCGATTCACTGGCGGCCGTAGCAATTTTTGATCACAGTACTGCCCACAGACTCCTGGGAAACGATGACACATCATATCCCAGGAGCACAAGTGAGGGAGGAAGTGACCAGGAGCTCCGCGGACCAGAAAGTGGCAGATTAGGAGGACTACATAGCAACACGGAGCTTGCGGCTTCACTTCCCTGTTCCCTACTGCGCATGCGCAAGTCACGCTGTGCAATCCGGGTGGTCCCTGCTGTCTCTGGGACCTGTGTGTTTCCCAGCAGACAGCGGGGGGGGGGGGAAGAGGCATAGACTATGCCCTGAAGTTGGTGCAAATACCTGTATCCCTGCACCCCCCCCCCCTGAAAGGTGCCAAATGTGACACCGGAGGGGGGGAGGGTTCCGAAAAGCGGAGGTTCAATTGTTGTGTGAACCTCCGCTCCCCTCCCCCCCCCCAGACTGACAATGCTGCTGTCTGCTGTGACCTCTGTACTCAGTCTTCAAGAGATGTGTCTCACTAACACAAGAGGTGTGTTACTGGTCAGATCACCTAGTAAAAACAGAGGGAAACAATGAAAGAAAACGGATGCAGCCACCACATCTAATGATTGGTAAGCTGCAATATAATTTTTGGTTTTGGGTTTAACCTCCCTGGCGGTATTCCCAAGAGTGTCTCGGGGTTGAATTTCAGTACCATTACCGGAAACCCCAAGACATACTCGGGATTGCATCGCAGTATCCTGGTAGAGGTTACCTATCTTGTCCCCCAGGATCCTGCGATTTCCTCCCGCTGTGTCCGGCGGCCGGATCCTCCACCCGATGTACTGTGTTCCGGGCTCCGTTCCCTGCAAGCGTTACAACTGTATCAAATCATTTCACCTCCCCTTTGTCCAGTGCCCTGCCTGCAGTTTTATATTATATATACTGTTCTTTCTGCCGGGAAACTTGAGAATGTCCATAGCAACCAGAAAGCGTCCCTTTACATCAAAAGCGGTTTTAGACCAGCTAGAAAACAGAGAAAGTAAATTAGAATCACTCGCAGAATTGAGCAATAGCGATTCGTGGGGAATTTCGTCATCAAACACTGAAAGTGACGACAGCAAATGAGCAAATGTCTGTGTTTTTGATTTGATTACATTATTGAATAAAATGTATTATTATTATGTTTTATAATTATTTATAGTTATTTATTATATTATAATTTATGATTTCATGTTTCAAACTTTATCATACCCGGGATGTCTACTAGACTCTTGTTTGGACAGATCTAAGTGAGTTATTCCTAAAGCCTCGTATACACGTTTGGATTTTCCACAGACAAAACCTCTGACTTTTGTCCGAAGGGCGTTGGCCAGGAACTTGTCTTGCATACAAAAGGTAAGGAATTGTCGGCCAACAAACACGAACGTACTGACGTACTACGTGGTTTTTCAGCTCTTTAGCGCCACCCTTTGGGATCCTTCTGCTAATTTTGTGTTAGTAGAAGTTTGGTGAGTGTTGATTCGCGCTTTTTATTTCGCACTTTTAATTTCGCACTTTTCAGTTCGCACTTTTAAGTTTGTTTCTGAACGGTCGTTCGTCAACCAGCCATGTTGCATAATCAGAGGAGATAAGGTGTTATTTATTATTGGCCTTGGAGTTATTGCTTTGACCCAAGTCCAGTCCAGGAACAGGAGGAGGAGGATTTCTTGGACCAAAAATTGGTTGCTTTATTAATCGTGACCAATTATGTCATATGCCTTTGCTGCGGGAGCTCCAGGAGAATAATCTGGATGATTTTTGGAATTATCTCCGGATGACGGACCCCTGCTTTCACCAACTCTTGGCATTGTTGACCCCCTATATTAAAGCGGAGTTCCAATAAAAAAAAAAATTAAAGTCAGCAGCTACAAATACTGCAGCTGATGACTTTTAATAATCGGACACTTACCTGTCCAGGGTCCAGTGATGTGGGGGAACGAAGCTCCGCACGTCTCCCCCTCCTCTCTGCGGCGCCAGCATTGTCACTGTGGGAGCCCGGCTGTGGCTTCAGAGCCAGGCACGCACCGCACATGCACGAGCCGTGCTGTGCGCTGTGACTGGCTGGGCAATCATCTGGGACCTATGACGTGTCCCAGATCATTGCCAGGAGGGAGGGGGGAGAGGTGATCTCCCTTCTGGCGCCGTGGAGCCTTGGAGGAAGTGGGAGCTGGAACCCTCTAAAAAGAGGGTTTTCACCCCCCCCCCCCCCCCAAAAAAAAGTCACATGCCAAATGTGGCATGTCTGGGAGTCACCTTCCCTTAAACCGGAAGTTCCATTTTTGGGTGGAACTCCGCTTTAAGAAGCAGGGCATATGCATAAGACTTTTATTTTATTTTTTGGTTGAATAATGATTTGATTTGGTATATT
Organism: Lithobates septentrionalis; assembly: GCA_037952835.1. NCBI lineage: Eukaryota > Metazoa > Chordata > Amphibia > Anura > Ranidae > Lithobates > Lithobates septentrionalis. Next base: position 1,119,059 of record JBBDGP010002373.1, read on the forward strand.
TTCTATATTTTTGGATGCATAGAATGCACTTTTTGGTTAAGTTCTATTGGCAGATGGCATGTCTAATTTTATTTGTTTTCTTTTTTTTTTAATGCACAATAAAAAAAATTGTGTGGAATAATACTTGGCTATGTGTTTTACTTCAAATGATAGTTTGGGAGTCGGCAGTTACATTTAAAAAATGTAATACATACAATTGTTAATTAACAAGGGACACCAACATAGTTGTATCTTTGATCTTAAAAACTACGGGATAATGGTGTTGTGGTAACTTGCACCAAAAAAAAACAAAAAAAAAAAACCAAGCATAATAATATTATTCTTGATTTCACTAGAAAAAAAAGTATTTGAAAATTTCTTTGCAATAACTCCATCAGTATCACCAGCAAAGCAGCTTCATTATTATCCGATTAAAGAAGAAGAGAATTGTGCGCTGCATTTCGGGATTTCATAATTTGCCGCGTCACGAATGTCAATTCTCCATTACGGACGCTAGTTTACAAGACTGACCGCTTCTGGCTCGTCCTTGCTTCTGAGCTTGCGTGTTTGTACTTTGGACTTTTGTCTGACGGACTTGTGTACACACGATAGGAAAATCCGACAACAGACATTTGGCCTGCCATCCAGCATTTGTCTGCGGAAAATCCGACAATTGTCCGATGGAGCGTACAAACGGTCAGATTTTCCGCCAACAGCCTGTCATCACACATTTCCCGTCGGAAAATCTGATTGTGTGTACGCAGCTTAATGCCCCGTACACACGGTCGGATTTTCCGACACACAAAGTTGGAGAGCAGGAGATAAAATTTTCTGACAACAAAATCCGTTGTCGGAAATTCCGATCGTGTGTACACAAATCCGACAGACAAAGTGCCACGCATGCTCAGAATAAATAAAGAGATGAAAGCTATTGGCCACTGCCCTGTTTATAGTCCCGACGTACGTGTTTTACGTCACCGCGTTTAGAACGATCGGATTTTCCGACAACTTTGTGCGACCGTGTGTAGACAAAACATCCGCCGGAAAAAATCCTAGGATTTTGTTGTCGGAATGTCCGAACAAAGTCCGACCGTGTGTACGCCCTATAAGAATTACAGGCCTACAATATAAAACGCCAAATTTCCATGCGAAACAATGTACCGCTTTGAGCCCAAAAATCTGACATAATCATACTGCCAGGGAGGAGGGTAAAACTGCTTTAAGGCAAAACATGTTGAGTTTTGGACTATTTTGGGAATTTTTTTAACACTTATTATTTAATGTTTTTTCACGATGAGCAAAAATGCATAATTTTGTAGGTGGCTTATAGAGTTTTTAGCATTAGAAAAAAAGTTACAAATATTCAACCATTATTTTAAAGCAAAGATCAGTTTTGGGAGATGTTAGTTGGTCTGCTTTGAAACAAGTTTTCCTCACCCTGTAGGTAGTCAGCCACATGAGGCATTGCAATATTTTCTTACATTTTAGAAAAGGTATTGAAATAAAAGTTATATTTTAATCCAAATGGCCCGTACACACGATCCGAAAATCGGACAAAAAGCACAATTTTTGACGCGTTCATATGATAACTGGATCGTTAGTACACAGCTTTCGAGAACTGATTGCGACAGTTCCTCCAATATTATCCGATGGGTCAAGCATGGAAATTTTTCTTGTACAATACCAGATCGTACGATTTTTGTTTAATCAGTACAGTTGTCATTTGAAAATACAATATAAATACAATACAATATAGTTACACAGTTACATAGTAGGTGAGGTTGAAAAAAGACACAAGTCCATCAAGTCCATCCTGTGTGTGTGATTATATGTCAGTATTACATTGTATATCCTGTATGTTGTGGTTGCTCAGATGCTTATCTAATAATCCAGCCTCTCTGCGGCCGCCCGGCTGCCAGTTAAGCTTAGCCATTGGCGCCGGGAGGACGGAAACATGAAGGGGGGAGGAGCTAGATGAGATGCACGGCTGCCCGTAAAGGGCAGCCGTCGGTGTCGGGGGGCGTGACTGCGAAGGGGGGAGGAGCCAGAGCAGACCCCTGCCGCAGACACCTTGGAGCCAGATAACAAAAAACGTGAGTGTAGCCTCCCCCTGTAACCTGGATAGGAGGAGCAGTGGGGACGACTGCATATAGAAGAATCATTCTACATCTTCCTCCTGCAGTCTCGGAATGCCTGCGAGAGGTAGAGGAGAAGCACCCCCATGCTCTCTGCCACTCCCCTAGTGCATTCCACCTCCCCCATGCTCTCCGCCACCCCCTGTGCACTCTTCCGCCCCCCAGTGCTCTCCACCTCCCCCATGCTCTCCGCCACCCCCTGTGCTCTCTTCCGCCCCCCCAGTGCTCTCCACCCGCCCATACTCTCTGTCACCCCCCCAGTGCTCTCTGTCGCCCCCCCAGTGCTCTCCACCACCCCCATGCTCTCTGCCGCCCCCCAGTGCTCTCCACCTCCCCCATGCTCTCTGCTGCTGTCCTGTGCTCTATTCCGCCCCCCCAGTGCTCTCCACCTCCCCCATGCTCTCCGCCACCCCCCTGTACTTTCGTCCGCCCCCCCAGTGCTTCCCACCTCCCCCATGCTGTCCACCGCCCCCTGTGCTCTCTTCCGCCCCCCCAGGGCTCTCCACCTCCCACATGCTCTCTGCCGCTCCCCTGTGCTCTCCACATCCCCCGTGCTCTCCAGCTGCCCCCGTGCTCTCCACCTCCCCCCCATGCTCTCTGCCGGCCTCCCTGTACTCTCCACCACCCCCATGCTCTCTGTCGCCCCCCCAGTGCTCACCACCACCCCCATGCTCTCTGCCACCCCCAGCTGCCCCCCCCCGTGCTCTCCACTGCCCCCGTGCTCTCCACCCCCCCATGCTCTCTGTCCCCCCCCAGTGCTCTCCACCACCCCCATGCTCTCTGCCACCCCCCCAGTGCTCTCCACCTCCCCCATGCTCTCCGCCACCCCCTGTGCTCTCTTCCGCCCCCCCCAGTGCTCTCCACCACCCCCCATACTCTCTACCACCCCCCCCCCAGTGCTCTCTGCCCCCCCCAGTGCTTTCCACCACCCCAATGCTCTCTGCCACCCCCCCAGTGCTCTCCACCTCCCCCATGCTCTCTGCCGCTCCCCTGTGCTCTCTTCCGCCCCCCCCAGTGCTTTCCACCTCCCCCATGCTCTCCGCCGCCCCCTGTGCTCTCTTCCGCCCCCCCAGGGCTCTCCACCACCCACATGCTCTCTGCCGCCCCCCTGTGCTCTCCACATCCCCCGTGCTCTCCAGCTGCCCCCCCCCGTGCTCTCCGCTGCCCCCGTGCTCTCCGCTGCCCCGTGCTCTCCACCTCCCCCGCGCTCTCCACCTCCCCCCGTGCTCTCCACCTCCCCCCATGCTCTCTGCCGCCCTCCCTGTGCTCTCCACCTCCCCCCATGCTCTCCGCCGCCCTCCCTTTGCTCTCCTCCTCCCCTCATGCTCTCCGTCGCCCTCCCTGTGCTCTTCACCTTCCCCCATGCTCTCCGCCGCCCTCCCTGTGCTCTCAACCTCACCCCCATGCTCTCCGCCGCCCTCCCTGTGCTCTTCACTTTTCCCCATGCTCTCCGCCACCCTCCCTGTGCTCTCCACCTCCCCCCATGCTCTCCGCTGACCCCCTGTGCTTTCCACCTCCCCCATGCTCCGCCCTCCCTGTGCTCTTCACCTTCCCGCATGCTCTCCGCCACCCTCCCTGTACTCTCCACCTCCTCCCATGCTCTCCGTTGCCCCTCTGTGCTCTCCTTTTCCTTTCTGTGTTCTCTGCCTCTCCCCTGTGCTTTTGCCCCACCCCATGTACTCAAGGTCCTTCCCTGTGCTCTCCATCCGCCCACGCTCTTTCTTGGTCCCACCACACCTCCCCCCCCCCACACCTCTGCTGGGTTCCCCCTCCGCCCCCCCTCTGGGGATCTGTCAGGGTGGAGAGTGGGGAAGGGGCCGGTTAACATGTCATGGGCTGCTCAATCCAAAATGCCCGGGCCTATTTTTTGTCCCAGTCAGGGCCTGCTACCAGGCCTGGTATCAAAAAGTTCAAGGACTTCTGAACAGTCAAGTAAAGTCAATGAGACCCTTTTTCTCACCTTGAAAATCTACTGTTGACTGCTTATAAGGAGAGCTCCTTATACACAGCAAACCACAGGCTGGCTTAGCTCTGTAAGCAGTGGACAACAAGGGAAGCCAGTTTAGATTTTCAGGTCAACCAGAACATTTTTATTGCAACATCAGCCTTTACTTTGACCGTTTATAATTAAATACGACGTCAGGTTTTTGTTATCCATTTGTAGTGAAAATGTGTCAGTCTTCCATAATAGAGTCACAAAGAAAAGGAGAACGATTGACAAAACTGAAGTCTATTTGCATTTAAATTAGATAAAGAGAGAGGGTAAGTTGTACTGGAAAGAGAGAGAAGAGGGAGAGAGAAAAAGAGATTGGGATGGAAAACTATGGAAAGAGAGAAGAGGAAAAAGAAAAACAGAAAACGAGATGAGAAAGTAAAGAGAAAAAGGGAAAGATGCATAGGAAAAGAGAGAGATGAGGAAAAGGAAAAGCAGAGAATGCGGAAAGAGAGACAGGGAAGGAGAAGTATGGAAACAGTAAAGAGGAAAATGAAGAACAGAGAAAGAGATAGGAAAGTAAAGAGAGGCAGGGATAGAGGAGTAGGGAAAGAGAGCGAAGAGCAAAATGAAGAGCAGAGAATGAAGAGTGAGAGTTAAAGGAGAAGTATAGCCAAAGCTGGGGATCACAGGAGTGTAGTTCGTTCTGCACTCTTGTGCCCTGTTTTCAGCTGACAGTGAGCTAAAGTCCGCTGTTGGCTGACATCACTCAGATGAGCCAGGCTCTGGAAAAATCCTGACTTTACAGTCGGATCCACCCACATGCCTGGACTGGCAGCTGGCTCAGCCTCTCAGAGAGCCGCTGAAAACCTGAGCCAGTCCCTCCCGCCCCCTCCTCAGCCCATTGCTCTATTGAGCGCTGGAGGGGCAGAGATGAGAGCCGATTACTGATAGTCAACGACTCTCTGCTCACTGAAGGCTGAGAACCGAGCGACCAGCGGTCTTCGGTCAATCGGCTCTCAGTCTTAGAGCCGGCGGGGGACAGGTGCAGCATCGGATCGATGCTGCATTCATCTAGGTGAGTATAAATGTTTTTTCTTTTTCACGCCCATACTTAGAAACACAGAAACATAGAAAAGTGGCGGCAGAAAAAGACTGAGTAGTAGTTCATCGAGTCTGTCCAATTTTTTTTTTGTTTGTTTTTTTCGTTCACTTTTTTGTATAGATCTATGTTTTTCCTAAGCTTGTTTGAAGCTATTTACTGTTGACTGTGTCACTACCTCTGCTGGTAGTTTATTCCAAGCATTAACTACCCTTTCAGTAAAATATTACTTTCTAAGATTAGTTTTGAACTTTCCTCCAGTGAGTTTGAGGTCATGTCCCCATGTTCTTGATTTTGGTTTCATGTTGAAAAAAAATGCCCTCCTGAACCTTATTTACCCCCTTGATGTATTTAAAGGTTTCAATCATGTCTCCCGTTTCCCTAATTCTCTTTTAAGAGAGTCGTGGAAATAAAAGTAGGGAAAAGAGAGAAGAGGGAATGGAAAGAAAGAAAACAAGTGTAGCGCTACTCCCGTAAGAGCGGTAGGAATTACTTGGCCAGGTCTTCCCAACTTCAGCCCCACGGCCAGGCACACAACAGGCTCATTCACTCTTTTTTCAAAAAACAGTCTCAGGGATGTTGTTTCTGTTGTTGTCTGTGTACAAATATTTGCTTAATCTTTCTTTCTGCCTAAGTAGTAGTGGAGCCAGTAGAGCAAAGTCCCTTTTCTTTAGTGGACAAATATCTGGATAGAGCTCTTCAGGACACCAGCCTGCGCCCCCTTTAATAGACTCACAGCTGACTATAACTAGGCACCAGAGGGGTAGCTAGAGCACAAGGTCCGCAAGATCCAGCAGTGTCTGTAGTCACAAGGCCCAAGGACAGATGGATGCTTCCTTCCAATCCTCCAAACAATGCCCTCAAAATGATACCAGACAGATCTGTGGCAGACAGCTCCCCTCCATCAGCTTCTTCTAGCACTCAGGTCTCTGCTTTCCTCCCTCAGGCCATCCACCAGAGGCCTCTACATGGCAGCCTGTGCCTGAGAGGGCAGCATGCCCCCGTCAGGCTGGACTCCTTCACTCTGGTACAAGACCCAGAGCTCTGTGTGCGCTAAGAATAAATAGAGCCTCCCAGCTTGCCTCCAGAGCTTGCCTCTCTGGGATAGGCCAGGGCTGTATCAATATTCATGCTGCTATCAGCATAGCTCCACACCTACTATCCAGAAACTTCTCAAGTTGCCAGGATACAGAGGGAGCTATCTAGTAGACTAGCAGCAGAAGAGCACAAAGATCAGGCCTAATTAAACAATTGTAGCTCACAGAATACAGTGAGCTAAACTATGCTTTTATCTAAACCAACATTACAGCCACACTGACTACAGTATGGCAACTACATTTACCTATCAAAAACAAACACTAGCATTTATCTTTCTATCCTAGCACCTACCTAGGAGGGTGCTACATAAGGAAAAAGAGTAAAGAGAGACAGGGAAGAAGGAATAGAGAGAGAGAAAGAAAACTCAAAAAAAAAAAAAAAAACAGAATGAGTTTAAGGAGAAAGTAAAGAGAGACAAGAAAGGAAGAATAGGTAAAGAGAGTCAGGGAAAAATGAGTAAGGAAAGAGAGACAGGAGGAAAATAAATTAGAAAGAAAGAAAGAAAGAAAGAAAGAAAGAAAGAAAGAGGTGAGAGAGAAAGAAAGACAGGGAAGGAGAAGTAGGGTATAGAAAGAGGGAATGATGAGCAAGGAATGGAAAGAAATAACAGAGAATAATGAGAGAGAGTAAAGACAGTCATGGAAAGAGGAATATGGAATGAGAGAAAAGAGGGTAAGGAAGAACATGGAGAGAAGACAGAGAGAGTAAAGGGAGACTGAGAAGAATCGGGAGGGAAGGGAAAGACAAAAAAATAAGGAAAGTGAGTAAAGAAAGAAATGGAAGGAAGAGTATGGAAAGTGAGAGCTGAGAGAAACATAGAAGTGACAGCAAAAAAAGACCAAGTTGTCCATCAAGTCTGCCCATTTTTTTTTTTTTCTTTAACTTTTTTGTCTGAGTATAGATCTATGTTTGTACCAAGCATGTTTGAAGCTATTTACTGTTTACTATCTCACTACCTCTGCAGGAAGTTTATTCCAAGCACCAACTATCCTTTCCGTAAAATAATGCTTTTTAAGATTACTTTTGAACTTTCCTCCAGTTAGTTTGAGGTCATGTCCCCGTGTTCTTGATTTTGTTTTCATATTGAAAAAAACTGCCCTCCTGAACACCCCCTTGATGTATTTAAAGGTTTCAGTCATGTCTTACCTTTCCCTTCTTTCCTCCAGACTGTACAAATTAAGTTCCTGAAGATGCTCTCCCAATGTTTTATCCCCCCACACCTTTTACCATTTCCGTTACCTGCCTCTGGACTCTCTATCTTATCAATATCTTTCTGTAAGTGAGGTCTCCAGAACTGGACAAAGTATTCTAAATGAGGTCTCGCTAAAGATCTATATAGGTGACCTAGAACCTCCTTCCTCCTGCTGGTGATCACTCTAGTGATATAAAGATCTATATAGGGGAATCAGAACCTCCTTCCTGCTGCTGGTGATCCCTCTAGTGATATAAAGATCTATGTAGGGGAATCAGAACCTCCTTCCTCCTGCTGGTGTCCCTCTAGTGATATAAAGATCTATATAGGGGAATCATAACCTCCTTCCTGCTGCTGGTGATCCCTCTAGTGATATAAAGATCTATATAGAGGAATCAGAACCTCCTTCCTGCTGCTGGTGATCCCTCTAGTGATATAAAGATCTATGTAGGGGAATCATAACCTCCTTCCTGCTGCTGGTGTCCCCCTAGTGATATAAAGATCTATATAGGGGAATCATAACCTCCTTCCTGCTGCTGGTGATCCCTCTAGTGATATAAAGATCTATATAGAGGAATCAGAACCTCCTTCCTGCTGCTGGTGATCCCTCTAGTAATATAAAGATCTATGTAGGGGAATCAGAACCTCCTTCCTGCTGGTGTCCCCCTAGTGATATAAAGATCTATATAGAGGAATCAGAACCTCCTTCCTCCTGCTGGTGTCCCTCTAGTAATATAAAGATCTATGTAGGGGAATGAGAACCTCCTGCCTCCTGCTGGTGTCCCCCTAGTGATATAAAGATCTATATAGAGGAATCAGAACCTCCTTCCTCCTGCTGGTGTCCCTCTAGTGATATAAAGATCTATATAGGGGAATCAGAACCTCCTGCCTCCTGCTGGTGTCCCCCTAGTGATATAAAGATCTATATAGGGGAATCAGAACCTCCTTCCTCCTGCTGGTGTCCCTCTAGTGATATAAAGATCTATATAGAGGAATCAGAACCTCCTTCCTCCTGCTGGTGATCCCTCTAGTGATATAAAGATCTATATAGGGGAATCAGAACCTCCTTCCTGCTGCTGGTGATCACTCTAGTGATATAAAGATCTATATAGGGGAATCAGAACCTCCTTCCTGCTGCTGATGACCCCTCTAGTGATATATTGATCTATATAAAGGAATGAGAACCTCCTTCCTGCTGATGGTGATCCCTCTAGTGATATAAATATCTATATAGGGGAATCAGAACCTCCTTCCTGCTGCTGGTGACCCCTCTAGTGATATATTGATCTATATAAAGGAATGAGAACCTCCTTCCTGCTGATGGTGATCACTCTAGTGATATAAAGATCTATATAGGGGAATCAGAACCTCCTTCCTGCTGCTGATGACCCCTCTAGTGATATATTGATCTATATAAAGGAATGAGAACCTCCTTCCTGCTGATGGTGATCCCTCTAGTGATATACAGATCTATATAGGGGAATCAGAACCTCCTTCCTCCTGCTGGTGATCACTCTAGTGATATAAAGATCTATATTGGGGAATCAGAACCTCCTTCCTGCAGCTGGTGATCACTCTAGTGATATAAAGATATATTTAGAGGAATCAGAACCTCCTTCCTCCTGCTGGTGACCCTTCTAGTGATGCATCCTAGAAGTCTATTCACTTTTCCCACTGCCTGGTCACACTGTTTGCTCGTTTTGCAGTTATCTGAGATAAGCACCCCCAAATATTTTTCCTCTGTAGTGCTGGGCTACACTGTACCCCCAATGGTGTACTCTCTCAGAGGATTCTTTTTCCCTAGATGCATTATTTTACATTTAGAAAAATTGCTTTGACCAATCTTCCAGCAATTCCAAATCATGTTCCATGTTACAGACACCTCCAGGGATATCAACCCTATTATACACCCAGAAAGGAATGAACAGAAAATGAGAAGAGAGAGTAAAGAATGGGAGGGATACTGGAATAGGGAAAGAGGGAAAATAGGGGAAGGAACAACAGAGAAAGAAATGAAAAAGTAAAGAGAGAAAGGAGGGAGGTAGCGATAAGTAGAGAGGAGCTAATTCATTAATACCAGAGAGAAAAGAGAAAGTGAGAACAAAACCAGTCAACATTCTTGTTCAATTTTTCTCAAAATGAAAAGTAAAATATGATTTTAAAATATAATAAGTAAAATATGATTGGTTAAAAAAGAGAGAGGAAGGAGAGAAGAGGGTAGAGAGAAGCATCAGGCAAATGGCTTAAATGAGGGAAGGCAGAGGACGTAGAGACGGATAGACAGAGGAAAGGCTATGAAAATGTCCTCCATTCAGAAGAAGTCCTCTATTCGGCAAGGAATAACAACACTTCATGAAAAAAATTACAAGTCCTGCCAACTGTCTGTTGAAAAATCACATAAAACCTTAATTAAAGGCTGCAGGGACGATATTTAACATCATTGAAGGGTTTCTATGAACTTTTGTTCTGATTAAATTATGAATCATTTTGGTCTATGTCATTTCCAAACTCGATAACACTAATTTTCCTGTCATAATCCCAATAGGCTGTTTTTATGTGTCAGAGAGAGAAATCTCAAGTAATTTTCAGTAAAGTCTTTTGTGTCTCACCAAAACAATTATTTCTTAAAATAACAAACCATCGCCAATGTGGTAATTTACAGTTTTTAACTAGCATTTGATCCTGAAGGTGACTGCATGAAAGATAATTGTTCTTGAAGTCCTCTGGAGGAATTAAAAAGCTTTCAGCAAGCAAACAAAAATGGAATTCAGTGTGCAGAATACTGCAAATTATTTTTTTGGTTGCTCAGGACCATAAAATATTAACACGTTCATTAATACCTGGTGATTGATAGTTAAAAACCTAGTTAAAAAAAATTAACAAAAGCAATTTTAAACATTGACTGCAAATGGGGGCCACCATGCCCTTTACGCAGACCTGGGCATTTTACACATCAGGCCCTATGGCTAACCCCGTCCAACCTGAGTGAGGTCAATCGGAAATGAAAAATTAAATGTATATAAATGTACGCCATGCATACAATACAACTGCATTGCTTTTATTTTTTTCAAGTAACGTATGTGTGTGCGTGCCTTTGCACCTTCACAGTAATATGTTGGAGAGTAGGTGTCTACAAGAGATGGAAGCCGCTGAACTTGCGCCCCCTCCCCCAGGGGGTGTGGCACTTCTCCATGGCTCTGGGGGGGGGGGTGTGTGTGGGTTCCCTGCATCCAAGCCAGCCAGTCAACAAGATGACGTGGCTGTCATTCCATACTCAGGGTAGGTACCATGAACCAGCATGACAAAATCATGCTAAATCTCGCTCTATGCATTTCTTTGAATGACTTCATCAGGAGACTTGATGAAGTCAATGTTCCCACATTGAGAGAATTTATGTGAACAAAACCTTTTTTTCTAGTTTCAGATAGAGTGGAAGAGGATTAGAACTCCAGTCTCCATTAATACCACTTAATTTCCAGGCAATTTTTCAGTTTTCATTGCTGTGGTATTTTGACTGAAAATCACATGGCCATGCAACACTGTGGTCAAATGAACTTTGGGTATTATCTATTGAGACTGATAGACCTTTCATTTGGTGCTATTTAGTAACCACTTTATTTATTTGCTAAAAAAAATTCAAGGACGAAAACTTTGTCAAAATAACTTCATCGTGATTTTATTTTTTGCCACAATTTTTTGGAAATGAAGAAACATCTTGGTGCTGAGGGGGTCAGAACATGAAGCTTGATATTGCTGTATTAGATACAAAATGTACAATGAGAGGATGGAGATGAAGGGGTTAATGCAGAGATGTGCAGGATAATGGAGATTAAGGGGTTAATATGCAGCTCACTACAGAGACTGGATTGGAGCTGAGATATACAGGAGAGGAGGTGGGGATGAAAGGGTTAAAAACAATCCTACGACCTTGGGATCCACTGATCCAGAACTAACAGAAGAATGATTAATTCACTCATCAGTTCCTTCTTTCTATCCTTTCTCCTTTGTAAGGCGAAGAGGCAAGCGCTCCAGTGTAAACACTATAGTTTTTACATTAGTCATCACAGCAATCACAAGGCATAGAGCCTCTCAAATCGGCTCTGTACACTGTGTCAGTAAACCGAACCATGCAAAGACAGCTCAGTTTACAGCTATTAAGATGCACACTGGTTGCCTGAGGGTGATTTTTTAGGTTCATTTATAAAAATAACTGCAGAAATAAGCCATAGCTCCCAACTGTCCCTGATTTCGAGGGACTGTCCTCCTCATTTGTCTCTCATTTTTATGTGATCTATGTATGAAGGTATGAATAAGCTACCATCCCTTCACTATTTGATAACGCACAGTGAGTTTAAAGGGAATGTATAATGTTTTGGTATATATTTTATCCATTTCCTGTTGCTCTACGCAATGCATGGCCATTGCTATGGGCAGATTAGGAGGCATAATGGCAAGTAACATTTGGTGACATTGTTGTTGGGTCCTGATTTTTAGCTTCCAGTATCCCTTTCAAGACTTCCCACTGCAATACATTTTTATTTCTAAAATATTTTATAGATATCATAAAAAATTATATAGGATTCATCTCCCCTATTAAGAGGTTGAAGGTCTTCCACCACCTCAAGACCAACCAAGTCGATGTAGTTTGTCTGCAGGAGACACCTCCTCCCCTTGGTTTCTACACTTATATTACTGACCCTGGCAATAAAATTGCTGCATCCCTCTAAAGGGCCAGGCCTAGATGGCTTCTCAGGCCTTTACTATCACAAACTCTCCACTCTATTGTCACCTCACCTTACAGCCTATTATACACTGCTTACGCCAAGGCTTAGTGCCTGCCCCAGACACCTTGGCGGCGCATATCACGATGATCCCCAAATCCGCAGTGGATGCACCAGATCCCCAAGCCTATAGACCAATTTCTTTACTCAATGAAGATATGAAGATCCCAGGGAGAATCCTGGGCTCCCGTTTTAACAGATATTTGCATTCCCTGATACACAGGGAACAAGTAGACTTTGTTACCGGGCTGCAAGCGGGGGGCAAGGTTCGCAATGTAGTCCACCTGATACATCTTTTACAATGTCGTAAGATTCCAGGCTTCCTCCTCTCGATCGACATCTACAAAGCCTTCGACTCCCTATCCTGGGATTATTTACGCTATGTACTGAAGCGCTGGGGTTTTGGCCACGCAATCCTCCATTGGATCGCGGCTCTTTACTCCTCCCCTTCTGCCACTGTTAGATACGCCGGTCACTTCTCCACCTCCTTCCCTAATTCTCATGGAACCAGGCGGGGGTGCCCCCTCTCTCCGATCCTATTTATACTAGCGTTGGAACCCTTAGCGATAGCCCTTAGGGGTGACTCTGATAACACGGGCATTGAGTACGCGGGCTTACACTACAAGGTGAGCTTCTTTGCGGATGACATCCTCTTGACATTGACTAACCCCCTAACCAAACTGCCCAATATTCATAGTCTCCTTTCTCACTCCTCAACTATCTCGGGCCTCCAATTTAACCCCCAGAAAACTACCGCTCCTTAACATCACTTTGCCATCCCTGATGGTGACTCATCTCCAGACCACCTTCCCCTACCGCTGGAAAACCTCTACTTGGACTACATGGGCATTAAATTGACCCCTTCTTACTCAAACCTCTTTGCGACTAATTATTACCCCCTTCTGAGATCTATTTCTTCCCTCATGCAATCTTGGCGCTTTCCTTCTTTGTTATGGATCGGTCGCATACATGCCATAAAGATGATGACCATCCTCCCAAACTTTTTATATTATTTCAGGACCTTACTGGTCCATGGCCTTCTTTTTTCTTGTGCCTGCTCCAGCGTAGGATCCTTTCTTTTATTTGGGCCTTTAAACATCCCGGGGTCCCCCTTTCTGCCTTGTTCAGGCATAGACTGCGGGGGGAGGGGGGTCTTAGGGTCCCCAATGTATCAAAATATTACCAGGCGGCGCAGATCTCCCAACTGTCCCTGCTCCATGCCATCACGGACGTGCTTCTGTGGCTTCTCCTTGAACTCCCCAACTGTGCCCCAATTCCCTTGTCAGCCCTTCTCTGGCTCCCACATAAACTTCGCCCCTGCACTCTGAGCCCTCTTATGCTCCACAGCCTAAAACTCTAGGACTCGGTCCATTATTCCAGCAATCTTATGTCTCCCTTCCTTCCGCTCCTCCCTCTGCTCAACAACCACCTTTTCCCTCCGTGTCTAGATCAGCCGGGTTCATTCAACTGATGGCTGGCCCATGGATTCACGGAGGTCCGTCACTTCCTCTCTGCACGCTCCTTTCCCTCATGGCCTTCTCCCCAGGAAACCCACGAAGCTTCATCCGCTGAATTTTTTCAATATGCTCAACTTCGCCACTAGGTGTCCTCTCTGCGACGTAATTCTGAAAAACAGCATTTGAACTCACCCGCCGTTGCTGCCTGGGCACCATCTCACAGGTCTATTCCTCCCCCAACGCACTGGATTGTTCCACTGCCGCCTCCTATAAGTCTCAATGGGAACATGACTTGGCAGCATCCATTGACCCTGAGGAGTGGAGTAAGGCCTGGTCTCACGTCGCAAAGTGCTCCTTTAACAATACTACATTGGAGGCTGCCTACAAGGTTCTCTTGAGGTGGTATTGGGTCCCAGCCCGTATAGCTAGCGCAAATCCATCCGATGGCAGCAGATGCTTCAGGGGTTGTGGACATCGGGGAAATGTTATCCACACTAGGTGGTCTTGTCCTTGGTTGACAGGTTTCTAGTCCAGGGTATTCGGACTCCTTCAAACCTTATTCCACATATCAGTGCATAAGGACGCCAAGTTGGCTTTGCTGCATTGTCCGATTCAGGATCTATTTTCGTACCAACAAAAACTAGCAACTTACCTGTTTATTGCTGCAAAGAGAGCCATTGCCAGAGCCTTGAAGAAGCCCTTGGTCTCAATCGCTGTGGTGATTAACCTTATGATTACTGAGAAAATGTTGAGTATTCTCCATGACTTCCACACAAAATTTTTGAAAATGTGGTCCCCTTGGTGGTCTTATGCCGTCCCCACAATACCCATGATCAGTTTGGGCGCTTCCTAGATATGGGTAGGGGATCCTAGCCTGCGAGTATTTTACCCTCCCACTCCCTTTCCTTCCCCCGTGTGCCTTTTCTCTTTTGGTATTTATTTATTTTTTTTATTTCTTCTCCCTTCTCCTCTTTTCTCTCTCTTTCCTTTGGGGCTTCTGCCCAATCTCTCTCACTCCTTTCTAATAGGTCCCGGTGCCTTTAGACTTCGGCCGTTTTCGCAGACCCACGGCCACGTGCCACGGGGTCGTACCTTGAGCTCTCGCTTTATAAACTGGACTGGTTTTGGGTTCATTCATTGATGTTTGATGTAATTTTAATGTCTTTCATCTTATCCCCCTGCGTGGGTAAACTGTTGATCTGCACCTGTGCATTTTTTTTTTAATAAAAATTATTGTACCAGAAAAAAATTATATAAAGCATCAGCGTAAAGTGGTTTTAAAGGCAGAAGGTTGTTTTATCTTAATACATTGCATGCATTAAGATAAAAAAACCTTGTGTGCAGCAGCCCCCCTCATACTTACCTGAGCCCCATCTCTATCCAGCCATGTTGTATGGGAGCCTCGGCTATCCAGGACTTTCTCTCCTCATTGAGACAGTCAGTGAGCCAATGACGAGAGAGAGAGGGCGGGGCCGAGACACGGCTCTGTGTCTGAATGGACTCACAGAGCAGCGGCTAAGCTTGGGTGCCCCCATAGCAAGCTGCTTTCTGTGGGGGCACTCAGCAGGAGGGAGGGGCCAGGAGCGTCAGCGAAGACCCGAGAAGAGAAGGATCTGGGCTGCTCTGTGCAAAACCATTACACAGAGCAGGGAAGCATAACATGTTTGTTATTTTTAAACAAAAAAAAACAAGGCTTTAATATCACTTTAACGGCCCATTAATGTGCGTTGTGTTAAGGCAACCCATTGAAATGATTAGGCTGCCAACCAACCAAAACATCCAGAAAACCAGACATGTCACAAATTTTGTAACCACATTGCACTATTGATGGTACCCCAAAGCATGTAATATGCTTTACTGCAGTAATCTTAATGGGTGCTTAGAGCTGGGGTTAAAGCTATAATGTGGTTTGAAATGACATGAACAGGCAATGCAAAGAGCAATTTTGTACAAGCAACTGTAACCCATATTGCCACAGTCTATTAGGAACTAATTTTTACTGGAGTGAAATCATAGAAAGAAAAATTCTGATTGATTGCTATGGATTACTATAGTCTACACTTTGTTCTTTGCCTAACAAAATAAGCTAGTAAAAGTAATTACTCTCCCGAAGGGCCAATAAGAATTTATTGGCTTTTATAGAAATGGGTTCTTTGAACAAGCGTCCTGTAGTGGAAGCATTTTATTTCTTATCATCATCAATTCAGTCATACTTTATAGGGGGTATAGGACTCTGTATATGGCGGCTTTTATTTATTTAGTCTTGTTATTTATTTGTTTTTTCTATTGGGTAAACAAGATTGACTTTTTTTTTTACCTTACTAACTATAGAATAGACTAACGATGGGAAATTGCCTACCGAATGTCAATTGATGATAGACAAATAGCAAAAAAAAAATAAAAAATACTTCTCTCAACACCAAGGGGTGTATAGATGAGCCAAAGAGAGGGCAGTAGGGGCCGCTGCCTAGGGTGCAGAGAAGAGGGAGGACGGTATCATACTGAGGAGGAGAATTTAAAGAGAAATAAACTGTCTGAGCACCACGCTATTTATTTAATTTTAATATTCAAAGCAAACTCATCCATGTCTCCATACTTTATTTTGTTGAGAACTCACTTTGAAACCCCCCCCCCTAGCATTTCTAGTCGTGGCCATCTTGAGTAAGAGCAGATCATTCTTGTAGCATTTGCTTCCGGGAATCCATCTGCCCTTAGCTCAGGCATGAGATGTGACATCACAGATGTCTGCAGTCTATGCCACCTTTGACTCTTTACTCTCAGCGGAAAAGTCTCGGAGCCCACACCAACCGCTGCATGTGATCCGCGGGGTAATGATATGCCAGAACTACCGTAGACTATCGTTCATGCCCCGTAACTGAATCTGGTCACCGGCGGTATGATTCGTGAGCACTTGGAGTGGGAGCTGAATCTGATTTAAGCTCCTGACGACGATCTGATCGTTGTGACAGCACCTTTGGTGGATCCACATGGGAATGATAAGATCATCTCGCTCCCCCCAAATTGACCATACTGATACCTGTTCTAACCCGCATTGACTCCTAATTAAATGTACAACCCGGGTCAGTTTGGGAAACTGTGTGATTTTACTCCTGTGGCACATTACTTCCCTCACACTTGTTGTTGAAGTTGGGAGTCAGGTGAAGTTTGATATGGAATTTTTGCAATACTGCATGGCCTATGGATTACCAGTGGCATGGTGTCTTTTGAATTTGGAGTCCAACATTCCTGCCCATGGATACCACAGTGGCTATATCTTATGGCTCGTACATACTATAAAAAAAATTGGGCAAACATTTTCGTCCAAGGAACTTTTGTACAATTTTGGTACAAGAAAAATGAGAAAAGAAATGCTGCGCATACTCAGAATCAATAAACAACAAAAAAAGCCTTTGTTTTACGAGAATTTTCGCAGGCATTTTCGTTCATTGGTTCCGATTTGCTGTGAAACAACGAGGTAAATCAGACAATCATTTGCCCGATTTTCTTATAGTGTGTACCCCACTTTAGTTCCAATAGCAATCCAACTACTACTGCTGAATAGCCCACTCCTGAGCTCTGACTGCCATCAATCAATAATACCTTAGGGCAGGGGTAGGCAACCTCAGCCCTCCAGCTGTTTTGAAACTACAAGTCCCATGAGACATTGCAAGACCCTGACAATCACAGGCATGACTCCTAGAGGCAGAGGCATGATGAGATTTGTAGTTTCACCACAGATGGAGTGCCGAGGTTGCCTACCCCTGCCTTAGGGGTATGCTCAGCCCCATATTTATTTACAATTAGTGATCACAGTGTACCTCAGGTTACAGGGAGATATTTGTGGAGCCCTGGGGCCTATATGTGCCATACATTCCAGCTTACTACTGTATTGATACAGGTATGCGGCAATTGTCCGCACCGGACTATTTATCACATATAGTTAATGACGTCATATTTGTGACATTGTTTTTAATTTTTGGTGATGGGACTGTGGTGTGATATACTGCGTATATACTGCGTATTTACAACATAGAGTAACTTTGGCACGTAGTTTTACTCTTTTTTGACATCTTTGATAATATATTAAACATATGCTTTTAGTCATATAGGACAAGCCTTGCTTGCCTTTTTATTGCTTTTTTTTGCTTTTGTCGCTCCACGTGGTGAAGTTTCTCCTTTTTGTATATGCTGAGAAAGCCCCTCCTCCCCACCTCCAGATGAAAGAAAAAAAATGAACATGAACTCTCCTGGGATATATGTTATCATTTTGGCCTAAGCCAGAAACCAGGAAGCAACTGAAGAAATATAATAAAAAGTTTAAAACAAGTAAATAAAATATACCTTCCTATCTATTTACTAATGTTAGCAGAATAAGGATAACAAATTAGTTCATGTTAATTGAGAGAGTTGTGTTCCACTTTAAGATTAGAAAGGCTAGTGAATCTGTCTCATATACAGTATTTATTAATATACATTTGACTTCAACACAGATCTGTACACATACCAAACTGGGTATCCCCGTTGTGTAGGACCTGGCCTCCATCTCACAGCCTCCCACTGTAGCTTCCGAGGGCCATCCACGCTGACCTGCTGGGTTCCTTACTCGGCTCTTCAGCCCAACGACTGAACTCTCTTGCAAGCATCACCCCCGCTATACACTGGGTCCCTGGCTTGACTTCCACTGAGACTTCTCAGCTTCTTCACTGTCCCCGGTGAGTGAATAAGGCTGCTCTGGTACTCTCTCAGACTCTTAACTCTGGCCTCTGATAAGAGGAGCATTGTCCCTTGATGGCGACAGTTTCTCCTTTACCCCTGACCTTGGTTTAAGCTTTGCCTCTGGCGACAGGAATAGTTGTCCTCCGTTAGCAACTCTGTCGCTTCACCTCTGACAAAGAGGGGTTCTCCGGCCGGTAGAACCCCTGCAACTTGGTTAGGCTTCCGACATTAAGCCCCAACCCTACGATGCTCCTTCTTATCCTGGGCAAACCTCAGACTGCCTAGCAACCATGGAACTCCCGGAGAGGCCTCTGGCTTCTGGCCTAGCAGCCGGGAGCTTTCAACACATGTCCACCCAGACAGCTGCCCAGGTGGCACAGAACCCTGATCACCTGACTCCTCCCAAATAAACAGGCTCTCCCAGCAGGCTATGGGGCCAAAGAAAACCCCTGCCGATTGGCTAGAGCCAAATTATTCATGTAAGGCAAACAGACAAAGGCCTCTTCATAGTGTAAAAATCTTTTAAAACATTTATTAAATAAAGAAGAAATCACTCAGCTGGTATGGAAGTCCACTTCCTGGAACCCAATGACTTCAGTAGGAGGCGGAGCCCCTGGTCGATAGAGAAGCGCTCCAGGAGGAGACCTTGAGGTGTATGAAAATTGCTTAAGTGCTTTATGACCACCCTTGCGTAGGGGGCCATGGGGAGTCGGTAAGCCAGCATTTCTACTATCACTGCGGGTGAAGGTGCTTGTTGGTGGTATCATATATCACAAAGGCCTTTGAAGAGGCTTCATTTTTTGTCTGCTTCGCACTTGTGGATGGGACTATTTGTGGACACTTTATTTGATTCTATTCAAGTTTATCATTTACAATTCATGTTTACTTTCTATATTGTTGTTTACTTGAGATCGAAGGTCTATGAACTGCCTATTTGCCTTTAGCAAATGAATCCCATAGTCTCATTGAATAATGTAATATTTATAAGAAATTCGATGCCCTGGGAAAAACAGCATGATAAAGGAGCAAAACAGTATAAATTACTTACGTGAAATGGAAAAAAAAGACCTGTTACCAGAATCTTTTCTTTTGGGGAGGATATTTGTGTTCTGAAAGTATATCCAAAGCCTGAACTTTTTTTTAAATTAAATATATTACAAGGTTCTTTTGGTAGGGAAGGTTTATATTAATTTTTTTTTTCAATTTGTGTCCCATTTGTGAGGTTTCTTTTTTCTCCTGTACTGTAGATACAACAGGAAGTAAGACAAAATCTCTCCAAAGTCAGGGATGTCCCTCTTAGACAATTGTCAAGGGAACAAGCATCCCCATTGAATTCAGTTTTTTTGTGCCAAACGCTATAATTCTAATGATATTGGTCATCAGGACAAACATAAAAGATTAACCTCCCAGCTAAAGCACAAACAGCATTACAAACCTATAAATAGGGATTATAAAAAACAATCACTCCACTTCATGTGATATAAAAGATTCCAGTCTTTATATTTTTAAGGAAAATGGAGAGACATTCTAATGTATGGCCCCCATAAAAATTATATATATATATATATATATATATATATATATACACTTTGTCTAAATATATATCCATATAAGTCTACAAGCTTTTTTTACATTTTAAAATAAAAAAGTAACACCTCTGCAACTGTGGAAATTATTAGCACATAGAGACAATTTAGATGTAAAGTAAGCATATTTCTGTAACCTAATGAAGTATAAAAAATTGTAGCTGACCGTTTTTCCAGACAAACGTCCTCCATAGAGCATGAATAAAATATAAGCTAGTATACCACACTTAGAATACATTTTTCTCTATTAAGCTCAACTGCAAAACACAATTTTTTGCCAAAGTGTCAAAAAGCCAGTTAGAATCAAAACTAAGTTTTGATAGCCTGACCAACACGTCGGCTTTTCAACCTTTTTAATTAGTTGAGTTGAAGAATTGCTGTTGGTGCAGTAACTAAAGTAATGAGAGGGAAGAATATAATTAGGTTGTATCCAAATGTCATTGGAGCAATGGCATGACTTCATTTAAACCTAGTGTCCCTAAGTTAATCATATACTAGATTACTTTGCATGGATGTCATTTAGCGTTTGTATTTCGGGTTCTGAAAGGTAACTGGAGCCTTTGGTGAAAACTCATGCAAGGGCAAGAAGAGCTTACAATGTCTGTATAGTCAGTGACTCTGGCTGGAACGTAATCAAACACCCAAGTTCTGCAAGTCAAAAGTCTAAAAGAGCTTAAAATGTAACTACATATACAGTATCTCACAAAAATGAGTACACCCCTCACATTTTTTAAAATATTTTATTATATCTTTTTATGTGACAACACTGAAGAAATGACACTTTGCTACAATGTAAAGTAGTGAGTGTACAGCTTGTATAGCAGTGTAAATTTGCTGTCCCCTCAAAATAACTCAACACACAGCCATTAATGTCTAAACCGCTGGCAACAAAAGTGAGTACACCCCTAAGTGAAAATGTCCAAATTGGGCCCAATTAGCCATTTTTCCTCCCCAGTGTCATGTGACTCGTTAGTTTTAAAAGGTCTCAGGTGTGAATGGGGAGCAGGTGTGTTAAATGTGGTGTTATTGTTCTCACTCTCTCATACTGATCACTGGAAGCTCAACATGGCACCTCATGGCAAAGAACTCTGAGGATCTGACAAATACATAAAGATGGCCTAGGCTATAAGAAGATTGCCAAGACCCTGAACCTGAGCTGGAAATAGATGTATGAGTGCTGCCAACATTGCTGCAGAGGTTGAAGGGGTGGGGGGTCAGCCTGTCAGTGCACAGACCATACGCCGCACACTGCATGAAATTGGTCCGCATGGCTGTCGACCCAGAAGGAAGCCTCTTCTAAAGATGATGCACAAGAAAGCCTGCAAACAGTTTGCTGAAGACCAAGATAAGCGTGTGTGGTGGCAACCAGGTGAGGAGTACAAAGACAAGTGTGTCTTGTCTACAGTCAAGCATGGTGGTGGGAGTGTCATGGTCTGGGGTTGCATGAGTGCTGCCGGGACTGGGGAGCTACAGTTCATTGAGGGAACCATGAATGCCAACATGTACTGTGACATACTGAAGCAGAGCATGATCTCCTCCCTTCAGAGACTGGGCCGCAGGGCAGTATTCCAACATGATAACGACCCCAAACACACAACCAAGACGACCACTGCCTTGCTAAAGAAGCTGAAGGTAAAAGTGATGGACTGGCCAAGCATGTCTCCAGACCTAAACCTTATTGAGCATCTGTGGGGCATCCTCAAATGGGAGGTGGAGGAGCGCAATGTCTCTAACATCCACCAGCTCCGTGATGTCATATTGGAGGAGTGGAAGAGGACTCCAGTGGCAATCTGTGAAGCTCTGGTGAACTCCATGCCCAAGAGGGTTAAGGCACTGCTTTAAAATATCGGTGGTCACAAAAATATTGACACTTTGGGCCCAATTTGGATAATTTCAAAGGTGTACTCACTTTTGTTGCCAGCGGTTTAGACATTAATGGCTGTGTGTTGAGTTATTTTGAGGGGACAGCAAATGTACACTGTTATACAAGCTGTACACTCACTACTTTACATTGTAACAAAGTGTCATTTCTTCAGTGTTGTCACATGAAAAGATAGAATAAAATATTGAAAAAAATGTGAGGGGTGTACTCACTTTTGTGAGATACTGTATATTTCAGGCTAATAAAACATTTCAAGGGTGGCATAGAATTCTACATGCCCCCTACCAACCTTGAACTTGGGGCTTACAATGGCAGATGTCTGGGGGCGAAAAGTATAGTGCCCTGTACACACGATCGGACATTGAACGGTCATTCCGACAACAAAATCCATCGGATTTTTCCCGACGGATGTTGGCTCAAACTTGTCTTGTATACACACAGTCGCACAAAGTTGTCGGAAAATCCGAACGTTCTGAACGCGGTGACGTAAAACACGTACGTCGGGTCTCTAAACAGGGCAATAGCCAATAGCTTTCATCTCTTAATTTATTCTGAGCATGCGTGGCACTTTGTGCGTCGGATTTGTCTACACACGATCGGAATTTAAAGGATCGGATTTTGTTGTCGGAAAATTTTATTGCCTGCTCTCAAACTTTGTGTGTCGGAAATTCCAATGGAAAAAGTCAGATGGAGCCTACACACGGTCGGAATTTCCGACAACAATCTCCAATCGCACATTTTCCCTCGGAGAATCCGACTGTGTGTACAGGGCATAAGATATGGCACCGATTGACAAGAAAGGGGTCTTTTTTCAGAGACTTCCATTAGTTTCTCTTGGAAGTGGCTTTATGTGGGTACATATGCTGGGACACGTAATCCCTTTACCCTATCAGTGGCTTCGGTACAAATACTCCTATGTGATATGCAAGACACCTGGCTGCTTGTTTAACCGTGTGAGAGAGATTGGAATGAACATTTATAGCCGCAATCATGAGTTCTCCTATATAAAGTTCTCCTATATATATGTGTGAAAAACAGTCCTATGGATGCTACTGCTAACGCTGTTAGTCCTCAAACCCTGTACAGGCAGTCCCCGAGTTACGAACACCCGAGTTACGAACGACTCCTACTTACGATGGGACCTCAATGCTGGCTGCTTGTGCTCCACGCTGGTCCTGGATACCTCTAAGCAGCATCTTGCAGCGCTGACACATCCCACAATGCAGTACTACATGTACTGCATGGCCAGAAGAGCCCCAGATAACCTAACTGCATGCGCAGAAGTGCCCGGAACATCCCACATCCCTGCACAGGCTGAAGTTACATTTAAAAATGACCTCTTCTGATTTACACACAAATGCCACTTAAGAACAAACAAATAGTCCCTATTGTGTTTGTAACTCGGGGACTGCCTGTATAGTGTGCGAGGGAGGTTGGAATGAACAATTTCAGTCTAGAGTTTGGAGTCCTCCTCTAGACCATGCAACAGGAAAAGTTTTATGGACTTTTCAATAATTGCTGCCTGCATAGGACCTTGTACCCTGCCCCATATGCTCTAATTTCATATGATGCTACTCAGAAGTTGGAATATGTACTTGGATATGCACCAGATATAATATCCTGTTGGAGGGGACTTCTGCACCCATATATATATATATATATATATATATATATATATATATATATATATATATATATATATATATATCTTTCTAGCTACTAATACAAGTGGAACATGCATTAGTTATCCCTGGCCTTCCCAATGGCTCACATCAAGGGACTTCTTATATGTCTCTTTCGCTCATAGCTAATATTACAATATCTGGAATCAGCCTCTACATATCCTACAAGTTTAAGGATGAATGAGAATATGAAACATTTGTGCAATATGGATATGGTGGTATGGGGTTTATGGTCGGTTTTATACTTGTCTATGTGATATATGTATAATACAGTTGTGTTTTTTTATGATGCATTGTTTGGCCTTGAGCCCATTGCTAGTTTTTCCACTTTTTGATTTTTCATGACCACTTGCTAGGGGCTCCCAACCTTGCCAGATTTATATAAGATCCCATTTTTTGGAGCTGAGTGAATTTGGGGGCCTGGAAGGAATTTTGTAAGTTTTGGTGCTCATGAAACATTTGCCATGTCATTGGAACAAATTATTGGCACACTGGGGTCAGTTAGCATAGATCAGCCTTTCTCAACCTTTTTACCCAAAAGGAACCCTTGAAATCATTTTCAGATCTCAGGGAACCCCTAGTAATTATTCTATCGGGGGGTCATTGGGAAAATGCCTTTCACATTGATGGTGGTAAGTGGGAAGAATACCCCCCTTACAGGGTTGGCTAGAGTGACACCTTTACAGTCATGCCAATGGACTTGGAACCATGCAGGCACTATCAGATGGGAGGGAGATAGTTAGTCACAGCTCAAGTAACCCCTAGCAACCCTGGAGTAACCCTAGGATTCCATGGAACCCTGGTTGAGAATGGCTGGCAGAGATATTAACATTTCTATCCAACAATGACAAATGGTTAGGGATTAGCTAGTGATGCCCACAAATATTAGAGAACAATCACCAAATCCTTATTTTTAAATTTAGGATGGCACATTTTTATATTACTATAATATATGGCGTGCCTAAAGCCTGACGATTGAAGGAGGAATCATTAAACTGGAATAGGTTTTGCCAGCCAGTCATTATTGTTTTTATCCCTGGAGAGACAGGTAGACAATGCTATGATTTTCACCTCGGCCAGTCAGAGGAAGCCTTGATAAATACAAGATGTCTTCTGAATGGCAGCACTCAGCTTGACTCTCTTTAATGCTGACAGCAGACGGGAAGTCGCTGGTACTGCTGAGGCACCACAGCGCCACCTATTGTGTGTCGCTAATGCTACTACAGTATATTAGAGCACACACGGGGGCCGCATGGTTTTGTAATGAAAATGAAAAAAAATTTTGTTTGAGACACCTTGGGTCAAACTATTTAAAGTAATCATAAATATAATTTATATTTTAAAGCGTAACTAAAGGCACAAATACTTTCCTTAGTTCCAATGATCTGATACCTGCACAGTCCCTTGCTGGCAACTTCTCCCCGGGTTCTTCCAGGTGACGGTCTTCAGCCATTTTGATTTGTCAGCAGGGAATTATGTCACTCGAGGGCATGTGTCAGAGTGTAGTCATGCCGGGACACTGGTCCTCTTCCTGTAAGAGCAGCACCTCCTCATTACCAGCTCAAACCTCAAAGAAGACTCACTACAGAAGGAGAGCCTGTAGAATTATAAAGAAACACAGATTAGTGAAATAACCGACTCTATAAAATTAGTGGCACTTCTGGTGGCCTAAGGTTGAACAGAGATGTATGCATTGGAAGAAAGGTAGTCAGCAGAAAGGGTTGAAACTGAATAATAGTGCTGGTTATATCAAAATAATTACCTGTACACGTTAATTAAAAGAAACTTTAACTTACATATGTCTTTTATGCAGTTATCACCTTTACAATACAAAATCGAAAACTGCTGAATTTATGTTGTCGAGAATAATGGTACGATTTGATAGATGAGGTCCTTTAAATCCCATAAGTCATATGTATGTAAACGCTCTTTTTATTGATTTCCAGTAAGTGTTTCCTATCTTCTTTGCAGGTTTCGGAATGACCACGCCAGCCACCGTCACAGGAAAAGTGGTCCTCATCTTCTACGGCCTTTTTGGATGTGCTGGAACCATATTGTTCTTTAACCTCTTCTTGGAAAGGATGATATCTCTTTTGGCTTTTGTCATGAAAGCTTGCCACGAAAGGCGGTTACGACGAAATGGGCTTCTACCTCCGACTGTCCGTCGGGGGTCATCTGTCTCCGAAGTGGACAGCCTAGTTGGCTGGAAGCCATCTGTCTACCACGTCATGCTAATTCTGGGAATTTTTGCTATCACTCTCTCTTGCTGTGCATCAGCCATGTACACCCCAGTGGAGGGTTGGAACTACATAGACTCTTTGTATTACTGTTTTGTTACTTTTAGCACCATTGGATTTGGAGATCTAGTAAGCAGCCAAAACGCAGAGTACAAATATCAGGGATTATACAGGTTTGGAAATTTCATGTGTATATTGTTGGGAGTTTGTTGCATTTACTCTCTTTTTAACGTCATATCGATTGTAATCAAGCAAGTTTTAAACTGGATTCTTAAAAAATGTAGGTGCCGATGCTGTAACAAGTGCCATAAATCCAATGCCCGACTTGGGCGCCGCAATGCCATCACTCCCGGAGCTCGCTTCCGCAGGAACCAATTGTCGATAGAGACCGACGGCAACTACGACAGTGATACAGAAGGCAGGAGGCTGTCGGGGGAAATGATCTCAATGAGGGACCTTACGGCGTCCAATAAGGTTTCTCTTGCCATACTGCAGAAGCAGTTATCTGAAACAGCCAATGGTTACCCTAGAACTGTGTGCATCAATACACGACAAAATGGCTTCTCAGGAGGGGTTGGAGCTTTAGCCATCATGAACAATAGGTTGGCAGAAACAAGTGATTCTAGGTAGAGTTTTTTCAAATTCCTATATTTTCAGTATAATTTTTTTTTAATAAAAGGTTGTCAAACTCATAGTAAATTTCCTGAATGTGAACATCTACCAAGCCACCCATTC
Source organism: Lithobates septentrionalis (assembly GCA_037952835.1). Taxonomy (NCBI): domain Eukaryota; kingdom Metazoa; phylum Chordata; class Amphibia; order Anura; family Ranidae; genus Lithobates; species Lithobates septentrionalis. The sequence continues at coordinate 1,145,574 of JBBDGP010002373.1, forward strand.
GATTCTCATTGCAACAATTGATCCCATTTTCATCAGCATGTAATCACATCTCCATTATGGTGTATGAAAGAAGAATTGTGTTGCCCGTAGCAAGCAATCAGATGATTGCTGATAAAAAAAAAAAACGAAAAAATAACAGTTGAGATCTGATTGGAAGGAATTATACACCAACCAAATAACCCAGAAAGTTCTCCTTTCATAAACTGAATTTATTCACATAATTTATCTAAACTAAATTGGTAAGTTGAAACATATGCAGGGCCGGATTTCCCAGTAAGCACTGTAGGTATCTGTATGAGGTTTTTTTTTTTTTCTTTTCCAGACCTCGGGCCACCCCTCTGTGCCCTCCCCTTAGGGGGGGAGGGGCAGGATAATCATGTAGCAACATTGTTGTATATCTATCTATATTTATTAATGAAGTGCATTATATCGTGGCAGTGCGGCATTATAATGCGCTTGCATTTATATATGCGGTGCATAGATTTGTGTTGCGGCCGTGGGTTGCTACCTGCTGTGGTTTTGCTGCAGCATCAAACACAGGCACAGCGACACGCAACGTCAACCCCCCACCAGTACTGTAAATGGCCCCTCATCCCTTAACGATAAATCGGCGATGATTCGAGAACCGCCTCATCACCTTCATGCAGCGGCGTTATGGCGTGCGCTCTGTTGTAAACGCTCTGAGCGGCGCAGCCAATTGCCGTGCAGGATGAACAGTGACGTGGTGCAGCGACGGAGACGACGAGAAGGTGAGAAGAACAGAGAAAAAAATAAAGCAAGAGAGGCCTGGTTGTAAATAGATTTCTCCATGTCATATGGGGAAAGCACTTATTAGCCTCCCTTGCTCTCCATACTCACTTCAGTGAGCATGTGACAAGAATCATTCCAATATCACTATAATCACTACAGCCTACTGTGGGGGTTATGGTGCCCAGAGCTGGGACAAGGGGTGGGCATGGGGGGGCTGCTACCCTAGGCGCAGTGGGGATTTTGGGGGGTTATGCTAGAATGGGCGATTAGGCTCGATTCACACCTATGCATGTTGCTTTTGAGCGTTTTTGAAGGTTTTTTTTCATGCTTGCCACGTTTTTGAGCCGCGTTTTTGCCGCGATTTTGCCGCGATTTTGCCGCGATTTGCGTTTTGCGGTTTTTTTTTTTTTTTTTTTTTTTTACATTTTTTTTTTACAGTCTTAAAAAAAATAAAAAAAAAAAATAAAAATAAAAAAAAAATAAAAAAACGGCAAAAACGCATCAAAAACGCACCAAAAACGCATCAAAAACGCTGCAAAAACGGTGCACTTGCGTTTTTGATGCTTGTCCATTGAATTCTATTACATGCAAAACGCTGCATTTTGCATGAAAAAAAAGTCCCTGACCCTTTCCAAAAATGCAGAGAAACAAAAAGGCATTGATGTGAACATGTTCCATAGGAACCCATGTTAAAAAATTCCCGTGCATTTCTGCAAAATGCAAAATGCATCAAAAAACGCGCTAGTGTGAATGGAGCCTTAGGGGGGATTTGTGCTAGGAGAGTGGATTTCTGTTCAGAGTGGGGATTTGGCGGGGGAGGATTTGTGCTAGTAGGGTTTATTGAAGTGATTTGTGCTAGGAAGGGACATTACAGGGGGGAGGGGATTAGTGCTAGGAGAGGGGGATTCGGAGGTGGGAGAGAATTTGAGGGGTAGAGGAACTGTGCTAGGAGGGGGGAGTTGGGGAGGGAGAGGATTTCAGCTGGGAGGGGGATTTGGCCTGGGAGAGGGGGAATTATTTTGGAGGGAGAATTCTGATTGCAAAGGGAGTTCCTGCATAGGGGATAAGTGTGAAGATTAGTGCTCAAATTTTGTTTTTTGGGGGGGGGGGGGAGAGGATTTTTGTTGACACATAATGCTCATACATTTTTTTTGGGGGCGGGGGGTGCTGTTTCGCACCTTCACCCTGGGTACTAGATTACCTTGTCCCAGCACTGATGGTACCAAGAGTGTCCTGGCCCCCTTCCAGAATAAGAACTGTTTCACAATGTACTTGTATCTTTCTGAGACTCAACAGCTTATATACAGAGTACCGGGACTCATACCAATAATTGCCAGCTGTGCGATATACACAGGGTCAATACAGATAATTTATTGAGAAAAAAAGTCAGTCTTACTGTCATTATTTTTTCGGGGGGGCGCTACAGAATTCTCTGCCTATAGGCTCCTGAGATGTAAATCCGGCCCTGAACATATGAGCTAAAGGTATCTGTCAACTTCAGCTGATTCTGAAAGGACACAGGCATTTAAAGATATGTTTTTTTGCAAACAAATTTGGTCTCACCTATCATTTTTCTTAAAAAAAATAAGTGCTGTTTACTGTACCATAGCTGCCTTAAATAAAGCCACACAAAGAAAGCAAATCTGAAAATATATATTTTTTTGCCTTGCTCTGGCTATCCCCTCAGAGCTCTACTGGGATCCTCATTGCAAATGCCAATTCAGTTTTCATTGCTGACTATTGATAATACTGTGCAGCCATCTTTATATACAGAGTTATGACACACTAAGGCAACCATGGCACCCTTAGATGTGCAGGCACTCTGCCCCTATGCAAAAACAGGAGTGCAGGAATCCTTAGTTGGCAGCTACTTCTATTTCACAAGAAGTTCTAGACCAGCCATTTACAACCAGTGTCCTGAGGAAAATTGGGGTTCCTCTAGAAGGGGTTCCTTGAGCTGTGACTGATTGACCTCCCATTTGATAGTTCCTGCAAAATTCTGTGGCTAGCTATCAGACATCAATGATCTTTTCAGCTGTTTGTAAAGGTGGCATTCAAAACACCACAGTAAGGAGGCATTCTTCCCATTGGCCACCGCTGTAAGGGGGCATTCTTCCCACTGGCTACCAAGGTAAGGGAACCTTCCTCCCACTGGCCACCAATTCAAGGGGCATTCATGACAACGCCCCCAATAAATTGGTTTTATCAGGGGTTCTCCAAATCCTGAAAATTATTTCAAGGGTTCCTCTGTGGTAAAAAGGTTGAGAAAGGCTGTTCTAAAGCAAGGGTCTCCAAACATTCTAAGCAAAGGGCGTTTACTGTCCTTCAGACTTTAGGGGGGCCGTACTGTGGCCAGTAGAAGTAGAAAACACCCCAGTGTCAGTGGGAATAAACAATTCCTCAGGCTTGGTGGTCAGTAGCAGTAAATAAAATTACAAAGGGCTTGTGGTTAGTAGGAGGAGGAATAACGGCCCATCATTGGTATTGGTGGGAGGAATAGTGCCCCATTATTGGTGTCAGTGGCAGGAATAGTGCCCCATCATTGGTGTCAGTTGGAGGAATAGTGCCCCATCATTGGTGTCAGTTGGAGGAATAGTGCCCCATCATTGGTGTCAGTTGGAGGAATAGTGCCCCATCATTGGTATTGGTGGAAGAAATAGTCATCATTAGGCTGTTTTCAAATAATTAATTTTTGAAAGGGGATGTATTTTGTGATTGGTTATTCTGAACACCGAAAAATCATTTTTGATTGGAAGTACACCCTTTTTTTCTTTTTATGGTGTTATATTTTATCTCTAGTGGTCATCTTTCGGTCAAATAACGCACTAGGTACCATCGCTTAATGTTTACTGTGGTTGAATCAAATACAGGTTAAGCCACCCAGAGGAAGTATAATCTTCACATTTGCTGTCCTGTTTTAAAAAAAACAGGATGTACAGTGTCTGTATTAAATCACCAAATATGGCTGCCCCCCATGTACCTAGATAGTTAAAAGATTTGGAGCTGAAGCTTAGGTATGGCAATTTCTACATAGGTACATTGGTCCAGCTTAAAAAATTCAAGGTTCTGAAGGTTCTGCGGTGTCCGCCAAGTTGTACGCCATACCTGTGGTGGGACCCCCCCCCCCCGGAAATCAATGCAGTAAGCACCGCCATTACAGTTACTGCCGCTATTTTCCAGGTCCCATACTGAGCAGCAGTCCCGCTGCTTACTGGACACGGGGTTGTTTACTTGGCACAGGCACCATTCAGAGAACACTTTGCATTCTCTCAAAGTTCCATGATTAAATGAGGTGGAGATTGTGACATCACTACCCCACCTCTCCACCTTGTCCAATTAGAGACTGCTCTGCATTCCTTAAGAAAATACAAAGTGCTCCTTGAATGGCGCCCATGCCAAGCAAGCATGGGACCCGGAAGCTGGTGGAGATAACTTTGGTAGCAGCGATGTCTACTACAGAGATATCCAGCTTCTACAGGTATGCACCAGTGTTGCCAACCTACCAGATTGAAATTTACTGATACCACATCCAAAAATTACTGGCACCGCCACGTTTTTACTGGCTTTTCCAAAAGTTACAAATTACAGTTTTAAGTGCAATATTCAGTATTTAGGCTACAAACAAGTACAATACTGTATGCAGTCAGTAATGTGATTTAAGGTAGATATTAAGGCAAAAAACATATTTCTTATTTTATTTTCAATATAGTAAGTAAGTACATGAAATTGACTCTCACAGTGACACTGACAGCAATGACACCTCACCGACAAGCCACATCCCCTCCTGAGCCACAGTGACATTCTCTCTCCACGCCAGGTGGTCCCTTCAGTCCACTCCAGTCCAAACAGCACTGACAGTCCCGCTCCCGGGATGCCTTAGTTGCTCCCGACCTGCAGATCCACACACGAGGCTCCGGCCACTCCGCTCCCTTGCACCATAACATCACACAACACGCTCAGGCACCACCTCCACCAGACCCGCCCCCACGCTGGTGCCACCCGAACACACTGTAGCAGCTACTCGGATGGTCTCGGCTGACTCCGGATTGGAACAGTTCCGAGCCTAGTGTCACAGCCATATTTTTTACTGCCAACCTTTTCCTGTCACTGACATTTAGGCTACTTTCACACCGAGGCGGTGGGGGTGTCGGCGGTAAAAATAGCGGGGCTTTACCGTTGTTTTTGCGGCCCTTTTCGGTCACTAGCGGGGCGCTTTTAACCCCCGCTAATGGCCTGAAAAAGGGTTAAATGTGCCCGCAAAGCGGCGCTTTGCCGGCACTTCGGCGGTGCTGCCCATTGATTTCAATGGGCAGGGGCGCTGTAGGAGCGGTGTATACACCGCTCCTACAGCGCCTCAAAGACGCAGCTTGCAGGACTTTTTTTGGCATCCTGCCAGCTCACCGCTCCAGTGTGAAAGCAGCTTTACTGGCCGGAGAAAAGTGCCTGTTTTTTACTGGCTGCCAGTAAAAATACTGACGATTGGCAACACTGGTATGCACACTTACATTGGTCCAAGTTATAAAAATTGCCATACCTAAATTTCAGCTTTAACTAGAAGCAAGATATTTAAAACATTACAGCCAATTTATATGAATATTTACAATGAAGATTGCACTTACGTATAAACCTTAAAATAAATGCATTAAAAGTATTAGATTGCCCTTACCTCTGATGTCCTGAGATTTTACGTTCCCATCACTCATACCTTACAAAGTAAAATTAGCTTTAAATATGTCCTCTCCAATTAGGCCCCTTTCACACTGGGGCGGTGGGTGCATCGACGGTAAAGCGCCGCTATTTTGATTTTGATTTACTAAAGGCTAATAGGCTGTGCACTTTGCAAAGTGCAGTTGCACTCCGCAAGAGCAGTTGCTCCAAATCTTAGTAAATGAGGTAAAGGTTCACTTTGTAAAGAATACCCAATCACACGCAAGGAAAAAAAAACAACTGCATTTTTGCTTGCACATAATTGTGAAATCAGCAGAGCTTCCCCTCATTTACTAAGCTCTGGAGCAACTGCTCTTGCAGAAAGCAGGTGCACTTTTCAAACTGCACAGTCTACAGGGGGTCCCCGACTTACGAACGATTCCTACTTACGAACGGGCCTCAATGCCGGCTGCTTGTGCTCCACGCTGGTCCTGGATACCTCCGAGCAGCTATCTTGCCACATTCCACACTGCAGTACTTCATGTACTGCATGGTCAGAAGAGCCCCAGAAGCGCCCGGAACATCCCACATTCCTGCACAGGCGGAAGTTACACTTACAAGCAGTGTTCCTACTTACAAACAGACAGGGGCAGACTGATAACTCATGGGGCCCCCCGGGCAATAGGAGATTATGGGGCCCCCAGGCAATCAGAGATTATGGGGCCACACAGTATAAACACACACAGTATACAATCACACAGTATACACATATATGTACACACAGTATACACAGACAGATGTAAAAAAAACACAGATTTATACATACTGTCCCTGGTTTTACTGAGGCTGGCAACCCTGATGGGGCCCCCTAGTGGCCCAGGGCCCTCGGGCAGTGCCCGAGTGGCTCAATGGTCAGTCCGCCCCTGCAAACAGATTTCACTTACGAACAAACCTACAGTCCTTATTACGTTCGTAATTTGGGGATCCTCTGTATCTGCCTTTAGTAACCCCCCCCCACAGTATCTCATTATAAATCAAAACCAAAGTGAGGTGCTGCCACCTGACCTGACAGTTCCTAGACTAAAACTGTTGTATCACCGTGCCAGATTAGCAGACTCCAGCTGCTTGCATAAACATCCAAACCACAAAAATTCGGCAACAAGGTGAAAGAGAAAAATTCCTCTTTATTGATACAAGGAGTAAAATTTTTCTGTAAGACAAGCAACACTAATGCGTTTCAATCTATAAAGACCTTAATTATAGCTAACTTGACTAGCTAAGATTAAAGGAGTTGTAAAGGCAGAAGTTTTTTTATCGTAATGCATTCTATGCATTATGATAAAAAACCTTGTGTGTGTAGCTGCCCCCCCAGCACCCCCTAATTACTTACCTGAGCTCCTTCTCTTTCCAGCGATGTCCACGATCCCCTCAGCCGTCCAGTACACTCCTCCTGCTTGGCTGGGACATAGCAGTGGTGCTATTGGCTTCCACGGCTGTCAATCAAAGTCAGCCAGCCAATCAGGGGAGAGAGGGGGCGGGGCTCAGTGTCTGAATGGATACACGGGGCTATGACTCGGCTTGGATGACAACCTGTAGCAAGCTGCTGGATGAGGGGCACTCAAAGGAGGGAGGGGCTAGGAGCAGCAAAGAGGGACCCGAGAAGAGGAGGATCAGGGGCTGCTCTGTGTAAAACCAACTGCATAGAGCCGGTAAGTATAACATGTTTGTTGTTTTAAAAAAAAAAGCGAGCCTTTACAATCACTTTAAGGTCTTCATAGACTGAAACACATTAGGGTTGCTTGTCTTATGGAACGTTTTTACTCCTTATATCAATAAAGGAGAAGAACTTTTCACTTTCACCGTATTTCATTTTACGACTGCTTTCAATATTTTCAAATATATCATACTTTCACAATCCCCATTGTACGTGTAAAATTCTAAAAGAAACATGTAATAAACTTATCATAACATTGGCAACTTGATTGCAGATTGAGGTAAAATTGTGCATGGCTGTTTAGGATATGGAAAACCATACAAAAAGAGTTGGCAATCTGCTTATTTTACAAAAAAATGTACTGGAGGTTTGCCATAGGAGGAATAGTTAGATTGCAATGCTGATATTCATCATTTGAAAAAAGCCTTTTGCCTGCTTGTCATGGTAAAGCAATACGTCACCATCCTGGAACAATTACACCGATCAAAAGTTCATCATTCAATTGCCTTGCACTTAAAGTGGACCTTCGGTAATTTTTTCAACTTTCCATCTATTAAATCTTCTGCCCTTGTTGTTGTTTTAACTTTGGATAGTAAAACATTTTTTTTTTGCCAGTAAATACCTTATACAGCCCACTTCCTGTTTCTTGTCTGGTCATTAGCCTAGGCTTATGATATCATGCACAGCTCTCTTTCTCACTCTGGTGAGAGTTTGCCAGGAAGGCAGGGGGGGGTGAGTCATAAGAGGGCCAATGAGAGCTGCAGAGCTGGAGGTGTACCTCTGTGTGTCTGTGTAAATCCAGGAAGTGAACAGGCAGCAGCTTCAGCTGCCCACAGTTAAAATGGCTGCAGCCATTCTCAGTGGAGGGAGATTTCTGCAGCATATTTGGCAAGTGCAGAATCAAAGTATATATAAAATAATATGCAAAGTGGTTGGAGGGAAGCTTCAGAATGGCAAAGATGTTTATATTACAAATGATGTGAGCAGACTGCAGTTCCTCTTTAAGCAGTAAAAGAGCCAGGCAACTAGCATTTGCAGAAGGCTGTAAGCAAGAGTAGCCTATATATTTTTTTTCATGGGAGGTTTCTTGTAAAGCAGTGTTTATAGTAACAGATATAAATGAAGTGCCTATTGATTTATAAATGGATGTGTTGCTATCCGCATATATGTATTTTACTTGTTTTGATATATTTTCCAATTGCTGCTAACCATACAATTTCCATCCTATACCATGAAAATCTGTAGTGAGAAAATGATAAAGGCTTCCATTGTTGACCTCTCCTTTTTAAAATGCGATGTGCCTGGCTGTCATGCTAATCCAACAGTTTCAATACATTTTCAGGCACAGACGATTTATGGCGATCAGGCATTTTGTTTATTATTTAGGCATTAGAGAGTATTGGAGACAGAGACAGTCAGTCATTTATTATTCTTAAAATGAAGTCCAACAGTAACACTCTCTGTCTCTCTTTCAATGCAGATTTCCTATTAAGTAATCAGCAGAGCTCAAGTAGAAATGTAAATACATGCCTACATTTCTATCATATATTCCCTGTGTAAATTGCATTTGAGGTCTTCTTGATGTCGAGGCTAAAAAAAAAGGTTGGCTTGCAGTTCAGTAAACTGAATCTTTAGTATGGAATATACAACCTAGCCAAATTCAATGGGACTTTGAATATACGGTACCTCTGATGACCACATTTTGCAAAAAAGTCCAACATATATATATATAAATAACAATTATATTTGTGTATAGATTAAAAGTCTTAATATTGCATTATGCAAAATATATAGAACATATTTTTTTATATATATATATATATATATATATATATATATATATAAACTGTGACAGACTCCAACTGGGGCAGGGGCTTTTGGAGGGGACTTTGGGCAAGCCTCCTACCCACTGATTATGGCCCATGGAGAGAGCAGTTCATTATATAATGATAGACAACAACGTAATGGACGCAGACAGCATAATTTGGAATAATTTTCTGAATAAGGACAATAAAGCTTCCCTTCTGGAGTGGATGGTAAGGTGTAATATTAGTCTTGTACGGGGTAATGGTCAGCGGGAATATGGTGGCCCACCTGCAAACTGGATTAGAGAGGCTCCTTCACTTGAGACAAAAATATTTATCAACAATATCACTCAAGAAATCCATGAAGATAAATAAATTCCACTGTATCAGGCTGCTGGGACATTGTATGTCTTCTGATGACTTGTCTAGTGGACAGAATACACAAGTTTGTGTCTCTCCCATTGTTAATTGGGTCACCTATTGTTTCTATCTGTCTGCTAGTATTGTGTCCACTCCACCGTGTTAACAAACTATTGTGGGGTATTATATGTTTTTTAATTAGATTACTGGTTAGATAAGATCACTGTTAGTTGCTAGCTGTTAATTGGATTGGTGTTTGAAGTTGCATTGTCATGCCAATATCCTGAAGAGGGGAATGTCCTCCTGTGCGATATAAAGTATGTGTCTGCTTTTCAATAAACAGTCATTCCTTTGGAGTTTACCTCAACATCTTGTCTGTGTATGATGCTTGGGGTAAAAAAGGGCTGATATTAGCTCTCGGCCTGCTGGAACGGTTTGGAGGGCAGGAGGCACTATTTGTCCGGAGGAAGCACCCAAGTTGTGTGTCACAGCGGTTCTGTCACATATATATAGCATATTACCTATGTTTTATATATTTTGCATAATGCGATATTAAGATTTTTAAAATGTTTGCAAATTGTGGTCATCAGAGGTATATTCAAAGTCTGATTGAATTTGGCTAGGTTGTATGTACTGTATATATCAGGATGATACCCTAATAGACCACACTCATGTAAGGATTGACAACACCCCATCCTCCAATACTTTGTGAAACTTGCACTTCAGTATAGGTGAAACCAAGCTCAGACTGGACAATATAGATTAGGAGTGGGCAACCCTGGAGTTCCACTGAACCATATTGAGGAGATCAATGATCACCATGGTGCAGCACACTTAAAAAAAAAAAAGAAAACCTAGCAAGGTCCCATTAAAAAAATAAAGAAGGTTTAAAGAATTCAGGGGTCAGTAGCAAAGAAACTGTAGTATGTAATACATAGTGCAGGTTCAGGAATAAGTAACACAGAGTTAGGGTTGCCACCTTTTCTTCAAGTCAAACCCGAACACTTTAGCGAAGCGCAGCAATCTTTTTTTATAGTATAAACTATACATATATTTTGCAATTAAATAACATTTCTAATCAAATGAAGTTAATCACAAAAGTCCCCATTTACATCAGAGTCCACAGAGTTCCTCTTTTACATCTGAACTCACGGAGTTCCCTTACACCGTAAGGTGGGGGGGGGGACTCTGCAGACTATGATGTAAGGGAGAACTCTGGGGACTCTGACATAAGGGATGCTCTGGGAACCCACTGAGAACTCTGATGTACGGAGAGGACTCTGATGTTAGGGGGAACACTGTGGCCCCTGATGTAAAGGGGAACCACGATGTGAGGGGTGCTCTGAGAACCCTGATTTACCTTAGTGTACTCACTCAGAGGCAGGAGAGATAAGGGGGAGGGGGGATTTAAGTCACAGACAGGGATGGATGGTGAGCTCATTCACCCCTTGGCAAGTCAGCACCTCTCATCTAGATGTAGCTGAGGCTGCTGGACTTCAAATTTCTGGCCCCCATTTTCCTTTTCTGAGACACAGCGCCAGGGATTGAAGTGTGGGCAGACAAAGAGGCAGAGGGGCGGGAGGAAGAGGAGCAGATCAAGCCCTCTCTCCTCTCCCGTCTGTGTGGGGGAGGGGCAATTGTTATTACTGGCTTTGGGCAGTGTGAGAGAGAGTGTGTAACACACACTCTCTCTCACACTGCCCGAAGCCACAACTGCAGCCAGCAACCCTGCTGGGAAGCCATAGTCTGGTCTAAATAATGTGTCCGGGTTGCAGGTGGTCTGAAACCCGAACGCATGATTCCAAACCCGAACTGTCCGGGTGAATCCCAGACAGGTGGCAACCCTACACAGAGTTCAGGGGGCAGTGGAATGTAACAAAAGATCAGTAGTGTGTAATGCAGAGTTCAGGGGTAAGTAGTAGGTAATACAGAGTCCAGATGTAAGCAGTAAGCACATTTCTCCCTCCCTCCACTTGTAAAATGTTACTCACCAGACCTCAGATGCAGAGCCCCCCGGCAGAGTGAGGGAAGTCTTGCCAGGTCAGAGACAAGGAGGGGCCCAGGGCTGTCTTGGACTCTGCATTTACATTGGCACTCTGATCTGAGGTTTTAGGGGTGGCAGGCAGGATCAGGAGCTGGCAGCAAAGCAGGGTCAACCACAACCTTCTTATCACATGTCCGGGTTGATCGCAATTGACAGGTTGCCGACCCTAGATGTATATTATACCATTAGAATAATGTGCGTTTGCATGGTCCTTTTTTGACAATCTTCCTCGCCAATCATCTTTATAGTTTGTAAATGTAAGGTTTCATGTATCCAATTGCTTCTGCCTTCCCCTTCTGTGCTGTAATATCTCACTCTTTCACAGTATTGTGTTAACCTGATGTAGAGTTTTTAATGACCAAAGAGTTAGTCTTAGGCTTTAATTTATTTTTTCTTAAGAAATGTCCTATATTTTAATGGTAAAAATTAAGCATTCTAATACCAGGCTAACTTTCCCCTTACCTGTGGCCAAAAAAGATCTTGTTGAGCAGCCAAGAGTATCATGAAAGCATTACACCATATCATTAGAGTTCACAAAATAAAGATTTCTAATTTAAATTTGATACTCTTACCATGTGATCTTGGCTGTGTGAAGCCCTCAGAATTCTGCATATTGTCATCTACTAATGCAGATGCAGTTATTGAGGTTATCAGTATATGTATCGTTACCGTTGGAAAGGAATAGGTCTATCCTAGAAGACCCACAGTCCAACCTTCTACACCACTTACCACAGTAGATAGTGGATTTACTAAAGGTAAATAGACTGTGCACTTTACAAGTGCAGTTGCACTCATTTTCTCCAGAGCTTAGAGAATGTGGTGAAGCTCTGCTGACTCCCATCATCCAATCATCCTTGCACCTGGTTGGGTATTATTTACAAAATGAAGATTTACTACATTTACATTTACTATGAAACATTATTGCAACTGCACTTGCAAAGTGAACAGACTATTTGCTTTTAGTAAATTAACCCTATTGTCTGTCTTTCCAGCTGTCCAAGACAGTAGTGGGCATAGTCAGAAAAGGTCAAATAAGTTGGAACAGTCAGGGCATCATGAAGAGGTGTTCTCAGCACCCACCCAACCCACACATGTCTAAATTGGTCCCTCAAACTAAGTAGGCCATTGAGCATGTGCACATTCTGCACTAAGCCCGGGTTCACACCTATGCGAATTAGATGTGCGTTTCCGCACATCTAATTCGCATAGCAGGAGAATGTGACTGACTCCCTATGGAGCCGGTTCACATATCTCCGGGGCGCACTGCACAAAAACGCTGTGCGTCTTTGGCTCCGTTTCAGGGCCAAATTCAGGCATAGAATCGGCCCTGATTCGTCCCTGAAACGGGGAACAGGGACGCACAGCGCTCCTGTGCGATCCGCAGCCCGATATAGTGTGAACCCGGGCTAAAGGTGTGCCCACCTCTGGTCCAGAATCATTCCTTCTCAAATGCAAAGTTATAATCTCTGTCCCATGTGACACCCATTAAAGATGGCGCGAGATTTTTGCCACTTCTTTTGACTCCCAAGTCCCAACTGCCATCTGCTACTACCTGCCCCGATTGGTGTAATCACCATATTAAATACAGAGTAAATACAAGTAGAAGATGATATTTTAAGTATTACCTTTCAGGAATGGGCAAGGACGGGGAACAATTACATGGGGTCATGCCATATGACAGGATTTCCCTACCATAAGATGAAGTGATAATAACATTTCAGGTGAAACCTTCACAGATCAGTCTGATCAACCGTCTGTTTTATGGTATACTCTAATTCCAGGTTGTTTTGCAAACAAAACCAACTTGCCAAAACTATTATTTGTAATATATATACTATATATTAAAGCAGGAACTAAACCCTCCTATCATTTACAGCCGAAGCTGCCATCTTAGTCCCTATTTCAGGGTTTTTTCAACAAGGGTTCCTCCAGAAGTTGATAGGGATTCCCTGAGCAATGAGCAATTTCTGCCTCTCAGATAAGTTCCCACTGACACCTAAGATCTTTTTAGCTATCTGTAAGGGGGGTCATTTTCCCAATGCCCACAAGTGTTCATCCTACTGACCATCACACTAATGTATCATGAGTTGTAGATATAGTAAAAGTTAGCAGGGGTTCCTTAACCCCCCTGGCGGTATTCCCGAGTCTGGCTTGGGGTAGATTTTCAGTACCAAAAGCGGTAACCCCGAACCAGACTCGGGATCGCATAGCAGGATCCATGTAGAGGATACTTACCTTGTCCCCCTGGATCCTGCGATGTCTCCCCGCTGTGATCTGCGCGCCGAGCTCCGTTCCCTGCGAGCGTTGCGACGCACGGGGAGGGAGTTCGGCGCAAAATTCAAAAAGTAAAAAACACAGTATAGATACAGTATACTGTAATCTTACAGATTACAGTACTGTATCAAATAATTACACATCCCCTTTGTCCCTAGTGGTCTGTCCAGTGTCCTGCATGCAGTTTTATATTATATATGCTGTTCTTTCTGCCAGGAAACTGGAGATTTTCCATAGCAACCAAAAAATGTCCGTTTACGTCAAAAGTGCTTTTAGACCAGCTAGAAAACAGAGATAGTAAATTAGAATCACTTGCAGAATTGAGCGATAGTGATTTGTGGGGAAATTCGTCATCAAACACTAAAAGTAATGACAGCGACAATTCTGCAACTGAGCAAATTTCAGTGTTTTTTATTTGATTACATTATTGAATATTTTTTATGATTATTATATTATTATTTGTTATAATGATTTATAGTTATTTATTATATTATAATTTTTTATTTCGTTTTTCAAACTTTATCATACCCGGGATGTCTACTAGACTCTTGTTTGGACAGATTTAGGTGAGTCATTCCTAAGAATTACAGGCCTACAAAATAAAACGCCAAATTTCCGTGCAAAATAATTGTACCGCTTTCAGCATCAAAAATCTGAAATAATCATACCGCCAGGGACGTTAAAGTGATTGTAAGGTTTTCTTGTTTTGTTTTTTAAATAACAAACATGTTTTTTCTTACCTGCTCTGTGAAGTGGATTTGCACAGGGCAGCCAAGATCCCCCTCTTCTCGGGTCCCTCTTCGCTGCTCCTGGCCCCTCCCTCCTGTCGAGTGCACCCACAGCAAGCAGCTTGCTATGGGAGCGCCCAGGCCGAGCTGCAGCTCCATGTGTCCATTCAGACACAGAGCTGTGGTTCGGCCGTACCCCCTCTCTCTCCTGATTGGCTAAATGACTTTTATTGACAACAGCGGGGAGCAAAGGGCGCCACTGCTGCGTCTCAGCCAATTAGGAGGGAGAGTCCTGGACGACCGAGGGACTCGTGGACATCGCTGGATAGAAATGCATTGAGATAAAAAAGCTTCTGCTTTTACAGCCCCTTTAAGAATGGAAAGTTATTTCAAGGGTTGCTCTGTGTTGAAAAGGCTGAGAAAGGCTTCCCTTATTTGATCAGAATTTGACATGGTGCTGCACATGTGATCAGTTACAACATCAGTCATTTTATGGCTTGACAACCGTCCATGCCTTGAAGGCAACTGTTTTGAGAAACAGATCCACTTTAAGAAAACTAAGCTGTAGTGTAAAGAGATTTTCTAACCTTTTCTTAAAATTCCTGGAAACTTGTAAAGCTAAAGAGATACATTTTTTATATATACAGTGGATATAAAAAAGTCTACACACCCCTGTTAAAATGTCAGGTTTCTGTGATGTAAAAAAATGAGACAAAGATAAATCATTTCAGAACTTTTTTCACCTTTAATATGATCTATAAACTGTACAACTCAATTAACCAACAAACTGAAATCTTTTAGGTGGAGCGAAATAAAAATAAGAAAAATAAAATAATATGGTTGCATAAGTGTGCCCCCCCCCCCCCCCCCCAAACTAATATTTTGTTGAAGCACCTTTTGATTTTATTACAGCACTCAGTCTTTTTGGGTATGAATCAATCAGCATGGCACATCTTGACTTTGCAATATTTGCCCACTCCTCTTTGCAAAAACACCCCAAATCTGTCAGATTGCGAGGGCATCTCTTGTGAACAGCCCTCTTCAGATCACCCCACAGATTTTCAATGGGATTCAGGTCTGGGCTCTGGCTGGGCCATTCCAAAACGTTATTCTTCTTCTGGTGAAGCCATTCCTTTGTTGATTTGGATGTATGCTTTGGGTCGGTGTCATGCTGAAAGATGAAGTTCCTCTTCATGTTCAGCTTTCTAGCAGAAGCCTGAGGGTTTTGTGCCAATATGGACTGGTATTTGGAACTGTTCATAATTCCCTCTACCTTGACTAAGGCCCCTGTTCAAGCTGAAGAAAAACAGCACCAAATATGATGCTGTCACCACCATGCTTCACTGTGGGTATGGTGTTCTTTTGGTGATGTGCAGTGTTCCAAAGATATCGTTTGGAATTATGGCCAAAAAGTTCAACCTTGGTTTCATCAGACCATAACACATTTTCCCATATGTTTTTTCAGATGTGTTTTTGCAAAATTTAGCCAGGCTTGGATGCTTTTCTTTGTAAGAAAAGGCTTCCATCTTGCCACTCTACCCCATAGCCCAGACATATGAAGAATACGGGAGATTGTTGTCACATGTACCACACAGACAGTACTTGCCAGATATTCCTGCAGCTCCTTTAATGTTGCTGTAGGCCTCTTGGCAGCCTCCCTGACCAGTTTTCTTCTCGTCTTTTCATCAATTTTGGAGAAACGTCCAGTTCTTGGTAATGTCACTGTTGTACCATATTTTCTCTAAGTGATGATGACTGTCTTCACTGTGTTCCATTGTATATCTAATGCCTTGGAAATTCTTTTGTACCCTTCTCCTTTTAACAATGAGATCCCTCTGATGCTTCGGAAGCTCTCTGCGGACCATGGCTTTTGCTGTAGGATGTGACTAAGGAAATGTCAGGAAAGACCTACTAGAACAGCTGAACTTTATTTCGGGTTAATCAGAGGCACTTTAAATGATGGCTGGTATGTACTGACTCCTATTTAACATGAGTTTGAATGTGATTGCTTAATTCTGAACACAGCTACATCCCTAGTGATAAACGGATGTGCACACTTATGCAACCACATTATTTTACTTTTTTATTTTTACTCCCCCCCCCCCCCCCTAAAAGATTTCAGTTTGTTTTTCAACTGAGTTGTACAGTTTATAGGTCACATTAAGGGGGGATTCTGAAATGATTTATCTTTGTCTCATTTTGTTACATCACAGAAACCTGACATTTTAATAGGGGTGTGTAGACTTTTTATATCCACTGTATATACTCTCTTTGAGTTTTCATAATTTTATCCGATTGAATTTGTGACAGTTTTATTTTAAGCACAGGTGTCTGCGTAACTCATTTAATTACTATTAAAACAAACCATAAATATTGAGTTCATGCAGCATTTCTATCTGGATTATTATTTTTCTGCTTCCTACAAAAGATTTGCCAACTGCTTCTGACTTGTTTGTCACATCCACTAAGTACAGTTCATGTCAGCACAATCTCTTTATCTTATAACTCAGCTCTGTAATTAATTTTGCCAGGAATAATAATTTCCAGTGCAGCTGCTCAAATGAAACCCAAGGGAGTGATGCTTTATCATTTCTCATGAAAGCAAAACTTTCTTTGTAAGTCTTTTTTTCATTTAAAAGCAAAAAAAATATACTTCTGTATGATAATTAAGAGAACTATAATTATCATCTGAAATTTTATGTAGTGTAACGTTACATCTAATTGAACACAGCTATGTATTTCAACATCCATCTATATGAGTATAAAACTAAATAATAAAGGACAATTCCAAGATAAGATTGGTGAATCAGGTTGATTGTATTGTATGAGTTACCCTTTCCACCCCGGCCCAGTTCCACCGACTGAATCATTTAAAGCTAAACTCCAGTAAAACAGCTAAATACACAGATAAAATGTATACAGTTTCTGTTTAAACTGGAAATTCCTTTAAAGTTAAAGTGTTACTAAACCCACAACAGTAAAATCCATCTGTATCTGCAGTAAAGCATGCTTGTTATACACACTGTGGAATCTAAGGGGTTAATCCTTCGCATTGTGTAAAAAAAAGGCTGTTTGATCCTGTCTTCTCTGATCCTCCCCTTCTTCCACTGTCCCCAATCCATCTCCTGATAAGACAGAGCTTTTGGAGTCACTCTGCACATGCTCAGTTCGGTGTGCTAGAGAGTTTTTTTTTTTTTTTGTGAGGGTGCCTGTGATCAGCACAGGGCCAATCAGCACTGTCCAGACAGAGGGTCAGGGGTCTTGCAGCCTCGTAAGACAGTCAGAGGAGAGTGTAAATTCCTCCTACAAGCTTTAACCAGACACTGATAGAAGTCACAAGACTGCTACCCTGTTTCCCCGAAAATAAGACCTAGCCTGATTGTCAGTGATGGCTGCAATATAAGCCCTACCCCCCAAAAAAGGCCTTCTCTGTTTCCCCAAAAATAAGCCCTACCCTGAAAATAAGACCTACAAGGACTTTAACTAGGGCTTATTTGGAGGGTAGGGCTTATATTGCAGCCATCACCGACAGTCACGCTAGGTCTTATTTTCGGGGAAACAGGGTATATACTGCTAATGAGAAAAGGTATTTAGCGATTTATATTTACTAAAATAATTGCATTTCCATGTTCTGTGTACTGTGGGAGACCAGATATAGCGAATGCAGTGTCCTGGGTTTAGTAACACTTTAATTTTGTAGGTTTTCTTAAACAGTACTGCTTGGACCTTGAAGAAGGGGACACACCCCGAAAACTTGTCCTGAAAAATTATATGTTAGTGCAAATAAAAAAAGTATCATGGACAGTACTCAATTTTCTCTTCTACATTTCCAAATCTTTAAAAATGCATTATTTTCCTTTTCTTTTAGACAAATATGAAAATAATTCCAGTGGCTATGGGCTCATTTCACATATTCATCAGGCTAATCTTATTTTCTTTGCAGAAAAAAAATGTTAATTCCACTGAGTTCAATAGCTCAAGCTTAATAATAAACACACAGCTGAATTAGTCAGAAGGGAGATTCATCCTTCTAATGTTACTTTTTTCCTGTCTGCCTCATTAGAGCTGTACAGAATTTTAATTATAGAAAGATAGACTAAAGGCAAACGCATTTGCTGCACTCTATTATTAAAATTTAAAAAAAAACACAGAGTCATGGGTGCAGCCTATATTACATGTAAATTTTTTAGAAATAGTGAAAAAGAAATATTAGGTAAAAATTGTAGAAACTTTCAAAAATAAAGCAAAATTGACCAAAACCATTACGGTTTCCTTTCAGAGAGAGCAAAAAAGCAGTATGCAAAATGCAGTAACCCACAGCAACCAGTCAGAAGCCATTTGTTATTATTCTTTTTACGCTAAAATGCTAAAAGTAGTAATATACTGTATCTGTATGTAGCTGTGTACTCCTACAAGGGGGTGGCAGTTTTATGGAGTTAGGCTTTGAATAATTCTTACTTCACTACTTAGTGAGCCACTGACCTAGAACAAGAATGCAGCCAGTGAAATTTAAAAGGGTCTACACTTTTTTCAGGTCAGTGATTCACTAACTAGTAACGGTAGACAGAGACGACAGTCCCTGAGATTACACCTTTAACCACTTCAGCTCCGGAAGATTTACCCCCCTTCATGATAAGGCCATTTCTTGTAATACGGCACTGTGTTACTTTAACTGACAATTGCGCGGTCGTGTGACGCTGTACCCAAATAAAATGTATGTCCTTCGTTCCCACAAATAGAGCTTTCTTTTGGTGGTATTTGATCTGCAGTATATATATATATATTTTTTTTTTTTATTATTTTTTTTTTTTTTACTTTTTACTGTAAAGCAAATCCAAAAAAATGTAAAAAATCTAATTTCTTCATCAATTTAGGCCAATATGTATTCTTCTACATATTTTTGGTAAAACAAATCCCAATCAGCGTATATTGATTGGCTTGCGCAAAAGTTATAGCGTCTACAGACTATGGGATATTTTTATGGAATTTTTATTTATTTATTTTTTCACTAGTAATGGCGGTGATCAGCGATTTATAGCAGGAATGCGACATTGTGGCGAACAAATCGCACACTAAGTGACACTTTTTTGGGGACCAGTGACACTAACACAGTGAACAGTGCTAAAATATTTGCACTGTCACTGTACTAATGACACTGGCAGGGAAGGGGTTAACATCAGGGGAAAGCAAAGGGTCAAATGTGTTCCTAGGGAGTACTTGCTAACTGTGAGGGAGGTGCTTTTACTGTGGGAAGGCAGAGATCCGTGTTCCTGCTTAGCAGAACCACAGGATTACTACCTTCCCTTCTCAAAAAACAGCAATCTGCCTTGTTTACATCAGCCACCGTTTTGCTTCACTCGGAAATGATTGGCGGGTCCCGGCAGACATCGAGTCTGCCAGACCCGCTGATTGTCTCCCTCTGTGTCCAAACACAGCGGGAGCAGGTTGCCAGTGACACGCTTGCGCGCCCCAAAAGTGCAGGATTACATACAGGTACGTGATTTTGCACAGGAGAGCCGCCTTGATGCCGTATAGGTACTGTATACAGTCAGCAAGCAGAAGTTGTCAAAATCTCATATTTCCCTTTAAAGTACTGTTTAGCTAAGGGAATCTATTTATTTAAAAACATAAAAGTGCTGTGTGAATATCACAGCTATAGGGCGTTATCCCCATAATGTATCCAATATGTTTTTTTCCTATGATCTTCAGCTCCATCTAGAGGCCATAATGCAGTACTTTTCTAAAATACCACAATCAGGAAAACACTGCATTATGGCCACTAGATGGTGCTGTCGATCATAGAAAATAAACACACTGAAAACATTACAGGGATTTTTTTATTTTTTTTTGCAACAACTGTATTAATGCTGTGACATTTACAAAGCACCTTTTTTTTTAAATTAATAGACTCCCTTAGTTTCAGATATATTAGGGAAAGGTGAAAATGTGTGTCAGTTGTTCTTTGCTTTATGTGTTCTTTTGGGGAATCTGTACTTTATTACCTATCCTGGAGACATAAGAAGATGTAAGAGGAGATATTTCCAAATTAAGGGAAAATCCCTCTTAGACACTTGTCAATGCATCAAGTGTCCCCATTAGAGGAACACCCCTCTATTCTTTTTCTGGTGGCAAGTCGGATTTTTGGATTTGGCTTAATTTTCATTTTGGTGACAATGGTCACCAGCGTTAATCTCCCAAGGTTGGTAAAGACAGCAATAAAAATGGACAAAACTTCGATTTGGCTTAATTTTCGCTTTGGTGACAATGGTCACCAGGGTTGATCTCCGAAGGTTTGGTAAAGATTGCAATAAAAATGGACAACCCTTCAATTTGGCTTAATTTTTGCTTTGGTGACAATGGTCACCAGCGTTAATCTCCCAAGGTTGGTAAAGACAGCAAAAAAATGGACAAAACTTTGATTTGGCTTAATTTTCGCTTTGGTGACAATGGTCACCAGCGGTGATCTCCCAAGGTTGGTAAAGACAGCAATAAATATGGACAAAACTTCAATTTGGCTTAATTTTTGCTTTGGTGACAATGGTCACCAGCGTTAATCTCCCAAGGTTGGTAAAGACAGCAAAAAAATGGACAAAACTTCGATTTGGCTTAATTTTTGCTTTGGTGACAATGGTCACCAGCGTTAATCTCCCAAGGTTGGTAAAGACAGCAATAAAAATGGACAAAACTTCGATTTGGCTTAATTTTCGCTTTGGTGACAATGGTCACCAGGGTTGATCTCCGAAGGTTGGTAAAGACAGCAATAAATATGGACAAAACTTCAATTTGGCTTAATTTTTGCTTTGGTGACAATGGTCACCAGCGTTAATCTCCCAAGATAAAAAGGAAGAAAAGCAGCGCCGACCTAAGTGCAGTACTGTAGCATAAACATTTATTACAGGTTAAAATGCACTCACTCAGAGTAAGGTAGATACAGGCACATCAAGTAAAAAATCCATCCGGGAAGCTGTGTGGTGGGCAGCAGGGCTCCACAGGGGGCGATCCTGAAAGCTGGAGTGTGTTACACTTGTCTCCTTGTCCCGTCTGACGGCGCAGGTGGTAACCAGTGTCACAGGCTGGGTTGAGACAGGCACAGCGTGGATCGTCTGTTAAGTTGTATTTCCCGGGTATCAGTGACGCTCTGAGTGAGTGCATTTTAACCTGTAATAAATGTTTATGCTACAGTACTGCACTTAGGTAGGCGCTGCTTTTCTTCCTTTTTATCTCCCTCCAAAGGTGAATTCTGCCCTTCAAGCAAGCTGCCTCCTGTGTTTGTATCTGCATCTCTCCCCCTGAGGTCATAGACCTATACTCTGCATTCCCCCCTCCACTCATTTTATCCCAGTTTTTATGCCTGGACTTTTGTTCATCAACCCAGCACCATCCCTGGACTTTTTTTTTACCATTTTTCATATTTTATTTTTCATCTTTTATTTTCTATTATCATTATTTTTAACATATAAATGTATTGTAACTCACAGATGACTGTTATTTAAATTAATATCTTTTAATTCTTTATTTTATATAACTTACTATCCCTTTGTATATTGCTCACCCCCATCCATAGCTGTCGTCCCCTAGCGCAACAAAATATTGTAAATTATCTTGTTAATCTCCCAAGGTTGGTAAAGACAGCAAAAAAATGGACAAAACTTTGATTTGGCTTAATTTTCACTTTGGTGACAATGGTCACCAGCGTTAATCTCCCAAGGTTGGTAAAGACAGCAATAAAAATGGACAAGACTTCGATTTGGCTTAATTTTCGCTTTGGTGACAATGGTCACCAGCGTTAATCTCCCAAGTTTGGCACAGACAGCAATAAAAATGGACAGAATTTGGAACTCCTTATCAAAAATTATTAAAAAAAAAAAAAAAAAAGGTTTTGGTGTTTTTGCTTTAGATGCACTTTAAAGAAGTCGTGCCTCTTATCTCAAACATGCAATAGGTCTTATCTAAAGAGGATTTCTCAGAAAAATATAAATCCTCTATATAGCTGTGAGCTGTGTCCCGTAGTAAGTGGAAAACCATAGATGCAGATATCTGGAGATACATTTGGCCAGAAATTGCATACTATTTCCTAGACACATATCACTGCATCGCATCCAGATATATCAAGGATATGGATGTCTGTCAGGTCAGAGGCTGAAAATAAATTTATGAGGTAAGAAAATAATAACCGGAGAAAAGGACTGAGAACATTGAGATAAGTCTTACAAAACACATCATGAATATTCCAGGGTGTATTGGATTTCCTATTGGATTTATTTTGTTCATTTTTTTTTTTTTTTGCATTTCATTGTAAGATTCAGTGCTGTGAAATATTTTGGGGCTTTAAAAATTCAGAACGAAATTAAGAATTTTAAATGATTAAAATAGAAGTGACAGCTTGAGAAAATACATTTTATGTAGCAAGTTGTAGCAAGTAAGGCTGCTTTTACACTGGGGCGGTAGGGGGCATCGGCGGTAAAACAGCGCTATTTTTAGCGCTGTTTTACCGCGGTATTCGGCCGCTAGCGGTGCGGTTTTAACCCCCCGCTGGCGGCCGAAAAAGGGTTAAAATCACTCGTACAGCGTGGCTATAGCCGCTATATTGCCGCGGTATAGCCGCGCTGTCCCATTGATTTCAATGGGCATAAGCGGTTTAGGAGCGGTGAATACACCGCTCCTTCTCCGCTCCAAAGATTCGGCTTGCAGGAGATTTTTTCTTCTCCTGCCAGCGCACCGCTTCAGTGTGAAAGCCCTCGGGCTTTCACACTGAACAAACAGCGGAGGCTGTTTAGGGGCGGTTTGCAGGCGGTATTTTTAGCGCAATAACACCTGCAAACCGCCCCAGTGTGAAAGGGGCCTTAACCTCAGCAGAGTTGAGGCTCAAGAACTGGCTTTACTTTAGGTGAACCCCCTGCTTTGCTTGTGAAAGGCAAAGCAACAGGATTACTTATAGAGGAATGGAACTCTGGAAGCTGTACCCAAGACCTGGCAAGTGGAGAACAACTAACTAGTCACCAGTAGTCTCCCTGCTGCTGACCTTTCCATGTTACTAACTTAATATGCCTTGTTCTGCACCGTATCTCTATATGGAGGTGGCCATCTTGGTAAAAGCAGGGTTTTGCTTCCTCGTGTCAGCACCTCCAGCAAGGAGAACAGTGAGCAGCACAGTAGTGAAATCATCAAACCTCACTCCAAATTTCGTGATGCTAGCAGTCAGATGTAGCAGTGCCTTAGATCCCAAACTGCATTTACACTCATCGGCCACTTTATTAGGTACACCTTGCTAGTACCGGGTTGGACCCCCTTTTGCCTTCAGAACTACCTTACTTCTTCATAGCATAGATTCAACAAGGTGTTGGAAAAATTCCTCAGAGATTTTGGTCCATAGTGACATGATAGCATCACGCAGTTGCTGCAGATTTCTCGGCTGCACATCCCGTTCCACCACATCCCAAAGGTGCTCTATTGGATGAGATCTGGTGAGTGTGGTGCTCTATTGGATGAGATCTGGTGAGTGTGGAGACCATTGGAGTACAGGGACCTCTTTGTCCAGTGGTGAGATGATTGGAGCTTTGTGACATGGTGCATTATCCTGCTGGAAGGAGCCATCAGAAGATGGGGACACTGTAGTCATAAAGGGATGGACATGGTCAGCAACAATACTCAGGTTGGCCGTGGTGTTAAAACAATGCTCAATTGGTACTAAGGGGCCCAAAGTGTGGCAAGAAAATATCCCCCCCCCCCACACCATTACACTCCAACCAACAGCCTGAACCGGTGATACAAGGCAGGATGGATCCATGTTTTCATGTTGTTTACTCCAAATTCTCCAAAGGGGGGAGGGTAGGGAGCCAACTAAATGAAGATACACATAGGGGTACCACCGGGTAATTATCCACACACCCGAATCGAGTGAGAAAAAAAGGGAAGCATATGAAAAATTATGAAAACATATGAAAAAACTTTTTTGGTATAGTGCACAATTTTTTCATATAGTCCAAATTCTGACCCTACTTTCTAAATGTCGCAGATGAGATCGAGACTCATCAGACCAGGCAATGCTTTTCCAATCTTCTATTGTCCAATTTTGGTGAGCCTGTGTAAATTGTGGCCTCAGTTTCCTGTTCTTAGCTGACAGGAGTGGCACCCGGTGTGGTCTTCTGCTGCTGTAGCCCATCTGCTTCAAGGTTCAATGTGTTGTGCATTCAGAGACGGTATTCTGCATACCTTGGTTGTAACGAGTGGTTACTTGAGTTACTATTGCCTTTTTATCATTTGGAAACAGTCTGCCCATTCTCCTCTGACCTCTGACATCAACACGGCATTTTCGTCTATACAACTGCCGCTCACTGGATATTTTTACTTTTTCAGATACTGCTCTGTAAACCCGAGAGATGGTTGTGCATAAAATCCTAGTAAATCACCAGTTTTTTAAATACTTAAGCTGGCCATACACCATACAATTTTCCTGTTCAATTTTCTTTAGATTTACCTTCAACTATGTAGTACAAGGGCCTGCCTGATTGCATCCAAATTGAAAGTGTTTAGGTTTCACCTCATATTATATGGTTTTGGTAAATCTAAAGGAAAGTTGAACAGGAAAATTGAATAGTGTATGGCCAGCCTTAGACCAGCCTGTCTGGCACCAACAACCATGCCACATTCAAAGTCACTTAAATCTACTTCCTTCCCCATTCTGATGCTCGGTTTGAACTTCAGCAAGTCGTATTCACCACATCTAGATGCCTAAATGCATTGAGTTGCTGCCATGTGATTGGCTGATTAGCAATTTTTAATAACAAGCAATTGAACAGGTGTATCTAACAAAGTGGCCGATGAGTGTATATACAGTGCCTTGAAAAAGTATTCATGTATCCTTGACATTTTCTACATTTTGCCATGTTACAGCCAAAAACGTAAATGTAGTTTATTGAAATTATATGTGATAGACCAAAACAAAGTGGCACATAAATGTGAAGTGGAAGGAAAATTATAAATGGTTTTCAAATTTTTTTACAAATAAATATGTGAAAAGTGTGGGGTACGTTTGTATTCAGCCCCCCTGAGTCAATACTTTTTAGAACCACCTTTCACTGCAATTACAGCTGCAAGTCTTTTTGGGTCTGTCTGTACTAGGTTTGCACATCTAGAGAGTGTTTTTATCTAAGATTGTCCTGTATTTGGCTCCATCCATCTTCCCATGAACTCTGACCAGCTTCCCTGTCCCTGCTGAAGAAAAGCATCCCCACAACATGATGCTGCAACCACCATGTTTCACAGTGGGGATGGTGTGTTCAGGGTGCTGTGCAGTTTTAGTTTTCCGCCACACATAGCGTTTTGCTTTTAGGCCAAAAAGTTAAATTTTGGTCTCATCTGAGCAGAGCACCTTCTTCTACATATTTGCTGTGTCCCCCACATGGCTTCTCGCAAACTGCAAACAGGACTTCTTATGGCTTTCTTTCAACAATGGCTTTCTTCTTGCCACTCTTCCATAAAGGTCAGATTTGTGGAGAGCACAACTAATAGTTGTCCTGTGGACAGATTCTCCCACCTGAGCTGTGGATTTCTGCAGTTCCTCCAGAGTTACCATGGGCCTCTTGGCTGCTTCTCTGATGAATGCTCTCATTGCCCGGCCTGTCAGTTTAGGTGGACGGCCATGTCTTGGTAGGTTTGCAGTTGTGCCATACTCTTTCCATTTTCGGATGATGTATTGAACAGTGCTCCGTGAGATGTTCAAAGCTTGTGATATTTTTTTTATAACCTAACCCTGCTTTAAACTTCTCCACAACTTTATCCCTGACTTGTCTGGTGTGTTTCTTGGCTTTCATTAAGCTGTTAGTTCACTAAGGTTCTTTAACAAACCTCTGAGGGCTTCAAAGAACAGCTGTATTTATATTGAGGTTAAATTACACACAGGTGGCCTCTATTTACTAATTAGGTGACTTCTGAAGGCAGTTGGTTCCACTAGATTTTAGTTAGGGGTATCAGAGTAAAGGGGGCTAAATACAAATGCACCCCACACTTTTCAGATATTTATTTGTAAAAATAAAATGGAAACCATTTATCATTTTCTTCCACCTCACGATTATGTGCCACTTTGTGTTGGTCTATCACATAAAATCCCAATAAAATACATTTACGTTTTTGATTGTAACATAATGTGGAACATTTCAAGGGGTGCCGTTCAGGGTGTCCACCAGAAAGAAAAGAGGGAGGTAGAAGAGCCTTTATAGTGTAGTTAATTGGTTCAAAATTTAGAATTGGCTCAAAAATGGTTAATCAAAAAAGAAAATTGGAAAATAATGTACATTTGTTAAAGCTGCAGTGACCTTAGGGGGTGGAAACACACAACCTTCCAAGATCATGGGTGGAGAAGAACCTGTTTCTATGCAGGAAGAGTGCGGTCGCTCTCAATGACATGAGGGCCCCAATCTTGGGTCCTCTGCTGGTTTCTCAGGCAGGTTTGTGAAATCAGTAAGTTCAAAAGAAGTCTAATTAAATCCTGTCAGTGGTTAGATCACCAGAGGCACCCATTGTCATATGTCTAACACATATGATAATGACATATTCTTCATTTCTCCTAGCAAAATCACTTTCTCCATTTCAGTTCAGTACTGATAAGTATTGTAGATGGGGGGACCTGTCATCAACGAAGGAGGTTTGCTGTTCATACCTTTTGGTCTGTATGGTATCAGTATTGATTGGTTTGCATGAACGTAAGACCGCTGCACAAATATGGTGTGATATAAAGTATTACAACGATCGCCATTTTATATTCTAGGGTGTCTGAAAAAAAAAAAAATATATATATATATATATATATATATATATATATATATATATATATATATATATATATATATATATATATATATATATATATACCCGAGTATAAGTCGAGTTTTTCAGCACATTTTTTTGTGCTGAAAGTGCCCCCCTCGACTTATACTCGAGTCAAGCACTTTTCTGCAGCAAAATATTTCATTTTCCGAACCGATTTTGGGACCCGGTATCTCAGGGCCACTTGGTGCTAGGAAGCCCAAATTTGGTGTGCAAATCCAGTGGAACTGGTACCAGAACATATCCAAAGCTGGGGTTACTAGCACTAAGTGGCCCTGAGATACGGGGCCCCAAAGCCGGTTTGGAAAATGTCATTCTCTGCTGCAGAAAAGTGCTTGACATTTTCTGAACTGATTTTTGGGGCCCTGTATCTCGGGGCCACTTAGTGCTAGAAACCCAAGCTTTGGAAATTTTATGGTTCTCCACTGGGTTTGCACACCAAATTTGGGGTTCTTAGCACTAAGTGGCCCCAAGATACGGGGCCCCAAATTCGGTCAACTGTGTCCATCTGCAGCAATGTCATTTCGGGACCCTTTGGGTTCAGAGACTGGCTGCAGCTAGGGGGCATCTAGGAACCCTTAACTACCGAGTTTGAAGTTCAGGGGACCTATGGCTGCAAATGGGCACAGTGATGCTGCAAATGGGCATTGTTGACCCTCTTTTCCACTTACAGTAGCTGTGCATTTCTCACCCTCGTCTTATACTCGGGTCAATAAGTTTTTCCCATTTTTTTGTGGTAAATTAGGGCCTCGACTTATACTCGGAACGACTTATACTCGAGTATATACGGTACATATATATAATGTTAGGGGGTTCTAAGTCATTTTTTAGCAAACAAAAACAAATTTTAACTTGTAAACACAAGTTTGAAAAATAGGCCTGGTCCTTAAGTGGTCAAAAATACATTTAATTACATAGCTGAATAGCGTTTACAGACCTGGATGAATGTGTGTCTTATATCTGACCAGAGTTCAGTTGTAGCCTCCCTGGCGGTATGATTATGTCAGATTTTTGCGTCTCAAAGCGGTATATTGTAGGCCTGTAATTCTTAGCAATAACACACTTAAATCTGTCCAAACAAGAGTCTAGTAGACATCCCGGATGTGATGAAGTTTGAAACACAAAATCATAAATTATAATATAATAAATAAATATAAATAATTATAAAAAATAATAATATAATAATAATAAAATAAATTTCCCCACGATTCACTATCGCTCAATTCTGCAAGTGTTCTAATTTACTATCGCTGTTTTCTAGCTGGTCTAAAAACACTTTTGACGTAAAGGGACACTTTTTGGTTGCTATGGACAATCTCCAGTTTCCAGGCAGAAAGAGCAGTATACAGTATCTCACAAAAGTAAGTACACCCCTCACATTTTTGTAAATATTTTATTCTACCTTTTCATGTGACAACACTGAAGAAATGACACTTTGCTACAATGTAAAGTAGTGAGTGTACAGCTTGTATAACAGTGTAAATTTGCTGTCCCCTCAAAAAAACTCAACACACAGCCATTAATGTCTAAACCGCTGGCAACAAAAGTGAGCACACCCCTAAGTGAAAATGTTCAAATTGGGCCCAAAGTGTCAATGTTTTGTGTGGCCACCATTATTTTCCAGCACTGCCTTAACCCTCTTGGGCATGGAGGTCACCAGAGCTTCACAGGTTGCCACTGGAGTCCTCTTCCACTCCTCCATGACGACATCACAGAGCTGGTGGATGTTGGAGACCTTGCGCTTCGCCACCTTCCGTTTGAGGATGCCCCACAGATGCTAAATAGGGTTTAGGTCTGGAGACATGCTTGGCCAGTCCATCACCTTTACCCTCAGCTTCTTTAGCAAGGCAGTGGTTGACTTGGAGGTGTATTTGGGGTCGTTATCATGTTGGAATACTGCCCTGTGGCCCAGTCTTCGAAGGGAGGGGATCATGCTCTGCTTCAGTATGTCACAGTACATGTTGGCATTCATGGTTCCCTCAATGAACTGTAGCTCCCAGTGCCGGCAGCACTCATACAGCCCCAGACCATGACACTCTCACCACCATGCTTGACTGTAGGCAAGACACACTTGTCTTTGTACTCCTCACCTGGTTGCCGCCACACACGCTTGACACCATCTGAACCAATTAAGTTTATTAAGTTTATCTTGGTCCCATCAGACCACAGGACATGGTTTCAGTAATGTCCTTAGTCTGCTTGTCTTCAGCAAACTGTTTGCGGGATTTCTTGTGCATCATCTTTAGAAGAGGCTTCCTTCTGGGGCGACAGCCATGCAGACCAATTTGATGCAGTGTGCGGCATATGGTCTGAGCACTAACAGGCTGACCCCCCACCCCTTCAACCCTTGCAGAAATGCTGGCAGCACTCATACTACTATTTCCTAAAGACAACCTCTGGATATGACGCTGAGCACGTGCACTCAACTTCTTTGGTCGACCATGGCGAGGCCTGTTCTGAGTGGAACCTGTCCTGTTAAACGATATGGTCTTGACCACCATGCTGCAGCTCAGTTTTAGGGTCTAGGCAATTTTCCTATAGCCTAGGCTATCTTTATGTAGAGCAACAATTCTTTATTTCAGATTCTCAGAGATTTCTTTGCCATGAGGTGCCATGTTGAACTTCCAGTGACCAGTATGAGACAGTGAGAGCGATAACACCAAATTTAACACACCTGCTCCCCATTCACACCTGAGACCTTGTAACACTAACAAGTCACATGACATCGGGGAGGGAAAATGGCTAATTGGGCCCAATTTGGACATTTTCACTTAGGGGTGTACTCACTTTTGTAGCCAGCGGTTTAGACATTAATGGCTGTGTGTTGAGTTATTTTGAGGGGACAGCAAATGTACACTGTTATACAAGCTGTACACTCACTACTTTACATTGTAGCAAAGTGTCATTTCTTCAGTGTTATTACATGAAAAGATAGAATAAAATATTTACAGAAATGTGAGGGGTGTACTCACTTTTGTGAGATACTGTATATAATATAAAACTGCATTCAGGGCATTGGACAAAGCACTGGGGACAAAAGGGAAGTGAAATAATTTCATACAGTAATGTAATCTGTAAGATTACAGTGTACTGTATGTGTTATGATTTTTCACTTTTTTGAATTTGCCGCCGGGCTCCGCCCCCCGTGCGTCGCGACACTTGAAGGGAGCGGAGCCCGGCACACAGAGGCATCGGGCGGAGGACACAGCCCACGGACACAGCGGGGGACATCGCAGGATCCTGGGGACAAGGTAAGTACACCGCACCAGGATCCTGCAATGCAATCCCGAGTGTGGCTTGGGGTTACCGCTAATGGTGCTGAAATTTAACCCCGAGCCACACTCAGGAAAACCGCCAGGGAGGTTAACAATTTCCTAGAGACTAGAGGAAATCCTCAAAAAAAGAGGATACGATAACATACACAGACGTGAAAGTGATAACACCAAATTTATTTTGATGGACTGAAAGCCCCTAACAAATTTATGCTCTTCAAAATTCAATATATATATTAAAAAAAAAAAAAAAGCAATGAAAGCAATACCATAAAGTCAACTTTTTATATAAATGGCTTATATGTCATAGCGTTTCCATTAACATATTCATTTGAAGCATATGAGCAAGCAGAAACGTTGACATGGGGAAAATGATGCCTGGCTTCAGACCCAGCTAATGTAAGAGGAAATTAATTTTACTTGTGACATGTCACAAAGATTTATAATCGGAGGCCTCCATTGAATGCTCTTTGATTAAGTCAGCGGCAGAAAATCATTAACAGTCAGTGGGCCATCTAAGTACAAGCCGATCGGGTCATCTGCTCTCCGGAAGGTGTCAACTTTCTTCTGATAATTTTGCCAGCCTCGAATACCTGTTTGATTTATTCTTCAAGGCACACGGGTTTATTAAACATAAAACAGTGATCTTCCTTTCTAAAACACTATACCACCAAAAGAAGCAATTGCTTTTCCAAAGAAAAAAAATATTGCGTTGCTTATTATTGTAACCTTAGGTTTTAAGGCACTTTTGCTAAATAAATAAATGCACAAAAAATGTGCATGTATTATTATTTTGCAAATGAGCCTAAAAATCATTGCAACCGCCACCAGTGCAGATTCTTCCGTAGCCTCCCTGGCGGTTTTCCCGAGTGTGGCTCGGGGTTAAAATTCAGCACCATTAGCGGTAACCCCGAGCCACACTCGGGATTGCATCGCAGGATCCTGGTGCCTCCTTACTTACCTTGTCCCCAGGATCCTGCGATGTCCCCCGCAGTGTCCGCGGGCTCTGTCCTGTTCCGAAGCCTCTCTGTGCCAGGCTCCGTTCCCTGCGAGCGTCGCGACGCACGGGGGCGGAGCCTGGCGGCAAATTCAAAAAAATGTAAAAAGCATAACACATACAGTACTGTAATCTTACAGATTACAGTACTGTATGAAATCATTTCACATCCCATTTGTCCCCAGTGCTCTGGCCCATGCCCTGCATGCAGTTTTATATTATATATACTGTTCTTTCTGCCTGGAAACTGGAGATTGTCCATAGCAACCAAAAAGTGTCCCTTTACCTCAAAAATGGCTTTAGACCAGCTAGAAAACAGCGATAGTAAATTAGAACACTTGCAGAACTGAGCGATAGTGAATCGTGTGGAAATTTATTTTATTACTATTTATTTTATTTTTTTTTTATTTATTTTTTTTTTTATTATATTATAATTTATGTTTTTGTGTTTCAAACTTTATCATACCCGGGATATCTACTAGACTCTTGTTTGGACAGATTTAAGTGTGTTATTGTTAATAATTACAGACCTACAATATAAAAAATCTAATTTCCATGCAAAATAATTGTACCGCTTTCAGCACCTAAAATCAGAAAGAATCATACCGCCAGGGAGGTTAAAGTGATTATGTGCATTTATGTGCCACTTTGTGTTGGTCTATCACATACAATCCCAACAAAATACATTTACGTTTTTGGTTGTAACATAACAAAATGTGGAAAATTTCAAAGGGTGTGAATACTTTTTCAAGGCACTATAGTGTGGTTCCTACCTGCTTTTTTTTTCTCTCTGCTATCTGCATGAGTCACTTCTGACCGTGTATGCCGACATCACAGAATCTTCTGGGATGGCACCACCTTACCTCCAGCCAGGGCCGGCCCAAGACATTGTGCTGCCTGGGACCAAGAATGAAATGCTGCCCCCCCCCCCCATATCCATTATTTTATATCATGACTATTAAAGCTAAAATTAAATGTATCAGGAAGTCAGATTTACATGCAACAGTGAGTGGTGGTGGGGGTTTCTGTCCAATGCAGCTGTGGTGGTAAGGGGGGTTCAGACAGAGGAGGCGGTGGTAGGTGGGTTCAGACAAAGGCAGCAGTGATGGTGGTGGGGGGGTTCAGTCAGAGGCAGTGGTGTTGATGGGGGGGGGATCAGTCAGAGGCAGTGGTGTTGATGGGGGGGGTCAGTCAGAGGCAGTGGTGTTGATGGGGGGGGGGTCAGTCAGAGGCAGTGGTGTTGATGGGGGGGTCAGTCAGAGGCAGTGGTGTTGATGGGGGGGGGTCAGTCAGAGGCAGTGGTGTTGATGGGGGGGGGATCAGTCAGAGGCAGTGGTGTTGATGGGGGGGGTGTCAGTCAGAGGCAGTGGTGTTGATGGGGGGGGGTCAGTCAGAGGCAGTGGTGTTGATGGGGGGGGGTCAGTCAGAGGCAGTGGTGTTAATGGGGGGGGGTCAGTCAGAGGCAGTGGTGTTGATGGGGGGGGTCAGTCAGAGGCAGTGGTGTTGATGGGGGGGGGGTCAGTCAGAGGCAGTGGTGTTGATGGGGGGGGGGTCAGTCAGAGGCAGTGGTGTTGATGGGGGGGGGGTCAGTCAGAGGCAGTGGTGTTGATGGGGGGGGGTCAGTCAGAGGCAGTGGTGTTGATGGGGGGGGGGGTCAGTCAGAGGCAGTGGTGTTGATGGGGGGGGGGGTCAGTCAGAGGCAGTGGTGTTGATGGGGGGGGGGTCAGTCAGAGGCAGTGGTGTTGATGGGGGGGGGTCAGTCAGAGGCAGTGGTGTTGATTGGGGGGGGTCAGTCAGAGGCAGATGTCTTGGTGGGTAGGGGGGGGGGGGGTGTTCAGACAGACAGAGGCAAATGTGGTGGTGGGGATGGGATCAATGGGTGCTGGCACTTAGTTGCTTACAGTATAAGGTGAATAATGATCAGCGCAGCTTAATGATATGAGTAAATGTAAACAGTGAACAATGTGCGATAAATTCTATTCGCTATGTTGCGACTGTGCAAATAAACGCTTATAATTCTGTACAAAATAGCTGAATGCACCAATAAACCTGTGCTCAATACTGATGGACACAGAAATGCTAACAATGTGACTGTGCACACTAATGATGCTGTGCAAAATAATGCGACTGCGCAGAAAACCGCTAATGGTGCTGTGCAAAATAACTATAAGCACCAAAGACTTGTGCTCAAATAAATCAATCTAGGTGAGCGATCATGGCGCTGTGTGAGTACAATAATAATCCTGTGCACTGATAGGATAATACCAGTGTAAAGAGAAAATCTGCAATAAATAGGCATAAATAATAAATAAATAAATAAATGCACTGTGACAATGAAACAAATATGCTCTGTGCGAGTTCACTGTTTACATTCACTCAGATCATTAAGCTGTGCTGATCATTATTCACCTTATACCATTTAAGTGCTTTTATACACTTTAGATCCAGCTGCAACTTATTCGATTAGCATTTATTATTTATTCATTATACTTGCTTACAGTGTCGGTCGTGCCTCCAGCGATGCCTTTTCCAACGTGGGGTCTCTGACTTTCTCCTGCAGTTTCTGCCTCTTGTCCAGACATGGCATTTGTCTGCAGCAATGGGGGGGGGGGGGGGGGGGGGGGGGAACAGTGGAGAGGATAGGCAGGCAGTCCACTGTGTGGGTATGGCAGCAAGTGCTCTGCCCAGGGCAGACTTCATGTAGACCCGACCACTTTATTCCAAACACCTGGTGTTGGCGCTTCAATCATCACGGCACCAGGGTTGTTATGGTGTTAGGATGATTGAAGCGCATTATTTCTATTACTATATTGTAATCTAAAATGTAATTGTTCAACTCACCATAATGCAGAATCAGTGGCCGCCCCCCAGTGTGTCACTTGCCACCGTCTTCTACCACCAGATGCAGCTTGTCACTTGCCATGTCACTTGTCAGAAGCTGCAGCGTGTCCCTGTCTCCTGCCACCAGATGCAGCATGTCACTTGTCAGCAGATGCAGCTTGTCACTTGCTATGTCACTTGTCAGCAGATGCAGCGTGTCACTTGCTATGTCACTTGTCAGCAGATGCAGCTTGTCACTTGCTATGTCACTTGTCAGCAGATGCAGCCTGTCACTTGCTATGTCACTTGTCAGCAGATGCAGCCTGTCACTTGCTATGTCACTTGTCAGCAGCTGCAGCTTGTCACTTGCCTTGTCACTTGTCAGCAGGTGTAGTGTGTCACTTGCCACTTCAGTTGTCAGCAGATGCTGCGGCTTGTCACTTGCCACGTCACTTGTCAGTAGCTGCAGCGTGTCACTTGCTAGGTCACTTGTCAGCAGCTGCAGCGTGTCACTTGCTAGGTCACTTGTCAGCAGATGCAGCTTGTCACTTGCCACGTCACTTGTCAGCAGGTGTAGTGTGTCACTTGCCTCTTCACTTGTCAGCAGGTGTAGTGTGTCACTTGCTAGGTCCACTTGTCAGCAGGTGTAGTGTGTCACCTGCCACTTCACTTGTCAGCAGCTGCAGCGTGTCACTTGCTAGGTCACTTGTCAGCAGCTGCAGCGTGTCACTTGCTAGGTCACTTGTCAGCAGCTGCAGTGTGTCACTTGCTAGGTCACTTGTCAGCAGATGCAGCTTGTCACTTGCCAGGTCACTTGTCAGCAGATGCTGCGGCTTGTCACTTGCCACGTCACTTGTCAGCGGATGCAGCTTGTCACTTGCTACGTCACTTGTCAGTAGGGATGAGCCGAACACCCCCCGGTTCGGTTCGCACCAGAACCCGCGAACGGACCGCAAGTTCGCACGAACGTTAGAACCCCATTGACGTCTATGGGACTCGAACGTTCGAAATCAAAAGTGCTCATTTTAAAGGCTAATTTGCATGGTATTGTCCTAAAAAGGGTTTGGGGACCCGGGTCCTACCCCAGGGGACATGTATCAATGCAAAAAAACTTTTAAAAACGGCCGTTTTTTCGGGAGCAGTGATTTTAATGATGCTTAAAGTAAAAAAAAAAAAGTGAAATATTCCTTTAAATATCGTACCTGGGGGTGTCTATAGTATGCCTGTAAAGTGACGCGTGTTTCCCATGTTTAGAACAGTCCCTGCACCAAATGTCATTTTAAAGGAAAAAATCTCATTTAAAACTGCTTGCGGGTTTAATGTCATGTCGGGTCCTGGCAATATGGATGAAAATCAGTGAGACAAACGGCATGGGTACCCCCCAGTCCATTACCAGGCCCTTTGGGTCTTGTATGGATATTAAGGGGAACCCCGCACCCAAATTAAAATAAGGAAAGGTCCCTATATACTCTGAACAGCAGTATACAGGCGGTGCAAACAAGACAGGGACTGTAGGTTTGTTGTTAAGTAGAATCTCTTTGTAATTTTGAACATTTTTAATGTGTTTAGCTCCAGCCAAAAAATCTTTTCTAAGCTTTTTGGAAAACATAGGGAAGGGTTATCACCCCTGTGACATTTGTTTTGCGTCTTTCCTCCTCTTCAGAAGATTTCACCTCACTTTTTTGTCCCAATGAAAAATGTTTTTTGAAAATTTGGGTTTTTTTGTGGAACAAGGATTGGAAAGCATCAGTGGAAAGGAGAAATTGTTTTCCCCATATTAACTCTTACATGAGAGAATTTCCCTTCCTATGGGTAGATTTCATCTCACTTCCTGTTGTCTCCTTCCGTTTGCAAGTAGGAGTCGTTTGTAAGTTAGATGTTTGAAAGTAGGGTCCTGCCCTATATACTCAGCAGAAATTTGGGCCTTAGGTGTTGCTGTGGCCAAAACACTGTAAGCCCTCACAGGGCCCTGCTGTGAAATATTAGATCAAGAATTGTAATTACATGCCCCTGTTGAACAGGAGCTGAAAAATTAGGCCTTAGGCACTGGTGCTGGTGCCACAACACTGCAACCCCTCACAGACACTCTAGTTGGAACGCAGGAACGAGCACTGCTGCAAAGTATTGCATCAAAAATTGTAATTACACGCCCCTGTTAGACAGGGGCAGAAAAATTGGGCCTTAGGCACTGGTGCTGGTGCCACAACACTGCAACCCCTCACAGACACTCTAGTTGGAACGCAGGAACGAGCACTGCTGCAAAGTATTGCATCAAAAATTGTAATTACACGCCCCTGTTAGACAGGGGCAGAAAAATTGGGCCTTAGGCACTGGTGCTGGTGCCACAACACTGCAACCCCTCACAGACACTCTAGTTGGAACGCAGGAACGAGCACTGCTGCAAAGTATTGCATCAAAAATTGTAATTACACGCCCCTGTTAGACAGGGGCAGAAAAATTGGGCCTTAGGCACTGGTGCTGGTGCCACAACACTGCAACCCCTCACAGACACTCTAGTTGGAACGCAGGAACGAGCCGTGCTGCAAAGTATTACATCAAAAATTGTAATTACACGCCCCTGTTATACAGGGGCTGAAAAATTGTGCCTTAGGCACTGGTGGTGGCGCCCAGAACCAAAAATGTTCTTACAAGCTATCAGCGTGATGATTGAGGAGGAAGAGGATAATTACTCAGGGATAATCACTCAGCATCAGCATAGGCAGTCTTTGAAGGGATCTGAAAAAAATTATTCAGTTACATCAGCATCAGGTGCTTGGTAGCTGGTGGTGATCCAAGACTGATTCATTTTTATGAAGGTCAGCCGATCGACCGAGTCAGTGGACAGACGCACCCTGTGATCGGTTACCACGCCTCCAGCAGCACTGAATGTACGTTCCGAAAGAACGCTGGATGCAGGACAGGCCAGTAGCTCAATTGCATACTGTGCAAGCTCTGGCCAGTGATCCATCCTCAAGACCCAGTAACCCAGAGGATTTTCGGTGGGAAAGGTGTCCAAGTCTGATCTTGCCCCTAGGTATTCCTGCACCATGTAAAACAGACGCTGGCGATGGTTGCTGGAACCGATCATACCTTGGGGCTGCGGACCAAAAAATTGTCTGAACGCATCGGTCAGACGGCCACCTTCTCCACCGCTCCTTCTTTGACTGACCGAAGCCTCAGCAACACGTTGTCCAGAAACAGGAGTTTGTAACCTCCCAGTCTCTGGGAACGCGTTGCACAGACCTTTCTGCAAGGCCTCCCGAAGATGTTTCATCCTCTGCTCCCTCTGCGATGGCAAGATAAGGTCCGCAACCTTACCCTTGTAACGTGGATCAAGGAGGGTTGCCAGCCAGTATTGGTCCTTCTCCTTGATACCACGAATACGAGGATCCTTACGCAGGCTTTGCAGGATCAGGGAGGCCATGCAGCGTAGGTTTGCTGAGGCATTCGGTCCGGAGTCCTCTGGGTCACTAAGGACAACAACGTCCGCAGCCACCTCCTCCCAGCCACGTACAAGTCCATGTGTTCCTTGGGACTGATCCCTTAAAGACTGCTGATGCTGAGTGCCAGGCTCCACCTCCATACTGACACAATCTTCCTCCTCCTCCTCCTCCTCCTCCTCGTCCTCTTCCTGTGTGATCGGCGGGCACGCAGGAACACTGTCTGGATAAAGGGGGCCTTGAGAGCTAAGGAAGTCCTCCTCTTCCTGCCTCTGTTCTGCCTCAAGTGCCCTGTCCATTATTCCACGCAGCGTGTGCTCCAACAGGTGGACAAGGGGGACAGTGTCACTGATGCATGCACTGTCAGTGCTCACCATCCTCGTGGCCTCCTCGAATGGTGACAGGACAGTGCATGCATCCCTGATCATGGCCCACTGGCGTGGGGAAAAAAAACCAAGGTCCCCTGACCCTGTCCTGGTGCCATAGTCGCACAGGTACTCATTGATGGCCCTCTGCTGCGTGTGCAGCCGCTGCAGCATGGCCAACGTCGAGTTCCACCTGGTGGGCATGTCACAGATTAGGCGGTTCTTGGGCAGGTTAAACTCCTTTTGGAGGTCCGTCAGCCGAGCACTGGCATTATATGACCGGCGGAAATGCACACAGACTTTCCTGGCCTGCCTCAGGACATCCTGTAAGCCCGGGTACCTGCCCAAGAACCGCTGCACCACCAAGTTAAGGACGTGAGCCAAACAGGGCACATGGGTCAGTTGTCCCTGTCGGAGGGCAGAGAGGAGGTTGGTGCCATTGTCGCAAACCACCATTCCTGCCTTAAGTTGGCGTGGCGTCAACCACCTCTGAACCTGCCCCTGCAGAGCTGACAGAACCTCTGCCCCAGTGTGGCTCCTGTCCCCCAAGCACACCAGCTCAAGCACCGCATGGCATCTTTTGGCCTGCGTACTTGCGTAGCCCCTTGAACGCCTACGGAGCACCGCTGGTTCCGAGGAAGAGGCCATGGAGGAAGAAGAAGAGGAGGGGGTGGAGGAGAGAGGTGTGTCACAATCAGCATTTTGGAGGCGTGGTGGCGGAACAACCTCCAACACTACTGCACCTTGTCCTGCATCCTTCCCAGCTGCCAGCAGAGTCACCCAATGCGCCGTGAAACTTAAGTAACGTCCCTGTCCATGCCTGCTGGACCATGAGTCAGCGGTAATATGCACCTTACCGCTGACCGCCCTGTCCAGCGAGGCATGGACATTGCCTTCCACATGCCGGTAGAGAGCCGGAATCGCCTTCCGTGAGAAAAAGTGGCGTTTGGGTACCTGCCACTGAGGAACCGCACATTCCACAAACTCACGGAAGGGGGCAGAGTCTACCAACTGAAAAGGCAGCAGTTGAAGTGCTAGCAATTTTGCCAAGCTAGCATTCAACCGCTGGGCATGTGGATGGCTGGGAGCAAACTTCTTTCGGCGGTGCAGCAGCTGGGGCAGGGAAATTTGCCTGGTACAATCTGACGTCGGTGTACCAAAAGCAGATTGCCCACAAGTACTTGGCTGTGACACACCTAATTCTACACCTTCATTCCTCTCACTGCAGGTCTCAGAGAGGACTGAAGGTCTAGTGGGGTTGGAAATCTCAGCTGATGAGGAGCAAGGAGAGATCCTCTTTGTTCTTTGGTGTGGGTCTTTCAGATACGCTTGCCAACGAACTGCATGGCAGGTCAACATATGTCTGGTCAAGCATGTGGTACCCAAGCGGGAGATGTTTTGGCCACGCGAGATACGCTTGAGACATATGTTGCAAATAGCAGCGGTGCGATCTGATGCACTCGTCTCAAAAAAGGCCCACACCAAAGAACTTTTTGAATAACGCGCAGAGACTGCAGCGCCCTGCACATGTGGAGCTTTGGGGTGTGATGCAGTCAATGTGCTGCCCTTAGGCTGGCCCCTGGAGGGCATCCTGCCTCGTTGGTGATGTGCCGCCTCCTCCTCCTCCTCCTCCTCTCTCCTATCAGGCACCCACGTTGAGTTAGTGACCTCATCATCCCCTCCCTCCTCATCACTGGAGCAAACCTGGCAGTATGCTGCAGCAGGGGGAGCATGACTGCCAGATTGCTGTCCTTCTTGGGCACCCCCTCTGTCCGTGCTCATGTTACTGCCTTCATCGAGCTCAGTATCATCATCAGAGCCTTCCAAACGCTGGGCATCCTCCTGGAGCATGTACCCAACACTGTGGTCAAACAGTTCGAGGGAATCCTCATGAGGACATGGTGGAGCTAGGGAAGGAGTCACTGATGACATTGAGCTGAGGGAAGAGGCCGCTGCTTTGCCAGACAAAGCACCCTGGGCATGGGTGAGAGAGGATGAGGAGGATGAGGACGGCTTGGTCATCCACTCGACCAAGTCTTCCGCATGTTGCGGCTCAACACGGCCAGCTGCCGAAAAAAAGGCCAAGCGTGTCCCATGGCCACGTGCTGATGAGGATGCACCGTCTCCACGACCAGCACTAGACACAGAGCCTGCTTGCCCTCTCTTATTGGCTTGTGACTGTCTGCCTCTCCTTCTTGGCCTTCCAGACATACTAATGGCCTGTAGCTGCACTAAGCTGGGATAGAACACCTGTAATTTTCTTCAGGTAGCTTTATATACTGTAACCAGACAAGCCTGCCTGTCAGTAGGAAGATAACAGGAACGGATCTAGCTGAACACTGTGAGCAGGACACACTGTACTAAATGTAAATAGTCTAGCTGCCTGACCGTGGTACTAATAGGATCAAAAAGAACACCTGTAATTTTCTTCAGGTAGCTTTATATACTGTAACCAGACAAGCCTGCCTGTCAGTAGGAAGATAACAGGAACGGATCTAGCTGAACACTGTGAGCAGGACGCACTGCACTGAATGTAAATAGCAGGAACGGATCTAGCTGAACACTGTGAGCAGGACGCACTGCACTGAATGTAAATAGCAGGAACGGATCTAGCTGAACACTGTGAGCAGGACGCACTGCACTGAATGTAAATAGCAGGAACGGAT
Organism: Lithobates septentrionalis; assembly: GCA_037952835.1. Lineage (NCBI taxonomy): Eukaryota > Metazoa > Chordata > Amphibia > Anura > Ranidae > Lithobates > Lithobates septentrionalis. Next base: position 1,186,281 of record JBBDGP010002373.1, read on the forward strand.
CTAGCTGAACACTGTGAGCAGGACGCACTGCACTGAATGTAAATAGCAGGAACGGATCTAGCTGAACACTGTGAGCAGGACGCACTGCACTGAATGTAAATAGCAGGAACGGATCTAGCTGAACACTGTGAGCAGGACGCACTGCACTGAATGTAAATAGCAGGAACGGATCTAGCTGAACACTGTGAGCAGGACGCACTGCACTGAATGTAAATAGCAGGAACGGATCTAGCTGAACACTGTGAGCAGGACGCACTGCACTGAATGTAAATAGCAGGAACGGATCTAGCTGAACACTGTGAGCAGGACGCACTGCACTGAATGTAAATAGCAGGAACGGATCTAGCTGAACACTGTGAGCAGGACGCACTGCACTGAATGTAAATAGCAGGAACGGATCTAGCTGAACACTGTGAGCAGGACGCACTGCACTGAATGTAAATAGCAGGAACGGATCTAGCTGAACACTGTGAGCAGGACGCACTGCACTGAATGTAAATAGCAGGAACGGATCTAGCTGAACACTGTGAGCAGGACGCACTGCACTGAATGTAAATAGCAGGAACGGATCTAGCTGAACACTGTGAGCAGGACGCACTGCACTGAATGTAAATAGCAGGAACGGATCTAGCTGAACACTGTGAGCAGGACACACTGCACTAAATAGTCTAGATAGAAGATAACAGGAACGGATCTAGCTAAACTGAATACAGTGTATATATATATATGCAACACCTGGGATGCATATATATACACAATACACTGTAAGTGCAGCTAACTGACTGACTGTTCTGCCTAATCTATCTAACTCAAATCAAATGACACTGTCTCTCTCTCTCTCTATCTCTCAGCACACCGGAACACACACTACACAGGGCCGCCGTGCAGGCGGCCTTATATAGTGTGGGGTGTGTACTAAATCCCCTGAGCCATAATTGGCCAAAGCCACCCTGGCTTTGGCCAATTACAGCTCTCTCTACTGACGGCGCTGTGATTGGCCAAGCATGCGGGTCATAGTGCATGCTTGGCCAATCATCAGCCAGCAATGCACTGCGATGCCGCAGTGAATTATGGGCCGTGACGCGCCACACGAATTTGGCGCGAACGGCCCATATCGTTCGCAATTCGACGGACGGTCGAACAGCCGATGTTCGAGTCGAACATGGGTTCGACTCGAACACGAAGCTCATCCCTACTTGTCAGCAGATGCAGCTTGTCATTTGCCTTGTCACTTGTCAGCAGGTGTAGTGTGTCACTTGCCACTTCACTTGTCAGCAGATGCTGCGGCTTGTCACTTGCCACGTCACTTGTCAGCGGATGCAGCTTGTCACTTGCCACCTCACTTGTCAGCGGATGCAGCTTGTCACTTGCCACGTCACTTGTCAGCGGATGCAGCTTGTCACTTGCCACGTCACTTGTCAGCAGGTGTAGTGTGTCACTTGCCACTTCACTTGTCAGCAGATGCTGCGGCTTGTCACTTGCCACGTCACTTGTCAGCGGATGCAGCTTGTCCCTTGCCACGTCACTTGTCAGCTGATGCAGCTTGTCACTTGCCACGTCACCTGCCACCGGGTCGAAGGGGGCCTCGTCAGGTAGGTTGTATGGGGCCCCATGATTTCTAACAGCGGCCCTGATGACCACTGTAGTGGCTGTTGTGTCTGGACCAAGAAGGGACTCTGTGGACAGGGGAGGAGAGAGAGATACACTGCGCCTGCTCCACTGCTTATTTCAAGGGGACCGATCGGGGTTGTGTACTTCTTGTGTACTCCTACTTCCTGGTAGCGGTGGAACGCACGATAGGGTGGACGTGATGTCATCAGCAGGAAATGATGCAAGACATGGGTGGCAAAGCGGTCATCATTTCCAGGTGATGACTTCGCGTCCGCCCTATCGTGCGTTCCAGTCACCAGGAAGTGGGAGTACACAAGCCCGATTGGTCCCCATGAAATAAGCAACGGTGCCGACGAAATGGGCTGGCTAGCGGGCGGGAGTTTGCCGCCCCCCTGAATGTGCCGCCCGGGACCCATGGTCCCACTGGGTCCCATGGTAGGGCCGGCCCTGCTTCCAGCACAGAAGGTGATTGACAGCTTCAGCTGTGCATGTTTCACTTTGAGATGGGGCGTGTCCTTTCCCTCCGCTCAGGTCCCAGATTACACTCAGCTTCCTGCTCTGTGCTCTGCAGTGTGACATCAGTTTCTTGCCCCCCCCCCCCCCCCCCGCCTGCTAGAGCTCAGAAATGCTATGCAAAATATGTGCTTTAGGAGGATGTAGAGATGAGTGGGCTGCAGATAAATAGGAATGTAGGAAGATTTGGTTCATCTCTAAGTATCCCCTGGGGCTAGCTGCCTCACTGGGCCTATGTACAAAGGCTTTAAGTTATTTCTGAATAATAATGCCTGTTGATCCTACCAGACATCAAGTGACTGACAACTTCCCATGCTTTCTGCTGACTGGTATCGGTTAGCATTATACCTAGGTGTCTTCAAGGACTACAGAACACCTCCCCCCTCATCCATGTTTAGGAGAAAGGGGTATGTTTTCTATAGATACAGTATGGCGAGTGAGCGTTGTCCTCCTAGGACAGGAAGTGTGATAATTGGAGGATCACCAGGTGAAAAAAAAAGGGAAAAGCCTAAAAAATGCAGCCACCACATCGAAGGACTGTGAGCTGCAATTTATTCCATTTTTGTTTTCGGATTTAGATGTTTAGATGTTTTAAGTTTTGCAGGTTGCAGGGTAGGTGGAAGGTTTTTGTGATAATCATAACATGGCACTAACCCCCTATAATAAAAACTTCCCATGTACCCCCAAAAGAGGGATAGTGGGGGAAAAAGGGGATTTGATATGTGCCAAAACAAATCAAAAACAGACATAAAATTCCATTTTTATTTTCACATTAAAATTAGCAAAACCTAAAAACATGTATCCTGAGCCCGCATCCTGGTATAAGGAATATGCATCTAAGCATAATAGAGGATAGTTGGACCAACGCGTTTAGCTTTGAAAAAAAGCTTCCTCAGGATCCACTTCAAGATTCACTATTCACTCTTTAAAATCTCATATATCTCACAAATGACACAATAAATCAGTCATTACAAAATATATATACATCACGTCAATAGCATCACAAAACAAATATTTATCAAATAACAACAAAAAAAATGTATTGAACTAAGCAGCTTCTCCCTTTTTGGGGGTACATGGAAAGTTTCTATGTTTCTAGGTCTCATGCCTTTGCCCAGCTCCTCTAAACACCTTTTCTGTTGGCAGGAGAAAAGCTGCTTTAAAAAAACGCGCCTAAAGCCGTTTAGGCGCAGCAAGCGTTTGAGCATTCATTCATTCCATTGGTCAGACTATTCATTTATTCTATTTATTTAATCTATTGAAACCAATGAACACTCAAGCGATAAATCCTGTATAATAATAATAAACCCACCTAGCATTTAGAAGCGTTTGGATACCTTTATAGGGGTTTAGACGCGTCAAGCGTATTTTCTGCTCAAATGGGCAAGTGAAGTTTTTAAATGCCCTAAATGTTCCTTTTCTAATACGCCTGTAAACGGCTATATGTGCATGGCCCCATAGGCTCATATGGGGGGGCGTTTAGAAAAAAATACCTCCCTTAAAAGCTGCATGTTTTTAACCACTTGCTGACCATCCCATAGACAAAAGACGTCTTGGTCGGCAAGTAAAATACCAGGGTTATGTCTGCAGCAATATGCCATAACCCTGGTATTGTTTTTTTTCAGCCAGCAATTCTCTACAAGATAAAAGTGGTCCGAGTGGCGAATTTGCATCTGGATCACTTTTACCGCTTCCTGGTGGTTCCCAAGCTTACCTGCAAGCCATTGGCGGTGCTTTTTCATTTTCAAGGCTTTTTCATTTATTTTTTTAAAGCAAAAGATCAAAAATTTATTTTTCTTGGTATTTTGCTTTTAAAGGTAGAGGAGAGATTTGGGGTCTTATAGACCCCAGAGCTCTCCGTAAAGAGGACCTGTCATGCTGTATTGCTATCGCAAGGGATGTTTACATTTCTTGCGATAGCAATAAAAGTGATTTAAAAAAACAATAAAAATGACAGTGTTAAAAAAAAAATTAAAAAAAATTGAATAAAATAAATAATGATAAAAACATTTTTTAAAGCGCAGTGGTAAACACATACGTAGGTCACACCCACATATGTAAACGGTGTTCAAATCACACATGTGAGGTTTCGCCACGATCATTAGAGTGGCGAAACCACTAGCACTAGATCTCCTCTGTAACTCTAAACTGGTAACTTGTAGACATTTTTTAAAGCGTCGCCTGTGGGGATTTTCAAGTACCATAGTTTGCCACCATTCTGCGAGCATGTGCAATTTTAAAGCAGCACATGTTGGGTACTCAGCGTAACATTATCTTTCATACTTTACCGAAAATTGGGTTATATATTGTGTTTTGTTTTTATTTTATTTCATTAAAGTGTATTTTATACAAAATAATTGGGTTTGAAAAATCGCTGTGCAAAAACCACGTGACATAAAAAAATTGCAATGACCGCTATTTTGTTCTCTAAGGCCTCTGCTAAATATATATATATATATATATATATATATATATATATATATATATAGGTATACCTATATATATATATATATATATATATATATATTTTTTTTTTTTTTTTTTTTTTTTTTGGGGGGATTTCTAAGCAATTTTCTAGCAAAAAAACACAGATCTTTACATATATGAGAGAAGTGTCAGAATCGGCCCAGGAGGCAAAGCGTTGATTCTGTACCCTTGGATGGCATGTTTGTAATTCTACCATTATCACATCTCACAGATTCACTTGTTCACGCATATATTTTATCATGTCTTCTATCTTGATCACGTTCCCAAATTTGTAAAAAAAAAGTCACATATTTAATTTTGTAAGTATCAACCCCTTGTGTGTGGATGATGGTGGTAGATCAAACGTAGGATCAAGCTTGATCATAAATGCAAAAAATAATAAGGAACTAACCTGAGCTAAACAATCTACATTCAGCAAATGACATTTCCACAATGCATGCAGAATAAAAACCATTACAACAAATAATAAATTAGTACAGTGCATTAGATAAAAATTGACCATTAAATTCCAGTCATGTTTTTTTTTTTTGTGTGTAACAGGTATTCAAGCAGCAAGAACCAGTGTTTTGGACTTCCTACTACTCGAAACTGAATGCATTTTATTCTTTTTTTTTTTTTTATTGCTATAACTAAAGATGTCACACAATAAAAATAAACCTTTTACAGTCCTGTACAGAAGACATGAACATTCTCTCCAGGTCCTTCATTAACTGCTGGCATGTCAAAGCACAAAATATCATTTTTAAGATCTGCAATGCTCTTTTTGTATATTTTTTAAGGGGATTATTACAATTTTAATGGGACATTAAGGGAACTTCTGCATAACATTTTTTCCCCCTAAACGCATCTACTAATTTTTTGTCAATTAGAGTTTATAATGACTGCCTATGTACAAGATCTCATTTGTCTATTGTTTTTTTTTTTCTGTCTCTTGATCACTAAGTGCTTCATGGAATGAATATGCAACTCAAAGAATGCTTTTCTGATCTATTTAAGCTATTGATTATTACTTTATGCATGATTACAACATATTGCTGTAAAAGTGCTAATTGCTAAGAAGGAAAAAAATAGATAAAATAATATTTCTAAAAAAAAAAAAAAAATGAAAATAGAAAAGTCTTTTGTTTTACTGGTTCCATTTGTGATGCTCTCTTACTGCAACATGACAAACATAAAACATTAAGGGGTTGATTTACTAAAGGCAAATAGACTGTCCATTTTGCAAAGTGCAGTTGCTCCAGGACTTAGTAAATGTGGTAAAGCTTCATTTTGCAAAGAATACCCAATCACGTGCAAGGAGGGAGAAAAAAAAACAGCATTTTTGCTTGCACATGATTGGATGATGGAAGTCAGCAGAGCTTCTACTCTTTTACTAAGCTCTGGAGCAACTGCACTTGCAAAGTGCAACTCATGTAATAATGTTTCATTAAATTCATACAATGATACAGTGTTCCCAGTATTTATTAGCAAATTGTCACAGGTGTGTGGAGGATTTTTGGACTTTAGTTTTAATTAATTTGTGGTTTTAATGTCAGATATATCATATTGTACAAATACTGGGAGCACTTTAAATTTTGCATTTTATCATTGTATGAATTTGATTAAATCTAGATTATTATATGTATATATATATATATATATATATATATATATATATATATATATATATATATATATATATATATATATATATATATGTATATATAAATATATATATATATATATATATATATATATATATATATATATATATATATATATATATATATATATATATATATATATATATATATATATATATATATATGAATTGATTCTTTCTGGATGAGGAAAAGAGAAAAAGATTTAACCAATGATGTATTATTTATAAGATGAATTGATTAAGCATGAATAGATATATTTTCTTTATTCACATATCATGATAGCCAGCTCCACATTTAATATATAGTATATATAATTACAGAAGGTGAATTGATCATCTTTTTCCTCTATGGGGAAAGAGATCCAAGGAGCCATGAAGAAGAACTGGGAAAGGTTTGCAGTGTGCCTGGATGCTCATGCATAGATGGTGGAGTCATGGTTGGAGTCATGCATAGATGGTGGAGTCATGGGTGGTGATGTCTGGGTGGAGTCATGCATAGATGGTGGAGTCATGGTTGGTGGAGTCTGGGTGGAGGCATGCATAGATGGTGGAGTCATGGGTGGTGGAGTCTGGGTGGAGTCATGCATAGATGGTGGAGTCATGGGTGGTGAAGTCTGGGTGGAGTCATGCATAGATGGTGGAGCCATGGGTGGTGTAGTCTGGGTGGAGTCATGCATAGATGGTGGAGTCATGGGTGGTGAAGTCTGGGTGGAGTTATGCATAGATGGTGGAGTCATGGGTGGTGGAGTCTGGGTGGAGTCATGCATAAATGGTGAGGTCATGGGTGGTGGAGTCTTGGTGGAGTCATGCATAGATGGTGAAGTCTGGGTGGAGTCATGCATAGATGGTGAAGTCTGGGTGGAGTCATGCATAGATGGACAGATATCACTATACCTGTTGTTCATCTGTGAACAGCCTAAGGGCAATCTTGTTTCTGGTGGCAATTCACCAAGAAAAGATACCCTGCTGAATATATTAAGAGGAAAAAGAGACCTTACATTCAACCTGTGGCTGAGCTAAGTAAAATGTTTACATATTCTTAACAAGCATTAAATGAGCTAGCAAGCCCTCACTGACCTCTTAACTGAATTCAAGGAAAGAGGTTAGCTTTAAAGCAGATGCTATAAAGTGCTTAAACTTAACTACTCTGCACCCAACATCCCCCCTCCTGCTCCAAAGCCCTGAGAAATCCAGGAACTCCTGTGTTTGAATGAATGCATGACATTCCCCCTGCCTCCTTATAATGCCACAAATGGAAAATCAGTAGCCAATTACCATGTCAGACAGGAGAGTGTGGCGAGTGTGCTTATCTCTGTTTAAAACTGAACCTTCAGTGAGTCGATACTTGTGTAGCACCATCCTAACCAAGAGCGAAGTCTATGATTTGCAATGGGGGTTTCAGAAAACATTGACTGCCAGCCACTTTCTTGGTTTTTTCAAGATTTTATCCCATACCCACAGGGAGAGGGAGTTAGGGGCTGCAGATGTTAATAGCAACACTTGCAACCTGTCCAATGTAAAGGGCCTTTGAACTACAACGGGCATTGTAAATAGCAGAACTTCAGCTGGCTAGCAGACTCCTCCTTGCATCAAACCAAGAAAGTCAACAGGCCTGTCAGAGAGGTTACCTTGCCGGGGCGCGTTGGTGCGCGCGTTCCTGTGGGTGCTCGGGCGCCTGCCTCTATGGGCACTGGTGTTGGCGTTCCGGCTGGCCATGGTGTACGCGGTGGTGCCCGGGCACGCGCGTTCGCATTAGCGCGCGTCCACCTATGGGTGCTGTTATGCTTGTGCCTGGTGGTGCTGGTGCGCGCGCCACTGTCTGGGGGCGCGCTTGGGGTGCGCGGGCACCTGTGCGTAACGGCGCGCACACGTGCGCGGCGTTTGGCGCCAATCAGCCTATTTAGGCTTCCCTCTCCCTCTGCTCGGTGCTGCCTGATCAACAGCTCCTGTGCCTAAGTTCCCGTTACTTGCTCCTTGTTCCTGTGTTCTGATCTGTTGACGACCCGGCTTGCCCTTTGGACTCTCCTAACTTCCGCCTGCATCTGACCCCGGCTTGTTTGACCCCGCTTCTGCCTGCTCCTCCTGCACCTCCGCTGCCCGCCTGTTGCCGAACCCTGCCTGTGTGTGACCAGTCTATAGCTCCTGCTCAGCATCCGTTGCCTGTGCCTTTGATTACCATCTGCTGTTTGGAGACTTCCTGCTTCCAGGATCCGGACTCCTGCACAGGCTCTCATACCACTCCATACTCGTGTGCTTCCTGTCTGCTCTACCAGGGGCCGTGAGTCAGATACGTAAGGGAGCCTACCCTCTGCCCAAGCGGACTCACTGGTCTGGTAAGTGAGAGACCTGACAGTATCAGGCAGCCATGACCGAGTCCGGGCAGGGGGCCTCCCCCATGGATGAACTTTGTAGGCACCTAGCGGGCCTTACCCAAGCAGTTAAAAGCCTACAAGAAGGCTACACCAGATTAGAGGGCCAGGTCCAAGCCCTCTCAGCAGCTCCTCCCCCTCAGGGAGCACCATCTGCCGGACTATCCCCAGAATCCTCTGTAGTAATGCTTCCTCCGGAGCCCAGGGTACCCACACCCTAAAAGTTTACTGGAGATCGTTGCAAATACCGGGCCTTCCGTAATGCCTGTGAGCTCTATTTTGCTTTACAGCCTCGCATGTTCTCTCTGGATGCCACAAAGGTGGGATTTGTCATTTTACTACTGTCCGGCGAGCCTCAGACTTGGGCTCATCATCTACTGGAGCAGAAATCTAGGTCCTTGGATACCCTGGATGCTTTTTTCCTAGCGATGTCACAGTTATATGAGGACCCCCAACTAACTGCTACTGATGAGGCAGCCCTGCACTCCCTGCAGCAAGGTCGCAGAGCGGCTGAAGATTACGCAGTTGAGTTCCGACGTTGGAGCTCTGATACAGAGTGGAACGACGCTGCCTTGCGTCATCAATTTCAGATGGGGTTATCTGATCCCCTTAAAGATGAGCTGGCATGTGTCGGGATACCTCAGACTCCGGATGAACTCATCATCCTGTCCATTCAGATTGACCGTCGTCTGAGAGAGAGACGTTCTGAGAGGTCCTCTAGTCATCCTCGTCCCATTTGGATGCTCCCTAAGGTTTCCAGTTCCCCCAACCAATTGCCTCCTGTCTCCTCTACTCCGGTCACGGAAGCACCCGAACCCATGCAACTTGGTCTGCTCCGGCCATCGCTTACCCCGGAAGAGAAGATGCGCAGACGTACTCACAACTTATGCCTGTACTGCGGAGAACAAGGACATTTTGTGAGGGCCTGCCCCAACAAGATACGTAAGTGTCTGAAGTCTTTTTCCTTTTGTGCACCTGTTTTGCCCAAATCTGGTAACCATTTGACACTCTCTGTTATGTTACAGCTTCCCGGAAAGAACATCCCGGTGTCGGTCATTATTGACTCTCTTTCCAATCATCCTAGGAATACCCTGGCTACAGGCACACAACCCCAGCATTGACTGGTTTACGAGAAAGATCCAATTTCTATCTGACTACTGCAGGCAACACTGCTTACATGGGACACCCGTGACACCGTCTCAGTGTCTTTGCTTGGATTATGATACCAAGCTTTGCCAACCCCTTCCCGAGGCCTACCGGGATTTCCAGGATGTCTTCAGCAAGAAGGGGGCAGAGACCCTTCCAGTGCACAGGCCTTATGATTGCCCAATAGAACTCTTACCTGGAACCGAAGTTCCCTTCGGGAGGATTTTCCCATTAACTGAGCAGGAACTGGGCACTTTGAAAAATTATATTGATGAGAACTTAAAGAAAGGGTTCATTCGCCCCTCCACGTCTCCAGCGGGTGCAGGCATCTTCTTCGTGGAGAAGAAGGATCACTCCCTACGCCCCTGTATCGACTACCGGGAATTAAACAAAATCACTATCAAGAACAGATACCCGTTACCCTTAGTACCTGAATTATTTCAAAGACTGGGAACCGCAAAAGTTTTCACCAAGTTGGATCTCCGCTGGGCATATAACTTAATTTGCATAAGAGAAGGGGATGAGTGGAAGACGGCTTTTCGTACTCGATTTGGGCACTTCGAGTACCTTGTCATGCCCTTTGGCCTGTGTAGCGCGCCAGCAACCTTCCAACACTTCGTCAATGACATCTTCCATGACTTCCTGGACCTCTATGTCATAGTCTATCTGGACGATATCCTGATTTTTTCCGCTTCTCTGGTCGACCACCGCAGGCATGTACGAAATGTTCTCACCCGACTTAGGCAACATGGGCTCTATGCCAAACTCGAAAAATGCGAGTTTGAGCTTCAATGTATTCAGTTCCTGGGCCTGATCATCTCCCCTGAGGGTATCAAGATGGATCCCCAAAAGGTATCTGCTATCCTGGACTGGCCTGCACCTGTAGATAAGAAAGGGGTACGCTTTATTGGTTTTGCCAATTTCTATAGGAAATTCATAAAAGGATTCTCCTTGATAATCGCTCCCATTACTGAACTCACCAGACAAGGAAGCTGGTTTTGCTGGACTCCTAAGGCACAGTTGGCCTTCGAGGAACTCAAAGCTCTGTTTACCTCAGCCACCATTCTGAAGCATCCCAACCCAGCTCTACCGTTCATGTTAGAAGTTGACACATCCGAAATTGCGGTAGGAGCTGTACTCTCGCAACGACAAGGCACCAAAGCTCTTCTGTACCCTGTGGGGTTTTTTTCACGTAAACTTTCATCTTCTGAGAGAAATTACGATGTGGGAGATCGAGAACTTCTGGTTATTAAAGCAGTTTTAGAGGAATGGCGTTACCTTCTGGAGGGTGCTGCTTATCCTATCCTGGTCTACACGGACCATAAAAACATAGAATACCTGAGAACGGCTAAGAGGCTAAAACCCCGGCAGGCCAGATGGGCACTTTTTTTTTCTCAATTTCAGTTCCACATCACCTTCAGACCCGGATCCAAAAATGTTAAGTCTGACGCACTTTTACGTATGTTCCATGATTCGGAAGAAACCTTACCTCCAGATACCATCCTCCCCCCTGGGAATTTCTTGCTTCTACAAGAAGATCTAGTCTCTCAAATCAGACGGGCTTCTATGGGGATGACTCTACCCGCTGGGGCCTGTGCCAAGGATGGCCTGTTTGGCATGAAAACAAGATTGTGGTCCCTGAAGAACTAAGGGTACAGGTATTGGAACTTTCTCATGATCATAAACTGGCTGGACATTTTGGCACACGAAAAACAAGTGATCTGGTACAGCGTACCTTCCGGTGGCCTCACCTTATTAGGGATTGTAAAAAGTTTGTTGATTCCTGCAATACTTGCGCCAGAAGCAAGAACAGCCGGGCTAGAGCCTGGGGACTATTGAAACCTCTCCCAGTCCCAGAGAGACCATGGAGTATGATTTCAATGGACTTTGTCGTTGAACTCCCCCCATCAGAAGGCTTTTCCTCCATCTTTGTCGTGGTAGACAGATTGTCTAAAATGGCCCATTTCCTTCCAATGAAGGGTACTCCATCGGCTACAGAAACAGCCAATATTTTCATTAAGGAAATTGTCAGGTTGCATGGAGTTCCAAAGAATATAGTTTCTGACCGTGGTGTCCAGTTCACCTCCAGATTCTGGAAGGCCCTCTGTGGCTCCTTGGAAATTGAATTGGCGTTCTCCTCAGCCTATCATCCCCAGTCAAATGGGCAAACTGAGAGGACGAATCAAACTCTGGAGCAATATCTCCGCTGTTTTTCTGCCTTTTCCCAGGATGATTGGGCCTCCCTACTCCCTATCGCGGAGTTTTCTTACAACAATTCCTTGCATTCAACTACCAACCAGACTCCATTCTATGCCAACTATGGCTTTCATCCGTCCTTTTTGCTTTAACTACTCTGCACCCAACATCCCCCCTCCTGCTCCAAAGCCCTGAGAAATCCAGGAACTCCTGTGTTTGAATGAATGCATGACATTCCCCCTGCCTCCTTATAATGCCACAAATGGAAAATCAGTAGCCAATTACCATGTCAGACAGGAGAGTGTGGCGAGTGTGCTTATCTCTGTTTAAAACTGAACCTTCAGTGAGTCGATACTTGTGTAGCACCATCCTAACCAAGAGCGAAGTCTATGATTTGCAATGGGGGTTTCAGAAAACATTGACTGCCAGCCACTTTCTTGGTTTTTTCAAGATTTTATCCCATACCCACAGGGAGAGGGAGTTAGGGGCTGCAGATGTTAATAGCAACACTTGCAACCTGTCCAATGTAAAGGGCCTTTGAACTACAACGGGCATTGTAAATAGCAGAACTTCAGCTGGCTAGCAGACTCCTCCTTGCATCAAACCAAGAAAGTCAACAGGCCTGTCAGAGAGGTTACCTTGCCGGGGCGCGTTGGTGCGCGCGTTCCTGTGGGTGCTCGGGCGCCTGCCTCTATGGGCACTGGTGTTGGCGTTCCGGCTGGCCATGGTGTACGCGGTGGTGCCCGGGCACGCGCGTTCGCATTAGCGCGCGTCCACCTATGGGTGCTGTTATGCTTGTGCCTGGTGGTGCTGGTGCGCGCGCCACTGTCTGGGGGCGCGCTTGGGGTGCGCGGGCACCTGTGCGTAACGGCGCGCACACGTGCGCGGCGTTTGGCGCCAATCAGCCTATTTAGGCTTCCCTCTCCCTCTGCTCGGTGCTGCCTGATCAACAGCTCCTGTGCCTAAGTTCCCGTTACTTGCTCCTTGTTCCTGTGTTCTGATCTGTTGACGACCCGGCTTGCCCTTTGGACTCTCCTAACTTCCGCCTGCATCTGACCCCGGCTTGTTTGACCCCGCTTCTGCCTGCTCCTCCTGCACCTCCGCTGCCCGCCTGTTGCCGAACCCTGCCTGTGTGTGACCAGTCTATAGCTCCTGCTCAGCATCCGTTGCCTGTGCCTTTGATTACCATCTGCTGTTTGGAGACTTCCTGCTTCCAGGATCCGGACTCCTGCACAGGCTCTCATACCACTCCATACTCGTGTGCTTCCTGTCTGCTCTACCAGGGGCCGTGAGTCAGATACGTAAGGGAGCCTACCCTCTGCCCAAGCGGACTCACTGGTCTGGTAAGTGAGAGACCTGACAGTATCAGGCAGCCATGACCGAGTCCGGGCAGGGGGCCTCCCCCATGGATGAACTTTGTAGGCACCTAGCGGGCCTTACCCAAGCAGTTAAAAGCCTACAAGAAGGCTACACCAGATTAGAGGGCCAGGTCCAAGCCCTCTCAGCAGCTCCTCCCCCTCAGGGAGCACCATCTGCCGGACTATCCCCAGAATCCTCTGTAGTAATGCTTCCTCCGGAGCCCAGGGTACCCACACCCTAAAAGTTTACTGGAGATCGTTGCAAATACCGGGCCTTCCGTAATGCCTGTGAGCTCTATTTTGCTTTACAGCCTCGCATGTTCTCTCTGGATGCCACAAAGGTGGGATTTGTCATTTTACTACTGTCCGGCGAGCCTCAGACTTGGGCTCATCATCTACTGGAGCAGAAATCTAGGTCCTTGGATACCCTGGATGCTTTTTTCCTAGCGATGTCACAGTTATATGAGGACCCCCAACTAACTGCTACTGATGAGGCAGCCCTGCACTCCCTGCAGCAAGGTCGCAGAGCGGCTGAAGATTACGCAGTTGAGTTCCGACGTTGGAGCTCTGATACAGAGTGGAACGACGCTGCCTTGCGTCATCAATTTCAGATGGGGTTATCTGATCCCCTTAAAGATGAGCTGGCATGTGTCGGGATACCTCAGACTCCGGATGAACTCATCATCCTGTCCATTCAGATTGACCGTCGTCTGAGAGAGAGACGTTCTGAGAGGTCCTCTAGTCATCCTCGTCCCATTTGGATGCTCCCTAAGGTTTCCAGTTCCCCCAACCAATTGCCTCCTGTCTCCTCTACTCCGGTCACGGAAGCACCCGAACCCATGCAACTTGGTCTGCTCCGGCCATCGCTTACCCCGGAAGAGAAGATGCGCAGACGTACTCACAACTTATGCCTGTACTGCGGAGAACAAGGACATTTTGTGAGGGCCTGCCCCAACAAGATACGTAAGTGTCTGAAGTCTTTTTCCTTTTGTGCACCTGTTTTGCCCAAATCTGGTAACCATTTGACACTCTCTGTTATGTTACAGCTTCCCGGAAAGAACATCCCGGTGTCGGTCATTATTGACTCTCTTTCCAATCATCCTAGGAATACCCTGGCTACAGGCACACAACCCCAGCATTGACTGGTTTACGAGAAAGATCCAATTTCTATCTGACTACTGCAGGCAACACTGCTTACATGGGACACCCGTGACACCGTCTCAGTGTCTTTGCTTGGATTATGATACCAAGCTTTGCCAACCCCTTCCCGAGGCCTACCGGGATTTCCAGGATGTCTTCAGCAAGAAGGGGGCAGAGACCCTTCCAGTGCACAGGCCTTATGATTGCCCAATAGAACTCTTACCTGGAACCGAAGTTCCCTTCGGGAGGATTTTCCCATTAACTGAGCAGGAACTGGGCACTTTGAAAAATTATATTGATGAGAACTTAAAGAAAGGGTTCATTCGCCCCTCCACGTCTCCAGCGGGTGCAGGCATCTTCTTCGTGGAGAAGAAGGATCACTCCCTACGCCCCTGTATCGACTACCGGGAATTAAACAAAATCACTATCAAGAACAGATACCCGTTACCCTTAGTACCTGAATTATTTCAAAGACTGGGAACCGCAAAAGTTTTCACCAAGTTGGATCTCCGCTGGGCATATAACTTAATTTGCATAAGAGAAGGGGATGAGTGGAAGACGGCTTTTCGTACTCGATTTGGGCACTTCGAGTACCTTGTCATGCCCTTTGGCCTGTGTAGCGCGCCAGCAACCTTCCAACACTTCGTCAATGACATCTTCCATGACTTCCTGGACCTCTATGTCATAGTCTATCTGGACGATATCCTGATTTTTTCCGCTTCTCTGGTCGACCACCGCAGGCATGTACGAAATGTTCTCACCCGACTTAGGCAACATGGGCTCTATGCCAAACTCGAAAAATGCGAGTTTGAGCTTCAATGTATTCAGTTCCTGGGCCTGATCATCTCCCCTGAGGGTATCAAGATGGATCCCCAAAAGGTATCTGCTATCCTGGACTGGCCTGCACCTGTAGATAAGAAAGGGGTACGCTTTATTGGTTTTGCCAATTTCTATAGGAAATTCATAAAAGGATTCTCCTTGATAATCGCTCCCATTACTGAACTCACCAGACAAGGAAGCTGGTTTTGCTGGACTCCTAAGGCACAGTTGGCCTTCGAGGAACTCAAAGCTCTGTTTACCTCAGCCACCATTCTGAAGCATCCCAACCCAGCTCTACCGTTCATGTTAGAAGTTGACACATCCGAAATTGCGGTAGGAGCTGTACTCTCGCAACGACAAGGCACCAAAGCTCTTCTGTACCCTGTGGGGTTTTTTTCACGTAAACTTTCATCTTCTGAGAGAAATTACGATGTGGGAGATCGAGAACTTCTGGTTATTAAAGCAGTTTTAGAGGAATGGCGTTACCTTCTGGAGGGTGCTGCTTATCCTATCCTGGTCTACACGGACCATAAAAACATAGAATACCTGAGAACGGCTAAGAGGCTAAAACCCCGGCAGGCCAGATGGGCACTTTTTTTTTCTCAATTTCAGTTCCACATCACCTTCAGACCCGGATCCAAAAATGTTAAGTCTGACGCACTTTTACGTATGTTCCATGATTCGGAAGAAACCTTACCTCCAGATACCATCCTCCCCCCTGGGAATTTCTTGCTTCTACAAGAAGATCTAGTCTCTCAAATCAGACGGGCTTCTATGGGGATGACTCTACCCGCTGGGGCCTGTGCCAAGGATGGCCTGTTTGGCATGAAAACAAGATTGTGGTCCCTGAAGAACTAAGGGTACAGGTATTGGAACTTTCTCATGATCATAAACTGGCTGGACATTTTGGCACACGAAAAACAAGTGATCTGGTACAGCGTACCTTCCGGTGGCCTCACCTTATTAGGGATTGTAAAAAGTTTGTTGATTCCTGCAATACTTGCGCCAGAAGCAAGAACAGCCGGGCTAGAGCCTGGGGACTATTGAAACCTCTCCCAGTCCCAGAGAGACCATGGAGTATGATTTCAATGGACTTTGTCGTTGAACTCCCCCCATCAGAAGGCTTTTCCTCCATCTTTGTCGTGGTAGACAGATTGTCTAAAATGGCCCATTTCCTTCCAATGAAGGGTACTCCATCGGCTACAGAAACAGCCAATATTTTCATTAAGGAAATTGTCAGGTTGCATGGAGTTCCAAAGAATATAGTTTCTGACCGTGGTGTCCAGTTCACCTCCAGATTCTGGAAGGCCCTCTGTGGCTCCTTGGAAATTGAATTGGCGTTCTCCTCAGCCTATCATCCCCAGTCAAATGGGCAAACTGAGAGGACGAATCAAACTCTGGAGCAATATCTCCGCTGTTTTTCTGCCTTTTCCCAGGATGATTGGGCCTCCCTACTCCCTATCGCGGAGTTTTCTTACAACAATTCCTTGCATTCAACTACCAACCAGACTCCATTCTATGCCAACTATGGCTTTCATCCGTCCTTTTTGCTTGGGTCAATACCTGAGTGTTCTGTTCCTGCAGTAGCTGAAACCCTGAATTTCTTCTCAGTAAACAACAGACTGTTACAGGATACCATGGCCAAGGCCCAAGAAGGTTACAAGAAAATGTTTGAAAAAAAGAGGCGTGGAGAACTTGTGTTGGAACCCGGCAACTCAGTATGGTTATCTACCGCCAATCTGAAGTTGGCGTGCCCGTCTAAGAAACTAGGCCCTAAGTTACTGGGTCCCTTCCTGGTAAGGAGGAAAATTAACAATGTGGCTTACGAGCTGGACCTGCCTAATTCTCTGAAGGTGCACCCGGTCTTCCACGTGTCTGTCAGAGAACTCACAGCACTAGCCTCCGTCTCCATGCAGCAGCGTCTAACGGCCATGCGCGGTGTCCCCGACAGATGCGAGCGAGTTCCGGATCGAACGTGTACACCCGCGCATCCGTACGAACGTGTGCACGCACCCGCACAGCCATACGAGCGGGTGTACGTTCTCACGCACGCACGTTCACGTCCACCAATCCCGGCGCTCGGCGCCACATATAAACAAGGTCCTTGCCTGACACTAGTGCTGGATCGTCTTCAGCTAGTTCCTGACTTCCTGATATCGTTGTGACCTGTTACCTTGTCCCTGACTACCCGGCTTCCTGACTACTCTCTCGGATCTCCCTTGTCTGCTACCTACCTTGCTGATTATACCGACTCTGGCTTGGACTATCTACTACGGCTCTGCCTCCTGACTTTGTACCTCGCTGCCTGCCCGTTGCCGATCTCTGCCTGACCTTGACCATGAACTTGCCTTCTGTTTTGGATACCTCGCTGCCAGCCAGTTGCCAACCTTTGCCTGTCCTGACGTTGCAGTTGTTCCTGAATCTACACCTGCCCGGCTCCTACTAACAGTTCTGGTGACCCATCTCCCATCAGTCTCCGGAGGATCCTGAATCTCCGAGTTCCAGTTCTCCAGCTGCAGGCACCTGCACCCTTTTGTGCCCTGGCACTCCCTGTCCCCACTACCAGGGGTGTCAGGACTGGAACCGTGTGAGAGGCCTCCCTCAACATTCAGACTCTGCTGTAAGGTACATGACAGTGTCTCTCTTGAAGCCGGTTACCCCCAATTATTTTGTTGGCCGTAGTGTCGGTCCACCCAAACCCATTCTTGTGGACAACGAGGAGGAGTTCGAAGTGGAAGCAATCCTAGACTGCAAAAGGAGGCGTAATCAAACCCAATACCTCATAAAGTGGAAAGGATATGGCCCTGAAGACAACTCATGGGAACCAGAAGACAATTTGCATGCCAGAGAACTCCTGCAAGATTGTAAAGACTCGCATGCCTCCAAGTTAGCCCAATTGGGCATCCGGTGTCTGCCCTTGAGGAGGGGGCACTGTCAGAGAGGTTACCTGCTTGGCCGTCGTTGCGCGCTGGGGTGCGTTGCTGTGCGCGTTCCTGTGGGTGCTCGGGCGCCTGCCTCTATGGGCACTGGTGTTGGCGTTCCAGCTGGCCATGGTGTATGCGGTGGTGCCCGGGCGCGCACGCGCATCCACCTATGGGCGCTGTTATGCGTGTGCCTGGTGGTGCAGGTGCGCGTACCGCTGTCCGGGGGCGCGCTCGGGTGCGTGCGGTGCGCGGGCACCTGTGCGTAACGGCGCGCACACGTGCGCGGTGTTTGGCGCCAATCAGCCTATTTAGGCTTCCCTCTCCCTCTGCTCTGCCTGATCAACAGCTCCTGTGCCTAAGTTCCCGTTACTTGCTCCTTGTTCCTGTGTTCCTGTGTTCTGATCTGTTGACGACCCGGCTTGCCCTTTGGACTCTCCTGACTTCCCCCTGCATCTGACCCTGGCTTGTTTGACCCCGCTTCTGCCTGCTCCTCCTGCACCTCCGCTGCCCGCCTGTTGCCGAACCCTGCCTGTGTGTGACCAGTCTATAGCTCCTGCTCAGCATCCGTTGCCTTTGCCTTTGATTACCATCTGCTGTTTGGAGACTTCCTGCTTCCGGGATCCGGACTCCTGCACAGGCTCTCAAACCACTCCGTATTCGTGTGCTTCCTGTCTGCTCTACCAGGGGCCGAGAGTTGGATACGTAAGGGAGCCTACGCTCTGCCCAAGCGGACTCACCGGCCTGGTAAGTGAGAGACCTGACAAGGCCCCTGTGAGGGTCCAGATTCTTCCCAGCTCCTTTCCCCAGCAGGGTTTTTCTTCCTAGTTCTCCTTCTTGCTTCAGCTTCTCCATCTATAAGGCAGGACAGCTTCCATGGATCACTTTTGGCTCCATTCAAGACTTTAGCACAAAGTTTTTTTTAGGCCCTCTACAGACTACAGGCCCATCAGTTCAGACTACAGACAATACACCTCCCCAGGCCAAAGCCAAGGTGGAGAGAGAGCCTCACAAGGTTAGTACCCATATTTTTATGTCATACCCAAGCATGCATGACTATTAATAAGCCTCCTTGGCCAGAAGTAACATAAATATTTATAACCTAATATTGCTGTGTACTCTCACCCTTTTCCCAAAAGTACCACTAACACCCGAAGCAACTCTGAGTTTAGGTGACCTAATTTATACAGTAATATAAATCAGCTTCGGCTGTTTATCACCCAGCAAACTACATTTAAATAGTCACGCCTGGTATTGGGATAATTCCACAGAACACAATGATTCTTCATGGAAATTATTATTTTTTTATGGTCAGAAGTTAGTCCTCCCTCCAAGGCAGACAACAAAAAATTCTTAAAACTGATGTTTGTGTAGCACCCTCCTAGATAGGTGCTAGGGTTAGATAGATAGATTTAGTGTTGGCTCACTGTGTTTTTTTAGCTTGTCACACTATTTTAGTGTTGCTGCAATTGCTGTGCTAGGTAAATTTAGTTGCTCACTGTAGTCAGTGCAGCTGTCATTTACTAGTTCTGATCAGTGTTCGCAGCTGCTTCTAGCCTGTTTACTCCCTCTGCTGTCCATAAAAGCTGCGAGAACCTTCTGGATCATAGGTGTGGAGCTATGCAGACAGCAGCACAAATATTTTAAACAGCCCTGGCTGATCCCAGGGAGCTGGGCCCTGATGGCTTACTGGGTAACTGTATATATTAACTGAGCACAATGAGTTTGAGGTCTTTCCCTGGACAGGATCAGTCCAGCCTGGAGGGCCTCCAGGGTAATGCTGCCACATGTTTACTGTGGAGAGGCCTCAGTTGGGCAACTTGAGGGCCTGGAAGTTAAGACAACAGGAAGCTGACTGAAGGGCTGTCTGCTGAAGATCTGGTCTGGTATCACTGGAGATAGGCATCGCTTGGAAGTTGGGAGGAGGCAGTCCGCTGTCCTTGGGCCTTGTGTGAGTACAGATCATTCTGAGAAATCTTAGAGACATTTGGGCTGCTGTCATCCTTCTTAGAGAGAGTCAGCTGTGGGTCTGTGTAAAGGGGACACCAGCTGGGGTCCTGAAGAGCCTAGTCCACCCGATCCTCTATAAAGAGGCTCTGCTCTTGTAGCTCTAAGGAAGGCGTTTGCGTTTACTACTACCTCAAAGCTGAGTCCACTGTTTGTTGCAAGTACAGACTTTATCACAACTTTTTCCAGAAAAATACATAGGCCTCAAGTTGTACATAGTTCTTGTTTTTGGAATATCCCACTCAATTCCCTCAACCCTATCCAAGTTCTCCAAAAATAAAAAAACAACACCCCTAGACTGGTTATTAAAGAAATGTGTGACTGCAAAACATCTGGAGAAGAACGGGGCAATATTCTTGCGGCTCCTATGAGAGTAGCGCTACATTTGCAAAAGCACAGTTATGGGTGAGGACCTGTGTTATTACAAGGGAAATTCCTGGAAAATATAGAATTCCCATTTTTTCTTTAGTATACACCCCCCCTCAAAAAGGGAGCTTTAGATGCAGTTCAGAACCTGGGCAGAAAAGGTTAAGAACTGTTTGCCCTTTTTTTGTATCTAAATAAACATCAGTTGGCTCCCAGAATATATCTACATATGGTAAGTGTACCAAAGCCTCATTAAATTTGTAGGCAAGAACCAATGCTAATAGAATGCAGAAACATATGTATAAACCAGTACATTAAATGGGGAATAAATGAAACCATCTGTTCAATGTTCCTTTTAAAAGTTGCCTTGGTCCTAAAAACTCATCCACATTCAACCAGAAGGACATTGCATATTCATTAAGAAACAGGAAAATTCTGCATGAATAGACAGCCTCAAAAGATTTACAATCAACTAAAAATAGGTTATGCTGCAGTGTTATGTTTGCAAAGTTCTCTACACTGACTGTGACAACTTTTCACCATTATGTGCCATGCACAACTGCTTTCACTGCTGACACAACATGGCAATTAATTCATCACTACATTAAAGGGGTTGTAAAGGTTCGTGTTTTTTCACCTTAATGCATACTATGCATTAAGGTGAAAAAACACCTGGCAGTGACCAGCCCCCCAGCCCCCCCGTTTTACTTACCTGAGCCCCTTCATCTTCTTCAGTGGGGAGGCGACGTCCTTCTCTCCACGGAGTCCCAGCTTTGATTGGATAGATTGATAGCAGCGCAGCCACTGGCTCCCACTGCTGTCAACCAAATCCAATGACCCAGGGGGCGGGGCCAAGTCATACATTCGGCTTCTATGGATGCTGAATGAATGACTAGGAAGCACGCCCGCAAGGTAACCCCCTCGGGAGAGTGCTTCCCCTAGGGGGTTATCCAATGTGGGGAGGAGCCGCGAGAGTCGCCGGGGGACCCCAGAAGAGGAGATTCGGGGCCACTCTGTGTAGCACAGTGGAGGTAAGTATGATATGTTTGTTATTTAAAAAAAAACAACAAAGCTTTAGTATCACTTTAAGCACCCACTGATGCCTGTTAAGGTAATCAGAGAAAAACAGAACAAGTTGGGTAAATTAAAGGGTGCCTGAAAAGGAGCCAAGTAAAGAAATTAGCCATTACCATACTTTTAAATTACGATTTTATGGTACATTTGAAATGCTATATCAAACTTAATGTGTATATACATGGTAAATTTGCAGGTGCACTCATTTTTAGGTCCTCTTCAGTGCGATTATCTACCTTCCCAACCAATTCCCCACCACCCTGTTTACCCGCCAAAACCTGAAACTTCTGGGTATGGGGGTGCTTGTGACCCTCTCGCCTTCCAACTGCCAAGACCATGGAATGAAGGTGAGGAAAATCCACAACTATTAAACATCTTTAGAACAGGAACATAGGGAAAATCTTTGAATGGGGACACTTGTTCGAGTGACAACTGTCTAAAAGGGGAGATATTTTCCATTGGGCCTACAAGACAAGGGAGTGAAGGTGAATTTCCTCAACTGGACACATGGGAAAAAAACTGACATCAGTTTCACCCTTTTCTACTCTATCCAAATCTGTTTTTAAATATACTTAAAGGGTAATTCCACTTTTGTGGGGAAAAAAATAGCAAATAAAGAAAAAATAATATAGCACATATAATTGCGACACAAGTCATATTGTAATTGAATGTTATTAAAAATGACCTTTCCTTTTCAATCTGCAGCCACCGTAATTTTCAGAGAATGCATTGCAGTATGACTGCACTGAGTTGTTCTGTACACCGAGTGTGTACTGACCACTCCCCAGAAACATAATTTCCTGCTTGTGTGATTGGCCCACCAATTTTCCCAGAAGTCTGCCTAAGATACAAGTCAGATTTCAGGCATCACCTGCAACAAAAATGTTATTTTTGGAGAGATACTTTCAATAGGAACACGTTTAAAGGAATGCGGGCCCAGCAGATTTTCTCATTAGTGCCCCGCAGCTGCACACCTGACAGTTAATTATGAAAGCACTCCCATTAGACCCACTCAGTATAGAGGCACAGACAAACACACATGAATTACTTCAGAATAACAAAAGGTAGGAATCTGCAACAAAGGTTGTTAAAATCCTTGCACTGTACATAGATCACCAAGAGGGGAATGATTTTTTTCTCAACAAAAGTGGAGTTACAATTCAAAGCAAATATATTATGGGAGCATTAGAAAGTTTGCACAAGAGATGCTTTCATAACTTGGTACAATAAAATTGTCCCGATGAACTATTATAATTCAGGAGGCAAACAACTCCAAAGGGAAAACCAATCCCAACCACGAAAATTGCTCAACAAACCCCCCCCCCCCCCCCACAGACAAAAAATAGAAAAAGATGGGAAAAGAGAACACCAATTGGGTAAGTGGCACCAAGGTTTACACTCATGGTTTGGACATTGTAACATCATGAAGAGTATTTTACCAAAGTTTCTGTATCTCTTTCAGACTCTACCTATCCACATCCCCTCTTCCTTTTTTCCCCAATTTAACGCCCTGTTTACCAAGTTCATTTGGGCTCTTAAACGACCCAGGCTTTGTAGATGCCTACTAACATTAACCAAACAACATGGTGGAGTAGCAGCACAGGCCGCCCACTTGGGAAGAGTGATCAGCTGGTGCAGACATTGAGATCTTAAGCTCTGGACATCCATTGAGGGGCAGTATAGTGCAATTCCCCTTCAAAGGGCACCATGGTGAAATGCAACCTTGCCCGTAACTCTTAAAACACATGCAATCATAGGCACCACGTTCCACGTTTGCTCCCTGGCTGGCCAAAATCTGGCAATTGCCTCTAGCCTATCTCCGTTAATTCCCATCTTGGGAATTCCAGGCTTTCCTCTGGGCCTGGAGGCAGGCCCATTTCGAGGGCTTCTAGAGAGCAGTTAGTTCCAAGATTCCCATTTTCTGGCCTCAGAAGCTGATGCAGTTGAACAGACTTTACAGGTTAGATTTTTGGCAGGTGCTACAGCTCCATCATTTTCTTTGTACTTTAGGACCTTCCACGGGGTTTGGACGTCCCCCCCCCCCCCCCGGATGTCTCTATTCTGCCTGGCCTCAATAAATGTGAGTCCCCCCACAGCTCAATGTTGCCTTATCTGTGACTGATTTCTCTCCATAGATTATTATATTATTTATTACAGGTATGTATAAAGTGCCGACAATTTAAATATTGTACATTCACATCCATCTCCGTCTTCATAGTGCTTACAGTCTAAGACCCCTATCTCACATACATTGTATATATGGTTACACATACTAGGGCCAATTTTAATAAGAGCCAATTACCTTACCAGATTGTCATTGGAGCGTAGGAGGAAACCCATGCAAGCACAGGGAGAACGCAAACTCCATTCAGGTAGTATCCTGGTTTGGAATCAAACCAAGGACTTTAGTGCTGAATGGCAAGAGCACTAACCACTAAGCCTCTATGAATAAAATGGAATTTCAGACCACACTTAACTAGTCCTAAAAATGTACACCCCCCCCCCCCAAACACCTATGCTGGCTAACCTGCATAAAAAAAAAGTATCTACTTACCTATTTTCAGCCCACTCCGGTCTGGTCACATGATCTCGCTCCTCCGTGTCAACCAGCGGAGGCCACAGGGGGGAGAAGGAAGTGCCGACAAGAGCTGGGACATGGGAGTCTATGGATGACACCGCCTCTCCCAAAATTTCCAGCTGTAGTCGTATGCTCTCTTCTCTTTCCTGCAACCGCCGCTGGCTGACACAGGCAATTACGTGACTGGACCAGAGAATGCTGAAAATGGGTAAGTGTGCATGTTTTTTTTTACACAGGTTAGCCAGCAAAGAAATTAGGAGGGGGAAAGGACATTTTTAAGACTAGTTAGGTTTAGGCTGGAAGAAAAATTTAGGTCCTATTTGGTGAAATACGTTAGAGGGTGGTCCTAGGGTGGGCACTGCTATTGTGTGGATTGTGGGTGCTCTATGGAATAAGCTTGGACTATAGCAATGACAATAGTGTGCAGAGGTGTTAGGATTGTAGATGGTTCCCCGACACCCAGCATTCAGGTGGCAATGGGAAAACTCGGCTTTGAAGATGAAAGGGTTATATCAGCTACACTGTGGTGCATATAGGAGAAAATGGGGAGATGGGGTGCTTCTGCCCAAAGTTCATCTGATAGGCTGTACCAGGAGAAAAATCATAGGAAAACTGGAATAGCACTAAGAGCAGCACTTCAGTGTGTAGAAGCAACTCTGGCATACACATAAGGAGAAAACAGAAAAGATACTTCTAAGTGCAGTATTCAACAGTATGTCTTATTTCATATGCGGTTCAAAACACTTACAAGATCCAGAGGGAGTACAGGCATGTAATAATAATCCTGATTTCTGGCTGAAACCTCAGCTCCCGCCGGGAGAAGCCGACCAGTAACTGTGACAGAAGGGAGGGGAGCGAGGAGGTAAGATGGCAGTCTGGCTTCCGGAACCACAGTGGATCGCACGTCCCACAAGTGGGGTTAGATGTGGGAGGTGACAAGGTTCGGAGCATGCGCAGATTGCTCCTTCATGAGACCTATGCCCTAATGAGTCGGATTGGCTTTTAAGCGGCTCAGGGGAGGAGAAAAGGGAAGGATAATTGCTCATTGGGCAGGGATGTGTTACATCATGGAATACCAGCGAGCAAGTCTGGTGCAGGATACATTTTAAAAACAAACTACCGTAAGTATAGTTGGTATTTTAAAAAAACATTAAATTGGCAGCATTACTCTCATACCAGATGTAGTATACATGTTGATGCCGTTGGTGTTATAATGAATTAAAAAATAATAAGAACATGATCATTAAAATAGACATGAGCAGCAGTAAAAAGATACTTCAAGAATCACAAACATAAAAGGAATATAGCATTTGAAGCAGGAACAAGAAGATAAATGGAATCAAGGGTGAGCCATGCATAAAAAAAATGATTCAGTGAACACCGTCAGTTCATTGAGGACAGCAGGGACAAACACAGCGTTCCCAGACATTTCTCTAAATACCATGACAAATTTACAGCAGGACTAATAGTATGGGTCATTGAAGCTATCCCTGAGGCAGAGAGGTTCCAGCGTCCCAGCCAAAGGGAGACATATTGGATTTATGCCTTAGATGTGCTATCTCCAGGAGGTTTAAATGAGGAATTGGAGATCAGTACCATATGGTAATTTGACTATTAACCACCATTAATCCAATTGTTGATTTACATCGCTGACATTTGCTTCTTACAGGTACTCATACCATCTAAATTGTGGTCTTTGAGTCTACCTCTGATACATCACCAGCAAGTGCCAAATGGTGGTGTACTGTTCCTTACCCATGTAGAATGGTTGCTTATATTTGCAGATCGGTGATACTGCTCACGTACATATTACAATGCATAGGTTATTTAATAATAGGATATGAGTTTATTCTCTCCTATGCGTCACTGAGCCCCTATTACCACATATATAATTCCTTCCTGGTGTGGTTGTGGGATACTATAAGGGTTATTATAATTTTTTTCATGTATGGCTCATTCTTTGTTCCTATTTCAAATGCTATATTCCTTTATGTTTGTGATTCTTGAAGTTTCTTATTACTGCTGCTCATGACTATTTTAATGATCTTGTTCTTATTATTCATTATAACACCAAAAATATTAAACATAGAAACATAGAAAAGTGACGGCAGAAAAAGACTGAGTAGTCCATCGAGTCTGCCCATTTACTGTTTTTTTTTTTGTCTTTTCATTTTTTTCTGTTAACTTTATTGTTTGAGTATAGACCTTTGTTTGTCCCGAGCATGTTTGAAGCAATTTACTGTTGACTGGCTCACTACCTCTGCTGGAAGGATGTTGTGAAAAATATAGATTTAAATGCACAGTCCCATGAAAGGATCAGCAATATAAACTTATAAGTGAAAACGCAATAGTTTCTGGTGAGTGTCCATTTCACATGGGTGCGGTGGATGATTCTGGAGCACTGTCCTGGATCACCTCTTCATTTTTCAAGTCACCACCAAATTTTTGTGCACATCTTTGCACTGAACTATTCTGTTTTCACCTATAAGTTTATATTGCTAATCCTATCATGGGACTGTGCATTTAAATCTATATTTTTCACTACATTGGTTTTTTATTGTTGATTTCCATCCACATGATTGGACATATATATATATATATATATATATACACGTTTTCTTTTTTCACTTTAGCATTTTTTCACTTTTAACACTTCTTTGGACTTTACTTCAATGTGCTGTCCATTTATAACACAGTATTATTTATAAGTTTGGTGTATTACTTATCTGTGTCAGCTGCCGCCCTACCACAGTGCAGAGATACATCTTTTTTACTTATATTGAAAAAACTGCCCTCCTGAACCTTATTCATCCCCTTAATGTATTTAAAGGTTTCAATCGTGTCTCCCCTTTCCCTTCTTTCCTCCAGACTGTACATATTAAGTTCCTAAAGTCTTTTCCCCCAAACCGTTCACCATTTTTGTTACCCGTCTCTGGACTCATTCTATCTTATCAATATCTTTCTGTAAGTGATCATCTTAATGGTATCTCTAGGTATACTACATCTGGTATGATAGACACCATCTTGCCTCCTCGCTCTCCTCCCTCCTGTCACAGCTGCTGGTCGGCTTCTCCCAGTGGGAGCTCATGTTTCAGCCAGGAATTTGATTCTTTTTTTTATTGATCAGATTCTATTTTTAATTTTTTTTGTTTACAAAGAACACATAAACATATACAAAGAAAACCAACAAGACATGTCTCAAAGTGCATGGCTTGGAATATGCATAAAAACATCAGGTTTCAGAAACCATAAAAAAGCAAAAACAACCATTTGATAAAAAGTAGACATGTGCATTCCATTTCGTTCCAAATCGAAATTCGGACGAATTTTTCATTATTCGGAAGTTTGTATGCATCCGAATTTCCGAATTACAAAACGAATCCGAAAAAAAGCAAACAAATTCCAAAACAAATTCGAATCGAATTCCAAAACAAATTCGACTTGAATTCGAAAACAAATTCGAATCGAATTTGAAAAAAATAGAACTCGATTTTCTAAAAAAATACAATAGAATAGAATATAAAATAATAAAGCAATAGAATATATATATTATATATATATATATATATATATATATAATATATTTTTTTAATTCTGTTCTATTGTTTTTCTATGCTTTTCTTTTCTATTATTTTCTATTCTATAATAGTCTTTTCTATTCAAATTCAAATTAATTCTATGCGAAATTTGAATTTCGGAAAACATGGCTTCTGAAGTTCGAATTTCGTATATAATGAATTTGAATTTGAATAGAAAAGATTTGAATAGAAAAGAATAGAAAAGAATAGACTAGAAAAACAATAGAACAGAATAGAATAAAATATATAATATATATATATATATATATATATATATATATATATATATATATATATATTATATTTTATTCTATTCTGTTCTATTCTTTTCTACTCTATTCTAATCTTTTCTATTCGAATTTGAATTAATTTTATACAAAATTCGAATTTCGGAACATGGCTTCTGAAGTTCGAATTTCGTATAGAATGAATTTGAATTCAAATAGAAAAGATTTGAATAGAAAAGAATAGACCAGAAAAACAATAGAACAGAATAGAATAATATATAATAATATATATAATAATTTTTTCTGCTATGTTCTATTGTTTTTCTATGCTATTCTTTTCGATTATTTTCTATTTTATTCGAATCTTTTCTATTTGAATGCGAATTCATTCTATACAAAATTCAAATTTCGGAAAATGGTTATATAGTAATGGAATGAAATAGAATGAAATTGAATAATCAAATTCTAATAGAAAAGACTAGAATAGAAAAAACAATAGAATTGAATAAATAAATATATATATATATATATATATATATATATATATATATATATATATATATATATATATATATATATATTGGAATTTGGTACAGAATTAATTCAAATTTGAATAGAAAAGATTAGAATAGAATATATTATATTTTTTTCTATTCTGTTCTATTGTTTTTCTATGTTATTCTTTTATATTATTTTCTATTCTAATCTTTTCTATTGGAGTTTAAATTCGTTCTATACAAAATTCGAATTTCTGAAGTTGTTATATATATATATATATATATATATATATACACATACATATACATAATATTTTTCTCTTTTCTGTGCTATTGTTTTTCTATGCTATTCTTTTCTAGTATTTTCTATTCTATTCTAATCGTTTCTATTCAAATTCAATTTCATTCTTTACAAATTTCGAATTTCGCAAAATGGTTATATATAGTGTACTTTTTCAAATTCGGTCAAATTTTTTCGAATGCGGAAGAATTTTTTCGAATTTGATATTTTTTTCGAATGCGGGCAAATTTTTCGAATTCCAATACGAAACTAAACGAATCCCGAAAACGAATGTAACGAATGCAACAAATTTAAGTAAACGAATTTAGTTAAATAACATATCGAAACGAAACGAAACAAATTTTTTCATCCTGCACATGTCTAATAAAAAAAGAAAAAAAAAACACCACACAACAAACATCCAACATTGGCTTAGATGGCCTATTTTTCATAAACAAAACAGTGCTATTAAAGTGTTACTAAACCCACAACAGTAAAATCAGTCTGTATATGCAGTAAAGCATGCTTGTTATACTCACTGTGAAACCTAAGGGGTTAATTCTCTGCATTGCGTAAAAAGGCTGTTTGATCCTGTCTTCTCTCATCCTCCCCTTTTTCCACTGTCCTCAATCCATCTTCTGATAGAACAGAGCCTTTGGAGTCACTCTGCACATGCTCAGTTTGGGGTGTATTGCTAGAGAGTTTTCTTTTCTTGGGGGGGTGCATGTGATCAGCACAGGGCCAATCAGCACTGTCCAGACAGAGGGTCAGGGGGCATGCAGCCTCATAGGACAGTCAGAGGAGAATGAAAACTCCTACAAGCTTTAAGCAGACACTGATAGAAGTCACAAGACTGCTATATACTGCTGATGAGAAAAGGTATTTAGCCGTTTTTATAATGACTAAAATAATTGCATTCCCCTGTTCTGTGTACTGCAGGAGACCAGGTATAGTGAATGCAGGGTCCTGGGTTTAGTAACACTTTAAAGAGGAAGTAAACCCTGATGGGTTTCACTTCCTCTTTTGTTCCCCGCAAAGTAAAAGGATAATGGGCTAGTATACATTGTATACTAGCCCATTATGTGCCACTTACCTGCAAACGAAGCTTGCGATGTCCCCGATGTCCCTCTTCACCCCTCTTCCTTCCGGGGCCATGGACTCCAGCTCGGTGACTGGCGGGAGTCTCATATCGTCGCTCCCGCGCAAGCGCGCGGGAGCCGACGGTCACGGCATGGGCCCTGTAGAAATGGCACGATCGTGCCCTTTCTTCAGTGTGCACGCGCTGAAGCGCATATGGTAAATATCTCCTAAACCGTGCAGGTTTAGGAGATATTTCCAGTACCTACAGGTAAGCCTTATTATAGGCTTACCTGTAGGGAAAAGTGGTATGTAAGGGTTTACAACCACTTTAATGCTAACACAGCCTGTGACCTAATTTAATACTGGACACATATGATCTACCCATGGTGACCATCAAATTTCCTAGCTTATTATTATTGCATGCCTGTACCCCCCCCCCCCCCCCCCCGCCCAGATCCTGTAAGTGATTTTAACCACATATGGAATAAAACATACTGTTGAATACTGCACTTAGAAGCGCCTTTTCTGTTTTCTCTTACTGTGGCAGCTGCCCTGGGCCCTGTCATTGTTTTGGGGCCCAAAGCAGTTGCCTCATACTTGCCAACTATCCCAGTTTAAACTCCCTTGTCCTTTGAAGTTTCAGTCCTGTGCTGTGTCCCAATATCTCAGTGTGAAGTGCTGGTACTAATGCTGCCCAGCTCTGCCTTATTGTTGTGTACAGATGACTCACCTGCAGACCCTGTGTTTACATGTTAATAACCAGCATTCATATATAAATAGCGGCTGCATTCATAAGCAAATAGCTGCGGCCGGCGGCATTGATATGTGAATAAAGGCGGCATTCATATGTATATCATGCCCCCCTGCAGTGAGGGGATGATGTGCTGTAACCTCTAGCAACCAATCAGTGAGCAGTAATACTGTACAGTAATCTCTAGCAACCAATTAACAAGCAGAAATCATTTGCTGTAACCTCTAGCAACTAATCAGTGAGCCGTAATGTGTGCTGTAACCTCTAGCAACCAGTCAGTAAGCAATAATGATATGCTGTAACCGCTGACAACCAGTCGCAATTGCTGCCTCTGATCTGATACAGTAAACTGATTTTAAGTCTGGCTGATATTTATTGTATGTCTCAGAGCAGGTGGAGAGTGAAATTGCATGGGGGGGCCCAAGAAAATTTTTGCCCAGGGTCCAATCAATATTAAAGACGGCCCTGACTACAATGTCTATCTGTAGCCTCCACCTGGTCCAAAAAGGACACAGATGAGAGAAACTCTCATATCTATTCCTCAACCCTTAGAGATCTCCCGGGAATGTTTTCACATTTTCCCAACGCAACTATTTCAAAAAGCAATATTGGAAAAGATCTTTCCACATAAGTTTTAATGTAATTACACCCTAAAGCCTTTGTGATCCTGTTGTGTTGTCATTCTAATCTTCCGAGAGAGAGCGAACACTAATCAGGATTGCAAGTCAATGAAAGAAAATCTGTAAACACTCATGAAATAATCATAGTAATGAAACATCTTGCCAGCAAATGACATGCTGAGATAAACCATTACACAGGAAATTAGTGCACTTCACCAAAAGATGCTTCTTTGTTCCGTCTCTCTGTTGCATAAACAGGGGCTGAATGCTTCACCGCTGGAATAATTATGGAAGTGAATGAATACAATTACAGCCTTACTGGTTTTAAAGGAGATTTATAGGTGGATGTACAGTATGTAAAAGGATTAACGTTTTAAGTTTGTTTTGTTCAGACATACCGAAATGTATTAAATTATAGCTCGGCAGGATGGGCTCAAAAATACCTATCATGCAACAATGACAACACTGGCATTAAAGTGCGAGGCTTCTTTGTTAAAAAACTGGTATTACCTATAATTGCAATACAAGCCACTTTGTAATTTGATGTCGCTAAAATTACATATTCCTTTTATTCCACAGCCGTAGATGATTTGTTATAGCTGCCGAAGCAAAATTCAATTTCTTTTTTTCTAACTGCATTAAGGCAACAGACTATGGTCTGTAGTCAGGATTTCACAACATTCTCATCCCCCTGCTTATGTAATTGGCTTACCTTCTCTTTCATTGCATTGCGCACAGGGCTGGAGGTCATAGACACCAAAGAACCCCTGTGCTAGGATACTTTTTGGGCCCCTCATTCAACTTCTTCTTCGAGGATAGATAGATAGATAGATAGATAGATAGATAGATAGATAGATAGATAGATAGATAGATAGATAGATAGATAGATAGATAGACTATATTACAAAAAGTATTGGGACACCTGCCTTTACACGCACATGAACTTTAATGGCATCCCAGTCTTATGCCCCGTACACACGGTCGGACTTTGTTCGGACATTCCGACAACAAAATCCATGGATTTTTTCCGACGGATGTTGGCTCAAACTTGTCTTGCATACACACGGTCATACAAAGTTGTACGTACGTTGGGACTATAAACGGGGCAGTGTCCAATAGCTTTCATCTCTTTATTTATTCTGAGCATGCGTGGCACTTTGTCCGTCGGATTTGTGTACACACGATCGGAATTTCCGACAACGGATTTTGGGAACAAGTCCGTAGGGTTCAATATTGAGTTGGCCCACCCTTTGCAGCTATAACAGCTTCATCTCTTCTAGGAAGGCTGTCCACAAGGTTTAGGAGTGTGTCTATGGGAAGGTTTGACTATTCTTCCAGAAGCACATTTGTAAGGTCAGGCACTGATGTTGGAGAGAAGGCCTGGCTCGCAGTCTCCGCTCTAATTCATCCCAAAAGGTCAGTCAACTTCCTTCACCCCAAACTCGCTCATCCATGTCTTTAAGGACCTTGCTTTGTGCACTGGACCAAATCATTTGGTGGAGGTGGGATTATGGCATAGGGTTGTTTTTCAGGGATTGGGCTTGACCCCTTAGTTCCAGTGAAGGGAACTCTTAAGACGTCAGCATACAAGATATTTTGGACAATTTTATGCTCCCAACTTTGTGGGAACAGTTTGGGGATGGCCTCTTCCTGTTCCAACATGATTGGGCACCAGTGTACAAAGCAAGGTCCATAAATACATGAATAAGCGAGTTTGGGGTGGATAGATAGAACACCTTTTGGATGAACTAGAGCGGAGACTGGGAGCCAGGCCTTCTCATCCAACATCAGTGCTTGGAAGAATAGTCAAACATTCCCATAGACACACTCCTAAACCTTGTGGACAGTCTACCCAGAAGAGTTGAAGCTGTTATAGCTGCAAAGGGTGGGACAACTCAATAGTGAACCCTATGGACTAAGACTAGGATACCAATAAAGTTCATGTGCGTGTAAAGGCAGGCGTCCCAATACTTTTGGTAATATAGTGTAGATACAGATTCAGATATCCTGAACTCGCTAACTGAGGTCAGACATCAAACATCCTCTTTACTTCTAGTCCAAACTGCATCAAGAGAAAATGGTAGAAGCATTTCAGTGTTGGTCACGCTGGAACTAAAGAAAGTGTTTACTGGCCATTAAAACCTCAATATTATAAACCAGAAGAACTGTTAAGCAACGGCGTCCCTGGGGGGGGGGGGGCAGAGGGGGCCCTGACCCCCCCCCCCCCCAACATTATGCTGTGCCCCACCATGTGCCCCCCCAATTAAAAAAAACAAAATTATTATTTTTATTTTTTTTTTTACAAAAAATCAATGTCTAAGAGGGAGAGAGTCCCCAGTCAGCTCCTGCGGGTGATTCCTCCCCCTCCCTCTGCTTGCTGACACTGCATAATGCGAGCGCTCACACAACCATGGCTGCCTGATCTGCTCCTTCCCCTGCATCCTCATTGGCAGGGAGAAGAGGGAGTTGCAGGAAGGACTCCACCAGGACTCTCAGTTACTGAAAAAACAGACTGATTTCTCCCGTCCTTAGGACAGGAGAACCAGCCTGTAAATTCCAAATTCCAAGAGATGCCAGACCAGTGCTGTCAATAGCAGGGGCAGGACAGCAAGAGGAGGCTGGGGAACCCCACAGTGGCAGAACACCAGGGCCCAGGGGCAAGACAACCTTTGAAACCCTGATAGTTCTCCCACTGCTTTGGATCCTTATATTTTCTTGGTATGCTGGTGACATATATCTCTTGCTTTCTGCCACCCTGGGAGGCCCCAATACAGTAGGAAGGGAGCTCACTGCGGAACATGTAAGAGGGCCGTTGTGGGGCCGCAGTAAAGGGCCGCAGGATATATATATATATATATATATATATATATATATATATATAATTGCATTTTATAGTTGCCCCCCTACTTTTGTCCCTGTCCCCCCATGTGCCCCCCCTAAATATGAAAGCTGGAGACGCCACTGCTGTTAAGGCATCAGAAATAATGACTCCCTGCCCTAGAAGGGAGTAGCTTAACAAAAATGGAGATTAAAGCCCCACATCCCTGCTAAGAGGTCCAGATACAACTTTATTTCAATTAATGTTAGGGAGACGATCCAAAAAGTGACCACTGTGTTTCGGGGGTCCAGGGGAGCCCCCTTCATCAGGGCTTGATTGACAACAATGTGAATAGACTAGGAGTGAGCTGGACATTTAATGCTGATTTTTTTAGTGTGACTGCAAACACAGGAGTCGTCAGCAGCTGGTTTTACCCCCCTGTCCCCTCCCTAGCCCCCTAACTATGCCATACTGTTAGAGCTATAACATCTCATTCAAGTCTATGGAAAATTACTGCACAGGCTGTGGCACACTAGATTTTTTTTTTAATAAAGTCTTTAATTAAAGACGATGTCTGTACAAAATACAGCAAAAGTGCACAATAAAGTATGACACTATCCAGCAAATACTTTCTATACAGTAAGGTAGCCAATGTTGAACACATTTATCACATGGCAGCTATCTAGGAACCAAGTCCTAAATATGGCACAATGCTTAGGAGAACATTCTTGAGTCTCCTGTCCTGGTATAAGACTACTGTTGGGTGATATGGTTACTACCATTCACCTTCGTATATACTGTATGTAAAGTATTGTAGTACTTGCAATGGGAAATTGACTTGTGTAGCAGCAGTCTCCATTGTACCACTTTTTTAAATACATCTTTGGGATGAGTGGGGGTGAGAGTAGCACTATCAAAGATATATGGAAGAGGGGGAGTGGAACAGGAAACAAGAGGAAAAAAAAAAAGATGGGGTAGGAAAAGGTTGAAGAAGGAAAGAAGAGGAATAGGGGAGAAATAGGGAAGAAAAGAAGGGGGCCATTTCTTGCCCCCCTCATCCAAATGTAGTTTCTGGATTCCCAGACAGTATATGTGGCAGTGATCTCATCTCAATGAAGCAACCCATGATGCCTGGTTGGTATAAAATGAATCAAGTAGTCATAATGTGCCAGTATGCATACTAGATTTTGCCAGTGGTGATGTAAACAAAAAGGGAGGTTGCAACCATTGGAGAAGGTAAGTAAGCACTAGATTGCAGGGGGGGGGGTGTACTTGTTATGTTAGAATGATTTAGGTAACAGGGGTGGGGTTTGGGGGCTCTTTGCTTAAAATTAAACTTGTCCTTTAAGGTTAGAAGTCCTTTTCCCCTAAAATTGAGGCATACGCTGATGACTTATTATTCTTTCTGTCTAAGCCCCTGGTATCTATCCTAAATCTGCTATCAGAACTGAGGACTTATGAGGCTCTATTCTTTTTTCGGGTCAACTATCAGAAATCAGAAGCGTTGAATATATCTATGCTGGCCTCTCTAATTATTCTTCTGCGGTTTGATTTCCCTTTCAAATGTGCCACCTCGTACATAAAGTATTTGGGCATCTTCCTACCTAGCAAGGTGGAAGATATTTTTCCACTTAATTTCCCTCCTCTCTTGGCAGGGATTAAAAAGGACCTTATGACTTACTATTATGCCCTGTTTGCTTTACCACTTTCAGGCCCTTCCCATTCATGTCCCGAGCTTCTTCCTTAGGGCGGTAAACCGGGCTCTTGTTACTTTCCTTTGGGCTCTGAAGGCCCCTCGCCTTGCACAATCAATTTTGCGATTACCGAAACTGATGGGTGGCATAACTC
This sequence comes from Lithobates septentrionalis, assembly GCA_037952835.1. Lineage (NCBI taxonomy): Eukaryota > Metazoa > Chordata > Amphibia > Anura > Ranidae > Lithobates > Lithobates septentrionalis. Next base: position 1,222,207 of record JBBDGP010002373.1, read on the forward strand.
TACCGGATGCTAATCTCTATCACATGGCATGTCATCTTAGGTGTGTCCTAGATTGGTCTCAACATGGCCTTCTTAAGCAGTGGGTGCAGGTGGAACAGATCCATGCAGGTATTCCACTGGAATCGGTGCCGTGATGACAAACAGATTTGTCCAAGTGGGTTGTAGATCACCCCACGGGGGAAAAATATGACGGCATGCTTAAAGGCATTCCGGGATCTTTCTGCTGCTCTGAGCCCCTCGCCACTTACCCCCATAGTCGGAAACCCTGCCTTCAGCCCCGGCCTTCGTGACTCTAGATTCCAAGACTTGAAATCGGCTGGGTGGTTTCAGGCCCGACATTTCATTGTCAATGGACAATGGATGACCAGACAACAAATTATAGATAGTCCGATGTTTGCAGGACTATCATTCTGGCAAAAAGTACAGATGGCCCACTTTATTGGCTCTCTATCCTCCCCAGAGGCCTTTCAAAGATGCCTCATTACATTCAAACTTTTATGTCTAGAGCAATCTCCACTGCGGCATGTGGTTTCCCAGACCTATCGTTTGCTGGTTTGCTTGCTTTAGACCTCCTTATATCGCTAGGTGGGAACGTGATTTAGGGCTGACATTAATGGATAAACAAGTTGAAAGGAATCCTTTTGTTCTCCTACAAAACCTCTACTTACGCTAAACACCAAGAATTCGGGTTTAAGGTGCTGACCAGGTGGTACCATATGCCAGTAAAAATTCATAGGATTTTCCCTCAATTCTCAGATCTTTGTTGGAGGTGTGGAGAGGATTCTTGTTCTCTCTTTCACATCCTTTGGTCGTGCCGCCTCCTGCAGTCATTCTGGACAGAGCTAAACTACATAACCCAAAAATTCACTGACCGGGAGCTTCCATGCGATCCTGCGTTTTTTCCTTCTGCATCATCACAGATTTTCTAGTAAGATCTATAGACGATCCATCTTACCTCTTCTGATTACAGCGGCAAGGAGCTGCATCCCACTTTTTTGGAAGCATATACAGCCACCATCTGTAGCCGTCTGGTTGAAAAAAGTAGCCAAAATCAATGCAATGGAGGATTTGGTGGCCATGGAGAAAGGCCTCTGCGAGAAATTTCTCAAAAAATGGTTTTACTGGCACTAATTCGTCTACTCCGAGGAGTACGCAGGGCTGCAGAATTAAATCCCCTTTACTAGAGACTATAATGTTGGTACTCCAGGGATGGTTGGACTGATTGGCAGTCTGAATGGTCCCCTTGCTCCCTTCTCTTTACCCCCCTTTTTTTTCCCCTCCCCCTCCCCCGTTTCACTTTGCTCATCTTTTTTCTTCTTTCCCCATGTTGTTCTTCTTATTCGGTAAGACCCTTTGGGTCATTTTTGCTCTTCTTCTTTAGAAAAATGGTGTCTATCATGGAAAATGCCACATGGGGTACAGAGACTCCCTAGAGACCCTAGTGTTCCGGGTCATTTCTTCGTAAGCATGTTTGCCTCTTCTATAAGTAATGGCTTTGGTTGTGTAGACTCATTCATGGAAATATTTCATTTTAGAACGACCAATACTGTGGTCTTTATACTTACCGTGTGTTTCTTTAAATAAAGTATTGGAAAAAAAAAAAGGTTAGGAGTCATGGCACGTGGAAAGTGGCCGTTTAATTATACTTGGTTTTCCCAACATGTCGTAACTGTAGTTCCAAGTTCTACATTCAAATTAATTAAGTCTCTGAAAAATAATCCTGCTTTGTCTAATTTGCAGTGATGAGTGATAGATATTAAAAAGGTTTATCATTTGTCGGAATATTGGCACACAAAATAAATACATAAAATACATAAAAATATATCCAAAGGGATGCTTGGAATGTTATATTTTTACTCCTGGACCTGATCATTTACTGTATTTATTGGCGTATAACACTCACTTTTTCAATATGAAAATCGGGTGCAAATAGCGCGTGCGTGTTATACGCCAATACTTCAATTTTAGCTGCCTCGGAGGGGTCAGGGAGGGGGTAGGACGAGCGTCGTCAGGTTACATACAGTGAGGATCTTCTGTTTACCTGGCGGCCTCTGTAATAAGAAGTCCCGTCTCCTGGGCTGCCATTGGACTACTGTTCTGTCTATCATAGGAGATTCTCACTGTATGTAATCTGTCGGCGCTCGTCCCGCCCCCCTCCCTGTATCCTCTAGGCTGCAGGTGGGCATCGATCAGTCTGCACTGATGGCATTGGCGAGACTGCTGCATTGAAGGTAATGGTGAGGCTGCTGCATTGATGGCAATGGTGAGGCTGCTGCATTGATGGCAATGGTGAGGCTGCTGCATTGATGGCAATGGTGATGCTGCTGCATTGATGGCAATGGTGAGGCTGCTGCATTGATGGCAATGGTGAGGCTGCAGATGGGCATTGATCAGGCTGCATTGATGGCAATGGTGAGGCTGCAGATGGGCACTGACCCTTATTTTGCTTTTTTTCCTGAAACTTCCCTCTTAAAATGAATGTGCGTGTTATACGCCTGTGCGTGTTATACGCTGATAAATACGGTATTTATAAAAACAATAACTATTGCTCCATTGCTTACATGTAGTATCTTCAGAATAATCTTGCTTTTTTAAGTATTGTTTTAGAACTGAAGTTTCATTTTTAACAGTACACAGAGATGAACTACAATAAAAAAAAGATATTGCTGCACATAACAAAACAAAAGGTTGAATGAATACGGATTACTGTGCTTGGACTCATTTTCCATAATTTCCCCTGTTATTCCTAGTGATATAATATTTTGTAGCACCTGTTGCAGGTTTTAAATATTAGTATAATTAATCTGGCCATTTTGCCTGCAGTCAGGCAAAAAAAATTAATTTAATTTTCTTGCCAACATTGCAAATGTATAAAATTTGTATAAAGGATATTTTCAGTCCTTATCCCCTGCAGTTGGGTCACTGCCACTCTACAGATAGCCTGCTGCAAGTATTATACTGTCCTATTACTGATGAAGAACATGTACACTTAATGGGATGCCAGAGTTGCAGCCCTCCTTGTTAGAACATTTGGTCTAACCATGCAGTTATGATAAAGAAAGAAACTCCTACTCAATTTGGAAAATTTCCCAAGTGCACGGCTCATAACCTACAGAACATTGGCAGCTAATGTTACACATTAAAGATGCAGTAAATTTATACAACTGCCTCATTTCACAAAACCTTAAATACAGCTTAGGCACTCTAAGGTTATGAAAGGTAAAGAATCTGGCGCTCTAAGGTTAGTCATGTGATCATCGTTTGCAAACCTCATTGGACTCAGCTGAAAGCAACTCACTTTTTTGAAAATAAGAATCCTTGCCTAGTTTTGTGAATTGTCTTTTGCATTAAAAAAGGGTGAAAAGTCAGGCTTTCACACTGAAGCGGTGCGCTAGCAGGACGGGAAAAAAAGTCCTGCTAGCAGCATCTTCGGAGCGGTGAAGGAGCGAAGTGTATACCGCTCCTTCACCGCTCCTGCCCATTGAAATCAATGGGACGGCGCGGCTACACCGCCGGCAAAGCGCCTCTGCAGAGGCGCTTTGCGCTGGTTTTAACCCTTTCTCGGCCGCTAGCAGGGGGGGTAAAACTGCCCCGCTAGCGGCCGAATACCGACGGTAAAGCGCCGCTTACAATAGCGGCGCTTTACCGCCGACAACGCCCCCGCACCAGTGTGAAAGGGGCCAAAGGTTTTCCAGCAAGATAAAAATGCTGCTGGCCATTGTCACCCTTGGCTGCGGTAATCGCCATTGTTGGGCAATACATTTATAAAAGCAAAATGTGTGGGCCATAGAACCGAAATAACATCACTGAACTAATCAGATCAGCTAATGAACGCATTTCACAAATCAAATTAATACAGATGCGGAGAAATGACTCCAGGACTGATGTCGTTATCTTGTAATTGTCTTCTTGACTGATTTTATGTACCGTACACATATGGAAACATTCTCTTATACAAGGAAACGGTTTATTCATCTGTTTAATCAGATGTCATTTCACTGTCAATTTAAAGTCGATTTTTCTACATAAAATAGGTGTTGCCTATGCACAAACATTCTAAGAATAGGAGGAATTACCAAAAGCATATGGCACTATGCGCAATTAAGCTTACATTACACCTTAAGCTGCAAAGGCAGCCAGAGGGGGGTGTATATATGCCGCGGACGTGATTCTTTGCTTCACGTGCAGAAAAAATGATCTCCCTGTCTAGTGTTTGGCTTGCCATTGCAGCACTACTGCATTCAGATGAATATGTCACGTTCAGCGGCAGTACTGCCCTCCAAATGCGGCATATTCAAATAAAAGGGGACACACTGCAAATGCTAATCTTCTGGTTGCGACATGGTATTCCCATTCAAAAAGCCAGTTTGTCTGTCAAAGAAAAAAACAGGCATTTGGGAAGTGCCAGTATCACATCCCCATAGCTCCAAACTGTCCCTGAATTTGAGGGACTGTCCCTGATTGGAACAATGTCCCTTGTCCCTCATTTTGGTCTGATCTCTATAGTTGTATATAAAATGCACTTTTTATCTATCAAAAAATGTTTCCCAGTGCTAAACCTTTCATCTGAATTCTAATTTGCTGCATTTGTAAATTCCAAAAGTCAATATAAAGGAATAGTAGTGGTAAAAAAGCACTTGTGGATTTAATCAATCTTGGCTTTTTTTGTACAATTCTCCTTTGAGCGGGTGTGGCAGGGGGTGTGTCCTATGCCTGCATACTTTTGCTGTTAGGTGTCCCTCATTCCCATCTCAAAAAGTTGGGAGGTATGCCTCCCTAATGCCTGTCAGACACTCCTGCATTGCTCTGTGAAAAGCAAACCACCTTGGATCACTATTCAGAAAGGGGCACAGATGTAAATGATCCCTTAAAATAAAATTTCACCTCATTTTTTTCATTTTTTTTATTTAGGATAAAGTGAGACTCCATGTGAAGTTTTACTATCTGTGTCTGTACTGCCCCATCAGAACAGGAAGTAAGGGTAAATCTACCCTATGTGGACACAGTAACCAATGAAAACCTGACAGGGGTTATACTTTCCACACACTGTTCAGAAATAAAAAAAAATGGCTAGCGTTCTACTTTAACCATTTAAGGACCAGGCCTATTTTTCAAACTTGTTGTTTACAAGGTAAAATCAGGTTTTATTACACATGATGACTTGCCACCCTATACCAGGATGTGGTCTGCAGACTTGGGAGAGGACATATCCAGACCGGAGTGGCAAACAGCATTCCACTTCACTCACAAGTCGACGGTGTCATGCTACTCCCAGGAAAAGAACTACAAGATCCTGTCCAGGTGGTACAGAGATCCTACCACATTACACAAAATTTCCCCATCCAGTCCGGCCTCCTGTTGGCGTTGCAACTCCTCTACAGGAACCTATATCCATGTCTGGTGGGAATGTGAGAGGATCCGCCCCTTCTGGACCCAGGTATTGGATTGCTACAGTAAAATTGACAATAAACCACTACTGCTCTCCCCTAAGATTGCCCTCCTTTCTATTCTCCCTGGGTCAGTGTTGTCCCAGAAGCGGAGTCTTCTACGTTTTTTTTTTATGTCCTCAGCGAGGCAGCTCATCCCATCCTTCTGGAAGACGACTACCACACTGCCTCTGGCCCACGATCATGAATGATACAATGAGAATGGAGGAGATGCTAGCTCTCAACAACAATACCCTTGAAAAATATAAGGTACTATGGTCCATCTGGCTCCGCTTCTCGGCCTCCGATACCCTCCTGAACATGTTATAAAACCTTTGACTGGAACTCCCTGTAGCGTTGTCTGTAGTTGGAGTGGGTTAGGACTTATACTCCCCGGCTCACCCACCCTCTTTCTACTATGTTCTTTTTTTTTCAATGAAAGTCTCTTCAGCAGTTCTTGTGCTTTTCTTCAACCCTCCCTCTCTTTTTCTCTCTCTGTTTTCCTCCCACATCTATTTTTTCCTTCCTCTCTTTTTTCTCTGCTCACAGCTCACGCCATCCCTGGGCAGTTTCTCCCCCTTTTTGGATTCTTTATGACCTAGACTCTCTTTTCTCTCTTTTTTCTGTTTTTAATTATATACATACAGAATTTTTTCTTGGCCAACAACATGGCCCCTGGCCAAAATTGCTCTCGAGACTGAGCAACAGTCGTCAATATTAGTACTTTATTACATATTAAGGGGAGCCTAGCTATGGGTGATAGCCATCGGGCTGACTCACCTTATATGGTTATTTGTGACTGTTCATGGAATGTAATTCCTAATGTTGTTCATTGTGATGTTTGTTGAAATGACAATAAAAACTTTTCAACTCTAAAATCAGGTTTTATTGCTAGAAAATGACTTAGAACCCCCAAACATTATATATTTTTATTCAGACACCATAGAGATTAAAATTGGAGTCATTGCAATACTTTATGTCACATCGTATTTCAGCTGCAGTCTTACAAGTGCAATTTTTGTGGAAAAAAAAACACTTTTTTGAATTAAAAAAGAAGAAAACAGTAAAGTTAGTCCAATTTTTTTTTTATATTGTGAAAGATAATGTTACACTGGGTCAATGTATACCCAACATGTCATGCTTCAAAATTGTGCCCGCTCGTGGAATGGCAACAAACTTTGACCCTTAAAAATCTCCAGAGGCAACATTTAAAAATTTCTACAGCTTACCAGTTTTGGGTTACAGAGGAGGTCTAATGCTAGAATTATTGCTCTCACTCTGAGGATTGCGGCAATACCTCACATTTGTGGTTTGAACACCATTTACATAAGCTGGCGCGAATTAGGTATGCGCTCGATTCAGCGCGCGAGCACGGAGGGATGGGACGCTTTCAATTTTATTTATTTCTTTCTGATTTTTTTTCGTTTTATTTTTACATTGTCCCTTTAACAATTTTTGGATCACTTTTATTCCTATTACAAGGAATGCAAACATCCCTTGTAATAGAAAAAAGCATGACAGGACCTCTTTAATGTGAGATCTGGCGTCAAGAAGACCTCAGATCGTAAATTTACACTTAAATGCAATAAAAAAAAAAGTATTTTTTCTTTTCAATGAAAAAAAATTTCCCCTTTAAGGCCGTTGGGCAGAAGTGACGTTTGACGCCGCTTTCGTCATCCAACGTCATTGAGTCGAGTGGGGGCCATCATTCCCTCACTTGACTTACAGCCTCTGAGGGGAAAGGATTGGATCGTCTCCGCCGCTACCGGCGGCTTCGGTAAGCGGCGGAGACAACCAGAAAGCGGCGGGTGGCACCTCTCCCGCCGCTGATATAAGTGATCTTGCTGCAATTTCGCAGTGGAGACCACTTTAATCCTAGAGGACCACCCGCCGTTTCAGAAAATACCAGGGTTATGGCAGCTATCTGCTGCCATAACCCTGGTATTCTATGGCAAAGTACCGACGTACAGCTATGGTGGTTTGCGGGAAGTGGTTAAATAAGAGCTATAATATAATGTATAGCGATTTGTTGAAATAGTTGGATATATTTGAATATCCGCTTTATCCATTTTCCTTGCACATGCACAGCAATGGGGGGTTGTGCTTGCACCACTCTTCTAAACATGCAAACTGGAGCAGAGGCTGCCCCCAATTAACAAACGGCCGGGGCACAAGCCCCTTTGTTAATTGGGAGGACAGTCGTGTTTAACAGAGAACAGGAAATCTGGAGCTCCTTGCACAAGTCTCTCTGCCTCTCTGCAACAGTTCTATCTTAGTTAAAGTAGCACACAATGCTCCTGACAGTTTCCTGTACCATTATATTGGCACAGGAAGCTTAGTTAATTCCCTGATCGGGTTGACTACACTCAAGCGTTCTACATTGTAGTGATGGTGATGTGTGTAGGCAGGGGCTTACTAAGAGTTTATTATGTTATGTGTTTTAAATTTTTGTTCTATTAGATTTTCACTCTACTAACTGTTGCACTGTTTAGTTATGTTGCCCTGCTAAGCTTGTGTCTTCTGGAAGTCAAGGGTTTCTGTGCTTTTTGGTGGACCACCCTCTACTGGGGGCAACTAGATAAAAGGAGGGAACCACCTCCAGATCAGGTCGCTTCATGTGTGGGAAGAGAACAGGAGATTGATATGTCATGTAACTCTTATGGGGCTTGTGTGTTCACCCCTTGACTGGAACCCAGTTGGGGTTCCAGGACATGGACTTATGGACTTGAGCAAGAACTTTAAGGACCCTTCCAAGGTATGACTACCTCAATTGGCAGGGGACGCCGGGAGGCACTGAGAAAAGCTCTTCGTAATATGGAAGGAATGTCCGTTGCACCAGTGAACTGTACTATTTGAGACTTGAACAACTTCAGTAAAAATATTTATTTGTTACCCTAAGTTCTGGCTGGTCTGAATATACTTGAGGACACACATAAAGGGGGGGAATGCGAGGTATATCACACAGATGGTCACACCAAGGGACAAGATAGATGATAGAAGAACAGATGCAGTAGCAGTGTCTGATTAACAGTCAAGCTAACTAGAGATGGCTATATTGCCATTGCTAATGACTACAGGACTAGGCCCCAGAAATGGCCCTAGTAATGAAGGAACTTGTGTGCTTAGGGTTCCTTCCCTAGTGATCGATACCCCAGTCTTGGGTCCAACTTGTGGTATGGAGTGTCCTAGGGACGCAGCTTGTATGTTCCGGAAAAAGGAGAGAGGCCTCGGGAGAGAGTAAGCACAGGTTATGCACCGAGTCAAGCTTCCTGGGAAACTAATGTGTGGAAAAAGCAAAAAGAGGTTGGGACTTTGTGTGAGGAGACATTGGTGTGCGCAGCCTATTGCATTAGACTGTGCACCCCAGAGCACAAACACACATGCGTGTATATCAGCAGAGCAATGGACGGTGTCAGTAGAGCAGATATTGATCTCAGTAGGGCAGTGGAAGGTGTCAATTTTTTAATTTATTTTTTTTACAATTTCTTTTGGAGCCCCATTGAGGGGCTTTGGTGTAATATCAGGAGTGTAAACAGACGCCTGATGTCTCACTTCTAGACAGAGAAAGGGATTGATGACAGAGCTTCCCCAGTTCCTTTCTTTGCAGCTTCAGCTGCATTGGACAGTGAACAAATGGGAAGTGCGCTGTGTGTGCGTTTTATTTTTACATTCATAAATGATCATTCATAAATGTAAGCATAGTAAACAGTTCACTATGCTTCAGTTAAGAATGAACACAGGAGTGATCATCATTCATAAACCGAAGAATAGTAAACAGTTTACTGAACTTATTCTCTCTGGAGAAGAGATGCTTGAGAGGGCATATTATTTCAATTTATAAATACCGTAATGGTGACCCCCCAATAGGGATAAAACTTTTTCGTGGAAGGGAGTTTAACAAGACACGTGGCCACTCTTTAAAATTAGAAGAAAAGAGGTTTAACCTTAAACTATGTAGAGGGTTCTTTACTGTGAGAATGGCAAGGATATGGAATTCCCTTCCACAGGCGGTGGTCTCAGCGGGGCACATCGATAGTTTCAAAAAACTATTAGATAAACACCTGAACGACCACAACATACAGGGATATACAATGTAATACTGACCTATAATCACACATATATGTTGGACTTGATGGACTTGTGTCTTTTTCAACCTCACCTACTATGTAACTATATATATATGTAACTATGTTAAGAATGAACACAGGAGTGATCAGTACAGATCATTCACTGTGTTCATTCAGAAAAGGAAGGGGCTGATGAATGAAATATTTACTGGCCCCTTCCCCTGCTCTCCATTCTGAAACATCCCCCCGCAGCAGCTGGGTGGAGAGGAGGGCGGCTGGCAGTACTGCAGGGGGGGAGACAGATAGCAGGGGGAATCTGCACCGCATGGGGTGATTAGGGTGTGCCCAGGCACACCCGGCACAACCTGTGCGCACGCCTATGTGTGGAGAAGTGTCGCTGATTATGGAGAGGGCCGGCTTAATGCCATACTCGTGATTCGACAGTGCACACTCCTCCCCGTCCCTACCTGGGCACCACCCAGAGAAGCTGTGTGCCAAGTTATTGTCTTTGAAGCTATACTGTAAATCGTTGAAGCAGCAATCTGTGTAGACATTCTTTTTTTACGAAGGTATGCCTTGTCCAAGAGAACTGCGAGTGCCTCTCAAGATCAAGAGGAAGCTGGACAGAGTCCCCGGCCAACTTGATGGGAACCGACAGCTAGTCCAGCTTGCTAACAAATTGCCTTTTTTTTTTTAAATAAAAAAAAAAAATGCTGCTTTTAACTTTAATCCATCATTTGTTCCATATGGGCGCTAGTGATTTTCTGCAGGGTCTTTGCAGCCACCTCTTTTTTTTTTAATATGTGCAGCCACTTCTTGTCTACATGCAACCTGCATGAGGGCAGACCTTGCCCTCACCCCTTCCATTCTTCACTGACCCTCCCTGCTGCCTGGGGCTGCCCTACCTGAGAGGAGGAGCCCGAGCAGAGGCGTAGTGATGTCTCTAGTGGTGAGGGCTATAGTCAATGGGTACCGGCACTCTAGAGTTGCCAACTGGCCACCTTTTTGTTTTTTGTTTTACCTTACAAATATCAAACAGGCAGAAGCCTGGTGGTGTAGTGCTAGTATCATAGATCCCAGCTGCAGAGGATGATCAGGGGTGCCCACATCAGGGGAAGGGGGGGGCGCAGTTTGGTATCTTTGCCCTGGACACTGGTTGACCTTGTCCCGGCACTGGTGAGGGGGTGACAGCATACAAGAAAAATTCAGAGGCAGGGACAGAGCATTGCCACCTATAACAGGAAATGCTTGTCACAGCAGGTTCACCAGGTATTGTTTTAATGAAATCTGAAGATGTAAAAATATTGGAAAATTACTTTTTTAATTAGTTTAACATGTTAAAACGTATTAGAAATGTTAGTGACTGGGGCTATATATGATGCTTTCATTTGGAATGGAGACACTTCATAACCTATTGATGCCACTGGCTGCAGCCAATTAGGTCTAAAACCGCTAAATAGCCATCAGCAATAAAGACAAAGGACCTGTTCTTCATTGTAAAAAGTGTCAATATTCCCCGACCCATTAGAGCAGCCATAGATATCTGACTGGCATTTAAGTGTCAAAGGCAATCACTTTGCTAAGCCCTACAGACACCTAGAGGATCAATAAAAATAATAAAAGCACCAAACAGCAGCATATGTCACTGATGTCAGCTGTACAGACTAGATCTTTCAGAGGCATAAATTGCAAAGCAAAAAAAAAAAAAAAAACTTAAAGTAGAATCCGACCACAAAAACTTTAATTTACATATATTAGGTATAAATCCATTTTGTATTAAAGGAGAAGTATGGCCAAAGCTCTTTTGGCCATACTACTCCTGTGGGTCACAGTAGTGCACTTAGTTCTGCTCTCCTGTAACCCAGATTCAGAAGACAGCGGGCTAAAGCTGTCGCAGAGTTGGTCCAGGCTCTTCAGGGATCCTGACAATAATGTTGGGTTCTGCCCAGATCCCAGACCAGCAGCTGGCTCAGCCTCTCAGCGCTCCGCTGAGAGCCTGAGCCAGCCGTTCCCTCCACAGTCCAGCACTCCAGTGAGCACTGGAGTGGCAGAGCAGACAGCGGGTGACTGACAGTCACTGCTCTGTGTTTAGAGCAGACCCGAGAATTGAGTGATCTGCGGGCTGTGATTGTTCAGTTCTCGGTGTGGCACAAGTGGGTGACAGATGCAGCATTGGATTTAAACTGGATCCACCTAGATGAGTACATTTTTTTTTTTTTTTTTTTAAATCCCATACTTCACTTTTAACCATTTGAAGACCAGGCATTTTTTGCCACTTTTATATATACGTGTAAAAATCAGTTTTTTGTTTTTTTTTCTACTACTTAGAACCCCCAAACATTATATATATTTTTTTTGTAAAGCAGGGGCCCTAGAGAATAAATTGGTGCATTTTGCAATTTGTTATGTCACACGGTATTTGCGCAGCCTTTTTTCAAACGCATTTTTGTTGGGGAAAAAATAATATTTTTTTCAATTTTAATGCAAAAAAACACAATACTAAACCCAATTTTTTTGGTAAAATATAAAAAAATAAGGCACGCTGAGTAAATAGATACCAAACATGCCACGCTTTAAAATTATGCACCCCCAAGCAACGGCAACAAACAACGTAAACTTATTAATAAAATTTATTTTATTATATTAAAATAGGTGAATCTTGAAAAGCTATTACAGACTACCACTTTATATCGACAGAGGAGGTCTAGTGCTAGAATTACTGCCCATGATCTGACGTTCGCGGCGATACATCACATGTGTGGGATGAATGCTGTTTGCGTGCGTGCGTGCGTGCGTGCGGGACTGACGCAAGCGTTCACCTTTGCGCGCTAGCACGAGGGGACGGACGCCCTTTAAATTTTTTTTAATTATAAATTTATTTTATTTTAAAATTCTTACACTGTTTTTTTAAATTAATTTAGTTAATTTTTATTTTATTTTTTATTACTGTCACAAGGAATGTAAACATCCTTGCGACAGCAATAGGCATGTGACAGGTACTTTTTATGGAGAGATCTGGGGTCTATAAAACCCCAAATCCCTCCTTTGCACTTGAAAGCATTCAAATCACCAAGACCTGCATTTTTTAATACCGCCAATTTTCAAAAAATGGCGCCATTGACAGCCAGGTAAACCAGAAGTGATGTCATGACACCGCTTCCGGGTTACCATAGCGGAGACCCGATCAAAGCTGATTCCGTTTAGTAGCTCGGGTCTCCCAGGTGGGATGGGAGAGCCCGAGTGAGCCGCGGAATCCGGCAGGAGGGGGGAACGTCACTCTGATTACAATTACAAGAGACCTGTCCATCCGTTCAAAAAAATGGTACTGGAGTGAAGCATGCAGCTGCAGACATAATCACGGTACAACCACTTGAAGTCAAATGACGTACCAGGTACATGATTTGGTGGCAAGTGGCTAAAGGCATTTACAAACCCAGAAATGACACTGTAAAAATAGCAGTGACATCAGGGTGCTGTACATAGCCTGCGCAGAGAGCAGAACTGTAGGAGGGGCCAGCAGGCTCCACCCACCAAAGGCTGTCTGCAGAAAATGACAGGAGGGGGCGGAGACAAGACCAGTCCCCCTGCACAAGGAGAGAGAGCAGCAGTGAGCGGTCTTCATTACAGGAAGTCTCACACTGGATTACTGCACAGATCTGGAAGAAATACACAAAGCACACCGAGATTCAAGAAAGAATATAAAGTGGAACCTTGGTTTACGAGTAACGCGGTTAACGAGCGTTTTGAAAGAAGAGCAACTTTTTTTTTTTAATTCTGACTCGGTTTACGAGTGTTGTCTCGCAAAACGAGCAGAATTCAAGCTAATGGGATGTGCAGTACCGCATTTGGCCAGAGGTGCAGGGGCACCAGTGTTACTCGGAACGGTTCGGAATCATTCAGAAATACTCAGAATCACTCGGAAATACTCGGAAACACTCAGAAATACTCAGTTCCCGAGTGTTTCCAAGCCTTTCCGAGTACAGCCGAGCTGTCCCTGAGTATTTCTGAGGCTCTCCGGCGCCCACCTATGGCCACATGCGGTATTGCATGCAATAGAAGTCAATGCAGGACGAATTATCTTCGTTTCCATTGACTTCTATGGGGAAACTCGCTTTGATATGCGAGTGCTTTAGATTACAAGCATTCTTCTTGAACGGATACGGCTCGTAATCCAAGGTTCCACTGTACATGACTCCTGTGTTAAGGCAATATTTGCTTATCATGGAGTTCACCTTTAAGGCCACATTGGAATAAGTTGAAATTCAAATCCTTTCTTCCACGACATAAACGAGGAGCCAATGGATGAAATGGTATTTCAACTAACAAAACACAGAAACTCCCGCTCATACCTGTGCCTGACCGATCCAAAGGAACCTTCGGTAAATGGGGAAGAATATCGCTAATCAATTATTATGCTCGGATTTTTATAAATCTGAGAAGGGAGCTTCTGTGGATTACCTCTCCTCAGCTATATAATGTGATTTCACGAGTCACGAGGAAGACGCTTCGATGGGTTTTTCTGGATTTTATTAAACAGTTACACGGGGAATCATGTAAGTCACAGCTGATCAACTACGATAATGGAAGTCTGTATTATACAAGTTCTATTACGTCTGAGGCCTGAAAGAAGATCTTGCAAATTTAATGGAAAATGATGACGGCTGTGAAGGACTCTCTTCATGTCTTCATCATGTCTTAAATGTCCACTGCCTGGAAAGAGTCTGTTGTTTGGTTTTTGTTTTTTTTTGCGACAAAATGTACATTCATAGGGAAAAATATAACAACGTGGCCTCAATTTTATTTTATTTTTTATTTAAACATTTACAATTTTGAAAACTATTTTATACACTTTTTCTTTGCTTGCAACAAATGCTACATTTACGAATTTCATATCATTTAGGGCTCTTTCACATGGGGCGGATCAGTGATGATCCGCCTCGTGAACATCCGCTTGCTCAGCGGGGATCACTCCGCCGATCCCTGCTGAGCGACGGACCTGTCAGAGCGCCGCTCTCCCCTATGGGGGATCGGATGATGACGGACCGTAGAGTCCGTCGTCACCCGATCCGATCCGAAAACAGATGGAAAAGTAGGTTTTTCCTCCGTTACACTTTTTCGGATCGGAGCGGGTCGGATGTCAGCGGACATGTCACCGCTGACATCCGACGCTCCATAGACCTCCATGGAGTGTCCGTTCAGGTCCGCCTAAAAAACTGACAGGCGGACCTGAACGGACAGTCCGTGTGAAAGAGGCCTAATGCCGCGTACACACGAGCGGACTTTACGGCGGACTTTGCCGGTGGATTTTTCGACGTACTTTACGACGGACTTTCTGAATGAACGGACTTGCCTACACACAATCCACCAAAGTCCGTCGAATTCGTACGTGATGACGTACGACCAGACTAAAACAAGGAAGTTCATAGCCAGTAGCCAATAGCTGCCCTAGCGTGGCTTTTTAGTCCGTCGAACTAGCATACAGACGGCGGACTTTTCGACCGGACTCGATTTCAACGGATAAATTTTAAACAAGTTTCAAATCTAAGTCCGTCCAACTTTTGAGAAAACAAAGTCCGCTGGAGCCCACACACATCGAATTGTCCGACGAAATCCAGTCCGCCGGGCAAAGTCCGCCGTAAAGTCCGCTCGTGTGTACGCGGCATTAGAGTGCACACAATGCTGGGCTTTCTATAAAAGAAAGTCAAGTTCTGGCTTTTCACTTGCTCATTGCCTCTGTTTAACCAAAAATGTACACGCACTGGCCACTTTATTAGGTACACCTTGCTAGTACCGGGTTGGACCCCCTTCTGCCTTCTTCATGGCAAAGATTTAAGAAGGTGTTGGAAACATTCCTCAGAGATTTTGGTTCATAGTGACATGATAGCATCACACAGTTGCTGCAGATTTGTTGGCTGCACATCCATGATGCGAATCTCCCATTTCACTACATCCCAAAGGTGCTCTATTGGATTGAGATCTGGTGAGTGTGGAGGACATTGGAGTACAGGGACCTCATTGTCCAGTGGTGAGATGATTGGATCTTTGTGACATGGTGCATTATCCTGCTGGAAGGAGCCATCAGAAGATGGGGACACTGTAGTCATAAAGGGATGGACATGGTCAGCAACAATACTCAGGTAGGCCGTGGTGTTTAAAAGATGCTCAATTGGTACTAAGGGGCCCAAAGTGTGCCAAGAAAATATCCCCCCCACACCATTACATCACCACCACCAGCCTGAACCGTTGATACAAGGCAGGATGGATCCATGCCTTCATGTTGTTTACACCAAATTCTGACCCCACCATCTGAATGTCGCAGCTGAAATCGAGACTCATCAGACCAGGAAACGTTTTTTTCAATCTTCTATTGTCCAATGTTTCTGAGCCTGTGCGAATTTTAGCCTCAGTTTCATGTTCTTAGCTGACAGGAGTGGCACCCGGTGTGGTCTTCTGCTGGTGTAGCCCATCTGCTTCAAGGTTTGATGTGTGTTGTGCATTCAGAGATGGTATTCTGCATACCTTGGAAGTAACGAGTGGTTATTTGAGTTACTGTTGTCCTTCTATCATCTCGAACCAGTCTGCCCATTCTCCTCTGACCTCTGACATCAACAAGGCATTTTCCTCCACACAACTGCCACTCTCTGGATATTTTCTCTTTTTCGGACCATTCTCTGTAAACCCGAGAGATGGTTGTGTGTGAAAATCTCAGTAGATCAGCAGTTTTTGAATTACTTAGACCAGCCCGTCTGCCACCAACACCCATGCCACGTTCAAAGTCACTTAAATCCCCTTTCTTCCCTATTCTGATGCTCGGTTTGAACTTTAGCAAGTTGTCTTCACCACGTCGAGATGCCTAAATGCATTGAGTTGCTGCCATGTGATTGGCTGATTAGCAATTTGTGTTACCAAGCAATTGAACGGGTGTACCTAATAAAGTAGCCAAAGAGTATATATGGCTCCATATGAGCTAAAAAGAAGGAAGAGTATCTGCTGTTCCTCTGACTCAGGTGTATGTGTTGTTGATAGGTCTAAACTGCAGGAACACAAATTGCACAGGCTGTTTTCCACCCGTGGTGGAAGGAAAGAAAATTGCATAATTTATGGCCTGCCTAAGGAGAGTGTACAATCAGATTGTAGCATTTTGAAGCTGGATTTAGGTTAGTCAACAAAAAAAGGCAAATGGGAGAAAATGTTCAATCATTCTAAAAATCTCCAGCTCCAGTATTTACAGAATAAAGGATGCGAATACACAACAACTTAAATGAAATTAAATATATGAATTTTATTCCCTTTTGGTTATAATCATAAACATGTTAATAGAGTGACAAAGGATATGCAAATGTATATGTGCTTTAACATCATTTAATATGCAAGCCAAGAGGATTAAATAGCAAATTAAACCCATATAACATAATCAGGAGAAAACAATTGGTGCTTTCATTATAAATGCTTAAAAATGTAAATAATTTAAAAATATCGGGATTAACCATATCAACCCTTTACATTACAAAATCACTTCGTGTTTGTGAAAGGATTTTGCTGTAATTTACTGACAAACAAATTCAAAACTGAACTATGGCAAACACAGTTTCTTTTGGATAGATTTGAAAATGCTAAAACATTTCCGTCAGGATTTTATTGCTATCTGCCTTTGCAAAGGCTTAAAGTATAACTAAAGGCAAAACTTGTTATAACCCATCAGTTTTTTTTATTTTCTTCATCTACACTATATTTCCAAAAGTATTGGGCCGCCTGTCTTTACACGCACATGAACTTTAATGGCATTGCAGTCTTAGTCCGCAGGGTTCAATATTGAGTTGGCCCTCCCTTTGCAGCTATAACAGCTTCAACTCTTCTGGGAAGACTGTCCACAAGGTTTAGGAGTGTGTCTATGGGAATGATTGACCATTCTTCTAGAAGCGCATTGGGGCACTGATCCTGGATGAGAAGGCCCTGCTCACAGTCTCGAATTCATCCCAAAGATGCTCTATCAGGTTGTGCAGGCCAGTCGAGTTCCTCCACCCCAAACTCACTCTTCCATGTCTTTATGGATCTTGCTTAGTGCACCGGTCCATATCATTTGGTGGAGAGGGGATTATGGTGTGGGGTTGTTTTCCAGGGGTTGGGCTTGACCCCTTAGTTCCAGTGAGGGGAACTCTTAAAGCGTCAACATACCAAGACATTTTCGGCAATTTCAGGCTCCCATCTTTGTGGGAACAGTTTGGGGATGGCCCCTTCTGGTTCCAACATGACTGCGCACCAGTGCACAAAGCAAGGTCCATAAAGATATGGATGAGCGAGTTTGGGGTGGAAGAACTTGACTGGCCTACACAGAGTCCAGACCTCAACCAGATAGAACACCTTTGGGATAAATTAAAGCGGAGACTGCGAGCCAAACCTTCTCATCCAATATCAGTGCTTGACCTCACAAATGCACTTCTGGAAGAATGGTCAAACATTCCCATAGACACACTCCTAAACCTTGTGGGCAGCCTTTCCAGAAGAGTTGAAGCTGTTATAGCTGCAAAAGGTGGGCCAACTCAATATTGAACCCTACAGACTAATGCCGGGTACACACGATCAGACTTCTCGTCAGAAAAAGATATGACGGCTTTTCTGACGGGATTCCGCTCAAGCTTGGCTTGCATACACACGGTCATGCAAAAGTTCCCTGAAATTTCGACCGTCAAGAACGCGGTGACGTACAACACTACGACTAGCCGAGAAAATGAAGTTCAATGCTTCCGAGCATGCGTCGAATTGTTTCCAAGCATGCGTAGGAATTTTGCGTGTCAGAATTGCCACAGACGATCGCATTTTCGGATAGGAACTATTTCCGACCAAAAAATTAAGAACATGCTCCCAATCTTTTGGCTGGAATTCGGCCAGCAAAAGACCGATGGAGCATACACACGGTCGCATTTTCCGACGAAAAGCTCTCATCGTTCTTTTGCTGTCCGAAATTCCAATCATGTGCATAAGACTGGGATGCCATTAAATGTGTGTGTAAAGGCAGGCATCCCAAAACTTTTGGTAATATAGTGAAGTCAAGGGAGATTTCCCTTGACTTCCTGTCCCATAGCCAAAATAGAAAGTGAGAGGAAATCACTCCAAAGAGAGGGAATCCCTGGATGTAACCAGAACTAGTATCCCTATTGGAAGGTTTCCCCTTTTTTCCTGTTCTGGGACAACCCAAAATTTGGGATTTTCTTTGACTCTCGGTGATAATGGTAAACAGAACAAATAGAGAAGGTGAATCTCCCTAATGGGGGCACAGACAGCATACCTGTAGGCCATTTGGTTCTCCTCAGAAGCCTGGCCTGAAAACTCCCAATTAGCAAACTCCCATGTCCTTGCATGTTGCTAGGACGAGAAAAACATTGCTTTTCAATCGTGCAATACTAGGAGTGAGAGGCCCTCAATAAGCAATTTTGACAGGTGGTGCGAATTGCCCAAGATGAAAATAATGGGGCTGCAAAGCAAAGCATTATGGCCATGGCATGTGAACAGTCCTGTGAGGTGTAATGTTAGGATCCGGGTGGGCGGTCGGGGGGCTCAACCGGCTGTTTTTTGTAACATGAAATACAGTGGCAGCCCATCAATAAGGGGCGCACAGGCGCCCCCCCCCCCCATCCATGCGTCTGGCCCCCTAATGTACATGCAGAGCGCCGGATGCATAGATTCCAAGGATTGTTAGGCCCCACCCTGCTTGCTGCTACGAACAAGCGTTATGCAGTAGCAAGTGGTTAACATTATTACATTTTAGAGCTGCCGTCTTTTTTGTATTGGTTCAGACAGCTCCCTAAATCTACTCCTGGCCCTGGATTAGAACCAGGTTACTTAGAATTCCATACACTGTGCTATAATTACAATGCTAATCATATATTATAGAAGCTCTGAACATTACTGCAGATTACATCTTATAAAGGAAATCAACACAAACAAGCTAGACCATTAACATAATAAGGTAACGTTCAGGGAGCTCACAAATCAATGAAACAAAAAACAGCAGCGTGCTTGTTAACCGACTGATAAAAGTGTCCCACCGGGACCACGGCCAGGGACGTAGATACAGATACAAAATCTCAGGGTTGCCAAACAAGATCAAAAACCAAAACTTTGCAATGTCTCATCGTGACTTCAGATGTTTGTTACAAATTGGCAACCATGAAAAGGTATCTGAATAACAGCTGTGGCCGCTAATAGGCAGAGCTTGGAGCCCGTTATTTTGAAGGTGTCACAGATGCAAAACATAAGATTCTGTCTTCATGATAACAAATTATAAGGAAATGTGTTATGTATAACTTTATAATGATACTAAACACACACTGTTTAATTGACATTGTCCTTTCTATTTCTGTATGTGGATGATCAGGGCTGCTGATAAGGCAATACAATCAGCCGTCCTGTACTGGACCCGGGCCCTATCAGTTCAAAAGGGGGGCCCGGGCACCTGCTGAGCAGGAGGTCTGGCTGTACTGTCTTATTGCAGACACCAATCCTCTTCTGCCTCCCCCTGCAGCACTGCCAGCTTCTTCTCCACTCCTTCCCTCCAGCTGCACTGCAGAGGGATAGGTTCTAGCACATGCACCCCTTCCATCTGCTGTCTGGGCCTCGCTGTGTGCCCCTTTCCCCCACAGTGGTGCCGGTTCCCTCCTCTCCCGCCAGCAGGTGCTGCAGGAACGCAGGGGGATATTTCAGGCTGGAAAGTGGGGGAAGGGACTTGTAAATATGTAATTTACTGGCCCCTTCCTTTTCTGAATGAAGACAGTAAGCTATTGGTACCAATCACTCCCGTGTCCATTCATCACTGAAGCTTAGTGAACTCTGCTTACTATGCTTCAGTTTGTAAATGAGCAGGAAGCCTCAGAGCATTTCCTATTTATTCATCTGTGCAGCTGAAGCTGTAGAGAAAGGGACTTATACATCTATGTCCTCAGTCACTTTCAGCCAGAGGGGGGCGGTGGGCCTGTCAGGTAGGCTGTATGGGACCCCATGATTTCTAACAGCAGCCCAAGTACATTTTTCCCAATTGATATACAGCTGTCACATGACCCAGCCACTTGTTTAAAAAAAAAACAGCCTTTGGAAGGCAGAGTAAAAATAATTAATATCAATAACCTGTTTTAAATTGTCACACAAATAAATATTTGAAATACATTTTTTTTTATTTTGTGGAAATACCATGGTGCGGGTGGATTTCTGCCAGTCAAAGGCTGTGTCACGCCCCTCCATCCTGTGTCTTAAAATAACAGAGAGGTGAGGCCACCATTATTCTACACATAATATCCTGCCCCCATTGTGTAAAGCTGGCTAATGGGCATGGAGGAGGAGGAAGGAGGGAGGGAGTGGGCTGTCATTTACCAGAGTGTATACGCCCACATGTGTGACTCTATAGTCACATGGGCTGCTCAGATGAGATAGGGAGGAAATGCTCAGCACAGAAACTCACTGAAAACTGAGCATGTGCAGAGCTGCCAACACTGTTCTACAAAATCCCTAGCTGAATTGGGGACATGATTAAAGTGGGGAGATAGAGAACAGAAGGATCAACCAGGTTTTTTTGCAGAATACAGAAAACGAATCACATAGTGACTGAGTGAATATGAAATACACCATTTATTGATAGTTTTTTATGATGTGGGTTTAGTAACACTTTAACTTTAATTTAATTAGCTGAAAGTGAACCTTAATCTATATCCATGTTGGCTGGTGTCATGTCCAATCCCCTTCTAAGTACCAGACGCCACCATTCAAAAGTACAATGGCAGAACGTAAGTATGCCCATAGAGGTTTTGGCATTAAACAAGAAAAAATCGCGCTTTTAAAGTCCAAATTGATAAAAACATGTGTGAAAAATTCCAAATGCTTGACCAATCGAGAAGAACTGGGTATTCATCACATGACGTCAGATCAAACTGAACAAATATCTCTATGGGAAAGGCAGAACCTCAGCTCGATCCAGGGAATGGCTTGTATGGTAGGTGGATCAGTAGCTCAGCAGGTAAGGAAATGGTTCACGGCGTCATGGTTGACAGTAGATGATAACCCAAAAAATATATATAATAGACCAATGGCATGATATCATCAACACTAATTTATTAAAAATAAGAGAAATGCACTTACAAACAAACGATAAAAACTCGCATAGAATTGTAAAGCTAGCCGGCATAAGCAAACAAGTCCCGTCCTCCTCAACGAGATAGCGTGGTGACGTCAGCACGTACCTCCTCAGACGCGTTTCGTTATAGCTAACATTATCAATGGGGAACGGGCAGCATGCTGAGTCACCACCTCTTATAGTACCACACCTCGGTCTGAGTCCTGGATGTGGATGTGTAGTCGCCATCTTGCTCATGGGCAACTGATACCATAATACAATATTTAAAAACGGACCTAAAACTCCTAATTAGCAACCAAAAAAATATATATATATATATTAAAGAGGTTTTGGCATTGTCTTGTTTGGCCTTTCATTCACTGCTTTAAAAATATGCCCCTAAATGTATTTGCATTTGTGTATTTTCCATTACACCCCTAAAAACTACTTTACAGGCATAGTCCATTTTTTGAAAAAAAAATTTTTAAAAAGGCACCCCCAATAATGAAAATAGAATGTAATAATTTTTTTGCATTGGTGCCAGCAACCATTGCAACTGTGATCAGCACATGACATCACACTTGTGCTCCAATGAGATTTACGAGTCCCTCTGTGGCAGACGGGACTAGTAGTCTTTCAATTTATCGACCCAGGCGGAGCCATGCTTTGCCACACTAAATTGAAATACAAACAGGGTGCACCAAGGAGAAAGGGTGGGGGCCATGTTTGGGTATAACATGAAGCATGGTCAGAAACGTAGACTATTCTTTTAAGTTCACCTTCCCATACTACTCTATTGCATTTCACTACAATTGCAAAATTTTGTCAGAATATTCAAATTTTTTATGAAATTTCATAGAAATAGAACGCTCAATTATGCATACCCCCAGTGCTGAGCAGGGTGAGCTGAGCTGCTATAAGAGCAACTTCAGAATCTTTATTCCAAACCTTCAATCGCTCTAAACAACAGGTCAGTTTATTGTCCTTCAGTCTTTGGGAGGGCCAGACTGTGGCCAGTGCGAGTGGAAATTTTCCTGGCATCGGTGGGAGTATGCATCGCTACATTTGGTATTGGGGAGGAATAGTGCCCCATCGTGGGTATCAGTGGGAGGAATAGTGCCCCATTATTGGTGTCAGTGGGAGAAATGGTGCCCCATTGTTGGTGTGAGTTGGCAAAATAGTGTCTTGTATCAGTAGGAAGAATAGTGCCTCAAGGGTGGGATAAAGACAAGCAACGGACTGCAGTTTGAAGACCACTGTTCTAAATAAAATCCAAAAATCCCCAGCACACTTGCCTGCTGCTCCAAGGGATCCCTGCATTGTATGGTTCATAATTCCAGTCTAACATAGCCGGTATTTCTCTGTTGTGAACTGAACTGTGAGGACGAATTGCTTCACAGTGACTGCAGCAACAGAGGACAGTAAGGACTTGTTTAAAGTGAATTTGTTAGAGGGATAGGGCCCTGTTTCACTTTGGTCAATTGGTGGATCTTAGAACAAGAAAGTTGCAGACCTTTCAAGATTTTCAAGAAGCCTATAAACTGCCTAGACAGGCCTTTTATAGTTACTTGCAAACACAACACTTTGCGCAGTCCTTAGTAACAAACCTCCAGTTCTCCCCTCTGATTGAATTTGAGAAAGTTCCCTTGGAGGGCCCATCCCCTAGGGGTATGATATGGCGTACTTACCAACTTTTAATTACAGACCTATCCCCGTCCGGGCCTCGGCACGCCTATATGCGTAAATGGGAGCAGGCCTTGGGCGAGGAGTTTTACTTGAAAACATGGCAACTTATTTGGTCACAGGCCTCCAAGAGCTCTATTTGTCCTATGTACAAAGAGAATCAATAAAAGATACTCTATCATTGGTATCAAACCCCGGATCTGCTTCATTCCATATATCCTTTTGCCAATCGCTGGTGCTGGCGCTGTAATGCAGGCGCTGGTATGTTGTATCATATTTTCTGGACATGCCCGCTAATCACGCCCTATTGGTGGGTTGGTCCACTCCCTACTCCATTCCATCTTTGGCTCCTGGGTGCCTTTCAATCCTAAAATCTTCCTTTTGGGCCTCCCACCCCCCTCTTTCTCTAAAATGGCTAGAAAGTTCCATGTGCATGTATTAACCGCCGCACGATGCTTGGTCGCCCTTAAGTGGAAGAAACGAGAACCTCCCTCTATGGTTGATTTGCACTCCAGGATCCGAGATGTGAAACAAATGGAAAACCTGACCACTTAAATAAATGACACTCTTGAGTTCCATAACCGGGTTTGAGAACTATGGGATCTGTTAGAATCCCCTTCAACCTAAAGTCTTACTAATTTGGTGACGCCCTCTGTGGATGGTGACTCTGGTCTTTGGAGGGGTCCTGGTGTGGGTGGCTGCTCTTTACTATTTTCTCTTTTCTTTTTCTACCTCTGTCTTGTTCTATTGTATGCCTTTTTGATTTTTGCCAATGTGCTCGTTTCAGTTCTTTTTCCCACTCGGCTACATGCCATTAGGAATAGGCAGTTGTGATATCGTAGTATTACAGCTGCTGTGGTTGTGACCATTAGACCTGACGTTGTTGTATATTGTCTTCATCTACAGAATCTACGTGTCGTATTCCACTTTTTCATGTGATTGCAATGTCAGTGGGCACTTATTGGCTTTTGTCATGTATGTTGTTTTATATTTTTTTGTTTTATTGTTGAAAATATAAAAAAAACTGTCAGTTTTCAAAAAAAAAAATAATTTGTTGCTTGCTAAGAATGTGTTAATCGTTAAACAAATCCACTTTACAGACTTCAGTAGATGTTGAAGGGCTTCATAGGGTCACAAAAACTGATTTGGGGCGTACACACGGTCGGACTTTTCGTCTACAAAAGTCCGACAGCCTGTCCGACAGACTTCCGGCGGACTTTCGGCGGACTTTCTAACGAACGAACTTGCCTACACACGACCACACAAAAGTCCGACGGATTCGTACGTGATGACGTACACCGGACTAAAATAAGGAAGTTGATAGCCAGTAGCCAATAGCTGCCCTAGCGTGGGTTTTTGTCCGTCGGACTAGCACACAGACGAGCGGATTTCGGGGTCCGTCGTAGTTACGACGTAAAGATTTGAAGCATGTTTCAAATCTAAAGTCCGTCGGATTTGAGGCTGAAAAAGTCCGCTGAAAGTCCGGAGAAGCCCACACACGATCGGATTGTCAGCCGGCTTTAGTCCGTCGGCGTCCGTCGGACTTTTGTAGACGAAAAGTCCGACCGTGTGTACGCCCCATAACACAGCTCAAGGTTTTGGTGTTATTTTCTTAAGGGCCCATTCACCACTACATTTTTATGTTGGTGCATTGTGTGCATCTGAATGCATTTTACATGTGATACAAGCAAAGGGAACCTGAGTTGACAGTAATAAAGACACTGTCATTATTGTCCTTTTTCTTGCAAGTTGCCTGACATTTATGAAGCCCTTCTGATTTCAATACCCCATTGAGTCACAAAACTGGAAGGAATATGCATTGGTCAGAAGGTCAGAACACTGTATATTGGTTGCATTTCAGTGACTTTGAACGTATTGAAGACATTTCAGAAGAAGCCCCCATATTTCATAGCTTCCCCCTGTAGAAGATGCATTCACATCAGGCTTAATGGTCCTCGAAAACCGTGATACTTTTTTTATTTTACACCAACGCCTTTTGTTCTTCAAACACATCTCTAAGAAATAATAAGAATGAAGAAGTCAGTGGCACACAAAAGAAAAACAAAGGAATTCCTAGTCAGTAAAGCGTTACTAAGACCAATAGCTTCACAGCGTACTTAACATCCATGTATGAACGTCTCTTCTTGTGTAATGAGTTGAAGCAGGAATGGTCTCTCCGCTAAAGGTTTTTCCTCTCCAATTAATTAAAACTGCCAGTTGTGTGCCAAAGAGGTCATCGTTTGTTAAAAACAATTAGAAATGTCATTTAAGCCTGTTACAAAATTCTGCCCACACATAAAGAGGAATAATATTGTGACATTCATCACATTAGCTAATATTTCAATTTTCAACCTGGATGTATATGCTTGTGTTCTATTTCAGTGCTAACCTCCTGTACCGTAACATTGTGCCTAGGGCAACAGCGGGCATGGGGACAGGGCAGTGCCTAACCACTTCTCTGTTTTTTTCCCTGGTGGTCAATACTCTATTTAGGCGGAAAATCAAATAACGGAACTGTATTTTAGGTGGGACATTTTGTGGGGTCACAGTTCTCACTGCAGCTCATGTAACTCACCATCATTAAGTCTTTATGCTCAATATTGCCACTGTCACTGGTAAATTGCTGCCAGTGACAGGCTTGCTAATGGGAAATGGCGGTTGTCCATAGATGGACAACTGATGTGGAGATATGGATATCTAGAAATATGAAAGAGTGATGGCAAAAAAAGACCAAGTGGCCCATCTAAGTCTGCCCCATTTTTTAAATTTTGAGTATAGATCTAGGTTTGTCCCAAACATGTTGGAATCCAATTACTGTTGACTGCCTCACTACCTCTACTGGAAGTCTATTCCAAGCATCTTTCTGTAAAATAATACTTTCTAAGGTTAGTTTTGTACCATCCTCCTGCTAGTTTGAGGTCATGTTCCAGTGTTCTTGATCTTAGCTTCATATTGAAAATACTGCTCTACTGCACCTTATTCACACCATGAATATACAGTGGCTTGCGAAAGTATTCGGCCCCCTTGAACTTTTCAACCTTTTGCCACATTTCAGGCTTCAAACATAAAGATATAAAAATTTTATTTTTTTGTGAAGAATCACCAACAAGTGGGACACAATTGTGAAGTGGAAAGAAATCTATTGGATATTTTAAACTTTTTTAGCAATTAAAAAACTGAAAAGTGGTGCGTGCAAAATTATTCGGCCCCTTTACTTTCAGTGCAGCAAACTCACTCCAGAAGTTCAGCGAGGATCTCTGAATGATCCAATGTTGTCCTAAATGACTGATGGTGATAAATAGAATCCACCTGTGTGTAATCAAGTCTCTGTTTAAATGCACCTGCTCTGTGATAGTCTCAGGGTTCTGTTGAAAGCGCAGGGAGCATCATGAAGACCAAGGAACACACCAGGCAGGTCCGTAATACTGTTGTGGAGAAGTTTAAAGCCGGATTTGGATACAAAAAGATTTCCCAAGCTTTAAACATCCCAAGGAGCACTGTGCAAGCGATCATTTTGAAATGGAAGGAGTATCAGACCACTGCAAATCTACCAAGACCTGGCTGTCCCTCTAAACTTTCAGCTCAGACAAGGAGAAGACTGATCAGAGATGCAGCCAAGAGGCCCATGATCACTCTGGATGAACTGCAGAGAACTACAGCTGAGGTGGGAGAGTCTGTCCATAGGACAACAATCAGTCGTACACTGCACAAATCTGGCCTTTATGGAAGAGTGGCAAGAAGAAAGCCATTTCTCAAAGATATCCATAAAAAGTCTCGTCTAAAGTTTGCCACAAGCCACCTGGGTGCAGGGGCGGACTGACCATTGAGCCACTCGGGCACTGCCCGAGGGCCCTGGGCCACTAGGGGGCCCCATCAGGGTTGCCAGCCTCAGTAAAACCAGGGACAGTATGTATAAATCTGTGTTTTTTTAACATCTGTCTGTGTATACTGTGTGTACATGTATGTGTATACTGTGTGATTGTATACTGTGTGTGTGTATACTGTGTGGCCCCATAATCTCTGATTGCCTGGGGGCCCCATGATCTCCTATTGCCCGGGAACATGTGGAAGAAGGTGCTCTGGTCCGATGAAACCAAAATCTAACTTTTTGGCCACAATGCAAAACGATGTTTGGTGTAAAAGCAACACAGCTCATCACACTCAACACACCATCCCCACTGTCAAACATGGTGGTGGCAGCATCATGGTTTGGGCCTGCTTTTCTTCAGCAGGGACAGGGAAGATGGTTAAAATTGAGGGGAAGATGGATGCAGCCAAATACAGGACCATTCTGCATGAAAACCTGTTGGAGTCTGCAAAAGACCTGAAACTGGGACGGAGATTTATCTTCCAACAAGACAATGATCCCAAACATACAGCAAAATCTACAAAGGAATGGTTCACAAATAAACGTATCCAGGTGTTAGAATGGCCAAGTCAAAGTCCAGACCTGAATCCAATCGAGAATCTGTGGAAAGAGCTGAAAACTGCTGTTCACAAACGCTCTCCATCCAACCTCACTGAGCTTAAGCTGTTTAGCAAGGAAGAATGGGCAAGAATTTCAGTCTCTTGATGTGCAAAACTGATAGAGACATACCCCAAGCGACTTGCAGCTGTAATCACAGCAAAAAGGTGGCTCTACAAAGTATTAACGCAAGGGGGCCGAATAATTTTGCACGCCCCACTTTTCATTTTTTTATTAGTTAAAAAAGTTACAAAAATCCAAAAGATTTCGTTCCACTTCACAATTGTGTCCCACTTGTTGGTGATTCTTCACAAAAAATAAACATTTTATATCTTTATGTTTGAAGCCTGAAATGTGGCAAAAGGTTGAAAAGTTCAAGGGGGCCGAATACTTTCGCAAGCCACTGTATTTAAAGGTTTCAGTCACATCCTCCCTTTCAATTCAAACTGCACACATTATGTCCCTGCAGTCTCTAATGATCTCTAAAACATGTATCATTAGTCTCTATTGATACATGTTTTAACCCTCAGATCTTTCACCATTTTTTATTGCTCATCTTTGGATATCTGCCCATTTATGCATGACTTTGCACTTTTGAGGATTTGGACCCACTGGAGACCTAACGCGACTCTGAATGGCACCTTGAACCCCTTATTTTGTTCCCTAGAAGAAAGAACAGTCAGCCCATTTAAAATGATTGTAAACCTCTAGACACGTGCACTGCCGAAAAAGTTGTTAGTTTTCGTTTTCTTTTCTTGCTTTTTTTTGTAAATTCGTAAATTCATAAATCCGAAAATTCGGAATTTGAAAACTGGAAATTTGAAAATTCGGAAAGAAGAAAGGAAAATCTGAAAATTCTAAATATTAACTAATAATAACTAGCTATTAAATTATAGGTATTGGAATTTCCTTTCAAATTTGTCTGTTAGTGAATGTAACGAATACAAATTTATCTGAAGTTACGAATTATCTGAAATAACGAATTCCGCATCTAAACAAATGGAAGGGAACAAAATAATAATAAATAATAATAATACGTTTCACACATTTATTTTAATGGTAGAGTCACCCTAAAGTGGAACTATGCACCCCGCTCCTGCAGCGATTTTGCCGGCGCTGACACCCAAGCCCTGTCTACTTCCTGGTTCAGGACTTTTGGCGTCTCATGTGGGAGTTCATCAATACCGGCACCTTCCAAATGCCGGAATTGTACACTGAAATGGCCATGGGCAGGTAAGAATTCCTTTGGAATAGACATAGCATAACTTTTCTGCTATAAAAGGCCTGCCTGCTCACCTATTGTCAATTGTTTTCTACTTCCTACCTAACCACTTGCCGACCAGCCGACGTCATTATACTGCGGCAGGTCGGCTCGTTCCCGCAAATTGCCATAGCTGTACGTCGGCTCCTATAAGAGCCATAGCATGCGTGTGCGCCCGCTGTATGGCGGGGGGCCCGACGCGTGTGAATGGTGGCCACGATGTTCGCCGGCCACTTTCGATCGTGGGAACGAGAGCCAGAACAGGGATCTATCAATGTAAACAGACAGATCCCCGTTCTGACAGGGGAGGAGAGAGAGATCTACTGTTCCTAATCAGGAACGGCAATCTCTCTCCTCCTCCAGTCAGTCCCATCCCCCCACAGTTAGAAACACCTCCTTAGGGAACACATTTAACCCCTCGATCGCCCCCTAGTGTTAACCCCTTCCCTGCCAGTGACATTTACACAGTAATCTGTGCATTTTTATAGCTCTGATCGCTGTATAAATGTCAATGGTCCCAAAAAAGTGTCAAAAGTGTCCGATCTGTCCGCCATAATGTCGCAGTCCAGCTAAAAAATGCAGATCGCCGCCATTACTAGTAAAAAAAAAATAATAATAATAAAAATGCCATAAATCTATCATCGATTTTGTAGACGCTATAACCTTTGCGCAAACCAATAAATATATGCTTATTTATTTATTTTTTACCAAAAATATGTAGAAGAATACACATTGGCCTAAACTGATGAAGAAATTCGTATTTTTTTTGGGATATTTATTATAGCAAAAAGTAAAAAAATATTGTTTTTTTTTTTAAATTGTCACTCTATTTTGTTTATAATGCAAAAAATAAAAACCACTGATCAAATACCACCAAAAGAAAGCTCGATTCTTGGGAAAAAAAAGGGCATAAATTTTGTTTGGGTACAGCGACAATTGTCAGTTAAAGCAACGCAATGCCGAATAGCAAAAAATGGCCTGGTCATTAAGGGGGAAATTCTCCGGTCTGTAAGTGGTTAAAGTGCCATGTCAGACAGGCAATTTATTTACTGCAATCCTCTTTATTTTCTATTTTAGGCAATTTCTTGCTAAGGAAATCATAGTTATTTTCTATGGAATCACTATTTTGCAAATTGTACAGCAAATTGTACACTCAGTGATGGAGCAGACAAGTCAGCGACAATTGCTCTGTATTCACCTCTATGGTTTACATACAAATGGCTGAAGAAGAGTGAGAGCAAGCAGCGGAGCACACTAGCCCAATATTGTAGCATGAGATGTAACAGCAACAAATCAGGTCTTACTAGTGACAAATCGTCAGCATCCATAGCAATTACATTTTTAGCTTGTAGGCAGGTGCAGTTAGCCATCCTACCTGTAGATGGCCTTGTGTCATTATTGCATGGAATGAGAAGCGTCATAAGGGAATTGGTCCCTTAGAGCTTCCATACAGTATCTTAAGAGAGGAAAGTGATTGGACACTGAACTCTTGTGAGACTTCAGCAGCCATCTTGGGTGAGGGAACCTTTAAACTACTTCCCGACTGCCCTATAGCATTATTAAAGCTACAGGGCGGCACGCTCTGCGCCGGATCATATATAAATATATATATATATATATATATATATATATATATATATATATATATATATATATATATATATATATATATATATACGATCCCACACTTCCTGGTAGGGGGGCGCAAATGTACACCTCCGGCGGGTCGCTCCCACTGTGATTACACACAGTGGAAGCCGATCGGCGTGTACCGGGCACCCGCCGATGAAACACAGAGACACAGAACTGCGATCCGCTTATGTAAACAAGGCAGATCGCCGTTTCTGACAGGGGGGAAGGGATGGTGTCCCTGAGCAGGGAATAAATTCCATCTCTACCCCTAGTAAAAGCACCTCACACAGTTCACATAAACACTGGCTAGGCACAAAGTTAACCCTTTTGATCACCCCTGTTAACCCCTTCCCAGCCAGTGTCATTAGCACAATGACAGTGCCCATTTTTAGCACTGATCCCTGTAATAATGTCACTGGTCCCCAAAAAGTGTCAAAAGTGTCAGTGTCAGAATGTTAGTCACAATATCACAGTCCCGCTATAAGTCACTGATCGCCATCATTACTAGTAAAACAAATAAAATAAATAAATATATCCCATAAGTTTGTAGACGCTATAACCAAACCAATCATTATAT
The DNA here is from genome assembly GCA_037952835.1 of Lithobates septentrionalis. Taxonomy (NCBI): domain Eukaryota; kingdom Metazoa; phylum Chordata; class Amphibia; order Anura; family Ranidae; genus Lithobates; species Lithobates septentrionalis. The sequence continues at coordinate 1,253,418 of JBBDGP010002373.1, forward strand.
ACTTATTGGGATTTTTTTTACCAAAAATATGTAGCAGACCACATATTGGCCTAAATGGATGAAGAAATTAGATTTTCTTTAAATATTTTATTGGATGTGGTTATAGAGCAAAAAAATAAAAACTGCAGAGGTGATCAAATACGACAAAAAGAAAGCTCTATTTGTGGCAAAAAAAGCACATTGATTTTATTTGGGTGCAGTGTCGCACGACTGCGCGATTGTCAGTTAAAGCAATACAAGAAAAATGGCCTGGTCATGAAGGGTGGTAAATTTTCCAGAGGTCAAGTGGTTAAATAAGGGACTTGATGTCATTTGGGTGTGCTTCTGGTGAGTATGTAGTCGGGAAAGAGGGACAGTGTTTAGCACAAGGTCAGTTTCCCGGACGAGGAGGGGTAGTTTAGGGAAAGCTCCTTCTTCACAGTGTACACTCCGGTAAGCAAGTGTGAAGTTGTGGAGCTGGGTACAGGCTGCCCAAAACATCTACAGCCTATGCCACAAAGGGACACTACCCTTAGTAATGGCAACTGGGGCGGCCCGTTCATTAAGGGCACACTGGCGCCACCCCCCTTCCCTATCCATCGCCACCTCCCCTATACATGCGTCCAGCCCCTTTCAGGACACCGGCGCATGGATTCCAATGCGAAGGGGATGTGTTTTTGAAGCACCGATTACAGCCAGAGGCTCTAATAGGCTTCAATATAGGGTGGGCTCGGGTCGCAGAGAGTGCGCTCCGAGCCCACCCAGGTGTGTTACAACAGCAAATCAATATTAGTTGAATGTGACTAACTACTACTAGCGATAGCTAAGGAAGGGACCATTTTAAAATAGTTGGTCCTCCACACATAATTATAGCAGCAATGACTAACAAGGAACTGGTAAGCTTGTCAAGATTGACAAAGGAAATGTTTCTCTTAAAAGTTTAAATAGTCTACCACGCATTCAAATTTTAGTTTAAAGAACACCTACAGAGATAGAAACGTACTGAATGAAGAGCTAATTGGCTTGTATCTCCAACCCAGCGGTGTTTCTAAACAAAGGATGCAATTTAGATGATACATGATAGAAATAGAACATTTATTCATTTAAATCTCTAAAGCTTTATTTTATATGTGAAAAAATGATTATAAACATTTTTGAAGGATTGGAGTAGATGAGTCTTATTATCATTGTGCTCTTAGAAAACCTAAACAGAATAAAGCATTGACGCTTACTGAGAGCTCCGCAGTGTCCGTTATACAAGAACAGTATTAAAGGGAATTTCTGGTGGAGTTATAGATGATTCCTTTGTTATAATCAGGCCTAAAAAAAATAAAAATGTAAAAAAAAAGCTTTTTTTTTTTTTTTGTTTTAACAAGGTAATGAGCCAGCATTTGAAGCCTTGGGCTCCGTTTCACATTTTGAAGGCTCTCAGTTTGCTGCTTTGATGAAAGAAGTCTGTTCTTTTTACACGTTGTATTAATTCATCAGCAATGATTTGCTACAGTGACTCGATGGTTATGAAATGAAATTATATATATAAAAATTGCCTTTAGTAATACTTTAACACAACCATCAATGTTCTTTCCCCGATTCAGTTACTACCCAGGATTGTTTATATAGAGTCCTATAGCAAGTACGTTGTCCTTTTCTTAAACCCTGATGAAGAGGGATTGTCCAGCCCCAGAACGTGTTGGCTACCTTTTATCTTTTCATTATCATATTGCGATTCACAATTAATGGACTCTTAAGATTATAGTTTTATTGTCGACTTAAAGAGGAAGTAAACTTCCATCTTTAGGTTTTACCTATAGGTAAGCCTATAATAAGGCTTAACTAGAGGTAGTGTAAATATCTCCTAAAGGTGCGCCATTTAGGAGATATTTACAGTACATCTAGCCAGTTAAAACACTGGCACATGTGTTCTAAAGGAACAGCCACCCGTGCTGTTTCTTCAGAGCCCTGTGCTGTGACCGGTGGCTCCCGCGCACATGCGCAGGAGTGACATCACGGCTCTACCCAGTCACAGAGCCGGAGTCCACGAACTTTGGAAGGAAGACCAGGTGAAGACAGACGCTGTCTCCAGCAATGACATCGCATTGCTGGAAGGCTTTGTTTTGAGGAAAGTTTCACATAATGTGCTAGTATGCAATGCATACTAGCACATTATTCCTTTCACTTGCAGGTAAGAAAAAGTGCGGTGGATTACAACCGCTTTAAGTTTTACCTACATAGAGCATCACTGGACAGTCACACTGACACAGGAGAGCCACCCGATCATTTCTACATTGTAACATAGGTCTTCTGAATTCAGAAAATATTGATTGCTTTGAAGTAATTTATAATAATGGGCATTTTAGAAAGTGTATGAAAAAAAGAAAGAAAAATGGTCCTGCAGCAAAAAGGTTAAAAGTTTAAAATGAGCGACAGTATCTCTTTAAAGCGGTATAGCAAACATTTAATATATTGCAGCTAAGCAATTCTTAGATGTGGTGGCTGCATTAGTTTACTTTTTTAGACTTTTTTTTACCTTTTTTTTTTTCACGTGGTGATCCTGCCAGTAAGTCTGTTGTTTTTCAACTTCAATTGCCAGACCAAGCTGTCTGGCAAAAGTGGCAGGTAGAGGGTTGAGACAAACCATTTACCACTGACAGGGGTGCTTACAATGACCCGCTTTTATTCATTTATGATAAACCTTTATCCAAAAAAGAAAAAAAAAAAAACTGTTGCTGTAACTGCTTAAAAAGTGTTAGCTGAAGTTTGGCTCTAATTTGTTCGTGCCCCTATGTAAAGTCCTTTTAAATCCACTAGTCTATGCAACACTATCCCCTCCAGACAATGCTCCAAGGTTGGCTTCATTGCCCCTATATAGATAGAGGAGACACCCTAAGACAGGAAGTGTGCAGGCTTTGTCATCTGATGAAAATAATGGGAAAAAAGACTAAAAAAAAGAAAACTTAAGCAACCACCACATCTACAGACTGGTAAACTGCAACAGATTAAATTTTTTTAGGGTTTAGATATCTTTAAAGTGATTCTAAAGGCTCAAGGTTTTATAAAATGCATGAAGGTATGAAGGTAAAAAAAAACCTTATGTGTGCAGTGGCTTCCCCCCAGCCCCCCAAATCCTTACCTGAGCTTCCATCGATCCAGCGATGTTCACAATAGCCTTGGCTGTCCCGTGACTCTCCCTCCTCATTGACTGAGACAGCAGTGGGAGCCTATTGGCTCCTACTTCTGTCAATCACAGCCAGTGAGCCAATGAAGAGAGAGCGGGGGTGGGGCCGAGCTGCGGCTCGATGTGTTTTATGGATGCATAGAGCAGTGGCTCGGGAGCAAGCATGCAGTGGTGCCCCCAGAGCAAGAGGCTTTCTTTGGGGGCACTGCTCGAGGGGGAGGAGCCAGGGAACCCGAAAAGGAGAGGATCAGAGCTGCTCTGTGCAAAACCATTACACAGAGCAGGAAAGTATAACATGTTTGTTACTTTAAAGAAACAAACAAAAAAACAAAGCTTTAATATCACTTTATCTCCTCCGGACCAGCCCACGCATACATACTGGGGAAGGGCGGTCCTCCTGGTCGAGTTCCGGGGGTCTGGGGGCACGTGCTGCCGGTGGCCCGCTCCCGCTGTGATTGGACACAGCGGGAGCCAATGAGTGGGTCCGGCAGATCCGATGTACGCCGGCACCCAGCGATCGTTCCCGAGAGAGGCAGAACGGCAGTCTGCCTATGTAAGCAAGGCAGATTGCCAATCTGTGAGAGGGGAAGATGGAGAGCTTGTGTTCCTGCTAAGTAGGAACACGGATCTCTGTCTTCCCCCAGTCAAAGCATCCCCCCCCCCCACACAGTTATCAAGCACTCCCTAGGGACACATTAAACCCTTTAATCGCCCCTGATATTAACCCCTTCCCTGCCAGTGCCATTAGTACAGTGACAGTGCATTTTTTATTTTTTTAGAACGCATCACTGTATTGATGTCACTGGTCCCCAAAAAGTGTCAGATTTGTCTGCCGCAATCCCCATTACTAGTAAAAAAAAAAAAAATTCATAAATCTATCCCATAGTTAGTAGAAAATATAACTTTTGTACGAATCAATCAATATACATTTTTTTTACCAAAAATATGCAGAATACATATCGGCCTAAATTGATGAAGAAATTTTTTTTTTTTTTTTTTTTAATTGGACATGTTTTATAGCAGAAAGTAAAAAAATAGGGTTTTTTTATTCAAAATTGTCGCTCTTTTTTTGTTTATAGCACACAAAATAAAAACCGCAGAGGTGATCAAATACCACCAAAAGAAAACTATATTTGTGGGGGGAAAAAAGGACATTTATTTATTTGGGTACAGCGTCGCACGACCGCGCAATTGTCAGTTAAGGTAACGCAATGCCGTATCACAAAAAAATGGCCTGGTCATGAAGAGGGGTAAAACTTTTCGGCGCCGAAGAGGTTAAGGTAACCCACATCTCTTGGTGGTACTCATCTACGTCACATCATTTCTTTCACATAAAAAAAGGAACCCCCCCAACATCTTCCCATAAATAGTACATAATACATCAGATGGGTGTACTGCTATCTGCTGTCAATGCAGAGATTCAATGGGCTCAGTAAAAAAGCCTATCATTACTACGGGATAATTGTCCTTATTGTTGCTGTTCCCAGCAATAGAAAATGGTATTATTAATAATTATAATAATACATAATGATCTATAAAACGCTGAAATTTCACTGGCAGCCTGCCCTGCAAGAGGAAGGTTAAAAAGTCAGCACAAAATCAGGTAGTGATATGCAGTAATCATCCTTGCAGAAAAAAACGAAAATGAATCCAATCACCATATGCCATGTGTAGAGATCCTTTCAAGCAATAGCAGCCAATAAACAGCATAAACTAGATGAGACGAAGGGGGGCGATGCACCCTATGCAGGGGAGCCAGGCTGTACTCCATGGGGGTAGTTAACCAGTCTGAGCAAAGGGACCTTAACCCTTAGCAAAAAGTCATATGACTGTCCGTCACATGAAATAAAAAAGATGAGCGAACACAAGGCCTTTACATAATGCTGTGCTCAAAAGTTTGCATATTTTGTCATTTATATTGAAAATATGACTGATCATGCCAAAAAAAAATGGCTTTTATTTAGGGATAGTGATCACATCGTTGCTTTGGTTCCTTTTTAACTGCTTCAGCCCCGGAAGATTTTACCCCCTTCCTGACCAGAGCACTTTTTGCGATTTGGCACTGTGTTGCTTTACCTGTCAATTGCGCGGTCGTGCGACGTTGCACCCAAACAAAATTGACGTCCTTTTATTCCCACAAATAGAGCTTTCTTTTGGTGGTATTTGATCACCGGTGCAGTTTTTATTTTTTGCGCTATAAACAAAAAGAGAGCGACAATTTTGAAAAAAAAGCAATATTTTTTACTTTTTGCTATAATAAATATCCCCTAAAGATATAAAAAAAACCCACATTTTTTTCCTCAGTTTAGGCCGATATGTATTATTCTACAAATTTTTGGTAAAAAAAAAAAGCAAAAAACGCAATAAGCGTATATTGATTAGACATGTGCAGGATGAAAAAATGTGTTTAGTTTCCTTTCGATTCATTATTTAACTAAATTTGTTTAGTTAAATTTGTTGCATTTTTTCTTTTGTTTAATAAATGTTTATTATTACCAAGCAGAGGTGGAAAAAATACATAACAGTATTAATAAAACAGTCTTCAAAAATCAGGTAAAGTACACTAGGTCATTTGTACATACAATCTAGTATAATACCACGACACAGGTAGTGACCTCCGAAAGTAAAGAGGTATTAAAACCTGTACATATATAGCAATTGGTCAAACAGAGACAAAGACCCATGTGTACTTTGAGCCATTAAAGATAAAGAAACTGGTCCAACTTGGAAGCAGTTTCAGTGTAAGAGAGCAAGAGGTAAAGAACAGAGGGGTAGATAGGAAGAGGTTAAGTGTGAAAGAAGGGGGGAAGTAGAGGGGTGGAGGACTAATGGGGCGGAAGATAGGAGGCTAGGAGGGGTTGTTGGCATGCATGTCGTCAAACTTAATTTAACTAAAGTTAAACCGTTAAAGAAAAATAAATCCTGTTCAGCAAAAAGATTATACATTAAATGAAGGAATCAATTAGAGGTGTTTGAATGGCAGTCTTCCGGGATCTTTGACATGATCTCTTTGTAGCAAGGGGTGGACAGAAATTTCATCCAAGGGGCCCAAGTTAACATATGGCGTTTAGATGTGTCTCTGGCATTATAGGTAATGTCTTCCATGAGATAGACCTCGGCAACTTTTTGCAGCCATTTTTTCATGGACGGGATTGTTGAGTGGCCCCAGAGAGCCGGTAATAGAGCCTTGCCCATGTTCAGTAGGTGAGGAATGAGTGAGCGTTTGTAGGACCTGATGGAGTCTTTAGTAACGTGGAATAGGATGATCCATGGGTCGTTGGGAAAAGAATTGTCTGTAATTTGTGATATTAGAAGGGATGGATGATTGGACAAGTCATCCAGATGTGTGTGTGAGTGGCTTTGTTCCCACAGGTCCTCCAGCACAATGGGGAACTGGCGGGGAACATTTGATGCAGTTTGGATGGGGTGTAATGCCACCTGGTGAGTAATTTGTAGTTAACTTCCGCCATTTTTGAAGCCAGGGAGGAGACATGGGCCAATTGTAAGACCTTGTCTTTTTGTTTATTTGTGAGGGGGGAGTCCAGGTCAGATTCCCATTTAGCCAGGAAGGCCAGGTGTGAGGGGCTTTGAAGCTCGATGAGGGCTTTGTAGAATAGCGAGATGCAGTGCAGAGGTGGATCTTTTTGTTTAAACACTTCCTCAATTTTATTGAGGTCTTGTATTCCTCTTATAGGTTGAGGGAGATTCCGGAGAAAGGGTTGCATTTGATTAAATCTCCATTTGTCCATAAATGTGGTTGGTTTGGAGTGAAGAATCTCGGAAATCGGCTTAAGAGTATTCGATCGGAGAACGTGATGCAGCAGGAGAGGTTCTTCTGAGGCCCAGGATCTATTAAACCTGGTAAGAAATACTTATGGTTGAGGAGAGGCATCAAGGGAGAGTCATATGACCAGGAAATTTTTTTGTTCAGGGCGTCCCAAATATCTAAGGAGGATGTGGTAAGTGCCGAAGCCGTTCGGGCAAGATTTCTGAAGGAGCGGGGTATCCAGGGGGCAACCGAGAGGTCTGTGCCACTTAGGAGGTGTTCTAATTGTACCCATAACTTAGAGCCTATGGCATATTTCTAGTCTGCCAATCTTGACAACACAACCACATGGTAGTAGGTCTTAATGTTGGAAAGTGCCAGGCCCCCAGAGCTGGGGGCCTGGCACTGCCAACATTTGGCTGTTCTGCCAAATAAAGCGGGAGTTCATGGTCTGCAGTATAGTAAAGAACCCTATAGGAAAACCCAGTGGAATCATTTGGAAAATGAAAAGAATACGAGGCAGTATGTTCATTTTAATAATATTTACTCTGCCTAACCAGGAATGGGATAGGCTAGACCATTTCCGTAAATCTTCTCTAACACTGTTTAATAGGGGAATATAGTTATGTTTAAAAAGGGAGTGGAAGTTGGGGGTAAGATATATACCCAAGTATTTCATGGTCATTTGTTCCCATCTAAAGGGAAAGAGGGGCTTCAGTGAGTCTGCCTCAGATCTCGGGAGGTTGATGTTCAGGATTTCGGACTTGGAGAGGTTTATTATGAAGTTGGAAATCGTTTGGAAGGTGGAAAATGCTGACATTAAATTCGGGAGTAAAATGCGAGGCTGCTGGATAAAGAATAGAATGTCATCAGCATAAGCTGCATATTTGTGAATTCTATTACGCACATTAATGCCTTGTATATTAACATTATGCTGAATTATGGCCAGGAAGGGTTCTAAGGTGATGGCGGAGAGGGGATAGGGGGCAGCCCTGCCTAGTGCCATTATGCAGTGTAAAGGGGTCGCTCAGTGTTCCATTTATGCGGATTTGTGCGGTGGGATTGGAGTAAAGGGAGGAGATACGATGAAACATCTTGGGGCCTAATCCAAAATGACGTAAGGTCATCTTAAGATAGTCCCAGTCCACCCTATCGAAGGCTTTTTCAGCATCGGTGGAAAGGAGTAGGGTGGACTGGGCATATATACGTACGTATTGGATCAGAGATTTTGCTCGAAGGGAGTTATCTTTGGCTTCTCTGGCGGGTATAAAGCTGATTTGGTCTGCTGAGATCCATCGGGGCAGCAAGGGAAGTAATCAATTTGCCATTACCTTGGCATATAGTTTAACATCAACGTTTAACAGTGAAATTGGCCTAAAGCTGCCACAGAGGGTAGGGTCTTTACCGGGTTTGGGGATAACCGATATGTGGGCTGAAAGGGATTCTTTTTTTTTTTTTTTTTTCCACTTTAGTAAACTTTATCCAGAGACAACTTTCAGATTGATACTCATAAATGTCTCCAACACAGTCACATCATTGTGGCCTTTCAAACTTTATTTATTATATTTTTTATATAGCTTTATATATTCTTTATTTAAATAGTTACAATAGTACCAAAAAATAACAAGTAAAACACACTACGTATACATCAAGGCCAGTCGGCCACGTAGTCACTTATTATTGCTATGCTTGACCATATGTTGTTACTTTTCTATCTAATGAGCCCTCCCCGCCCCACCCCCCAGTGACCCTCCCTTGTTGGGCCCAAGTAGTTCCAAGGCACACCCTATATCTGGCTACTGTTCTTTTCATTATTCCCTCTTAGCTTCACATCTCTAAGCTATACCTAACTCAACGTCCCCCCCTTGGTAGGATGGCGATTGCTCTCGGCTCTAATGTAGCACTGGTAAGGAACATGGCATCGCTTGGGCCCACAGGTTCCATAGTCTCACAAACTTGTTAAAATTGCCTGACCTGGTATAGAATGTCCTTTCAGTCCACACTAAGGAGTTGACAGTTCCAACCCAGGCTTCCGGGGTCGGGGGTGTTCTTGATTGCCAAGATTGTGCTATTAGTTTTCTGGCTTGAAACAAGCATCTTGCTACCGCTACAGCTGTACTCCTGTCGCTCAACCCGTTATTAACATAACCCAGCACACAGGTCTTAGGATCAAGCTCCAATTTAACTCTGAACGTGATGTTTATTTTCTTTAAAATTTCAGGCCAATACCTAGCCAGTTTTGGGCACCTCCAAACCATATGAATTAAATCGCCTGTTCCTCTGCATCTAGGGCACTCATCGTTGGTTCTGCGACCGAACATAAACAGCTTTTTGGGTGTATAATAGGCTCTATGCAACAACATCAGGTGGGAGGCTTTTTGCGAGGGAGAGACTGACACCTCTGACCCAAGTTCCAGAATCCTTTTCCACTGGTCGTCTATCTCCCCCACATCAGCCGCCCATCTGTCCCTGACCCCAGATAGGCCTGCCTGCGTGTTTATTCTTTTTGTTAGTTGGGTATATATCTCTGTGATTAAACCCTTGGTGGTCTCTGATTTAATTATTTTTTGTAAAAGTGGAATCCTACACCATATAGGGGGTTGTCTACTAAACTGCTTACTCAGGGCATGCCTAATCTGTAGGTAACTCTAAAATGCTTGGTTTGGTATCCCATACTCGTGCCCCAGTTCCTCGAAAGATTTCAGGGTGTCCCCCTCGTATAGTTGCATCAGCCGGCTTATCCCACAACTTTCCCACGTCTTATTCCTATTGACAGATAGTAGCTCATGCTTGTGCTTGTTGTGTGAATATTCTGAAGTTCCCTTGTACCCCATTATTCTCTTGGCTGCCTGCCAGACCCTAGTGATCATTTTGAATGTCGGGATCTCTCCTTTCAGTGAGCCTGCCTCCAGTGCTTCCACTAATGAGTTGTGTGGGTTCCCCTGTAGGGTAATTTTGACTCTATTGCTTCCCCCTCCCTCGATGGCACATCCCCCTAGTTGTTGTAGCTTGGCTGCCAAGAAATAGATAAACGGATGGGGAACCCCTAGTCCCCCCTCCGTGGCGGGGCGCTGCAGTTTTTGCAGACCGATCCTGGCCTGCTGGGCTCAAAGGGATTCTTGACGCAGACCTGAGGAGTGGGATATAGAGTTGGCATAGGCTGTGAGACGTGGGATTAAGATGTCGCTAAAAGTTTTATAATATAAGACGGTGAACCCGTCGGGTCCAGGGGCTTTTCCCCGAGGGAGAGGATTTTAACGCGCTTTGAAATTCTTCGACGGTTGGCCTCCAATTCTCTAAGGACCGATCTAGATAGATTAGGTAAATTAGCCTCCTTCAGGTATAAGAGCATGCGATTGCGCTTCTCTTTTTGAGACAGGGAGAAATGATCATTCTGAACGTTGTAAAGATCTACATAATATTCCCTAAAGGCTTTGGCTATGTGTGGAGTAGCATGCGCAAGTTCTCCCGACGGAAGTTTAATTTTAGGGATAAATGAGTTAGACTTCTTTGCCCTAAGGGATCTAGATAGTTGTTTACCAGGCTTGTTTCCCCATTCGTAGAGTTTTTGTGATATGAACTGGAATTTTCTTTTAGTGTCTAGGTCAAGGAGGTTTTTCAATTCCTCATGTTTAACTGTGAGGGCTTCAAGGTGTGACATGTAAAGTAAGTTTGTGTTGTCTGTCAAGATCGGATATTTGTTGCAAAACCTGTGCAATCTGATGACCATGCTCCCTTTTTTTCCTCGCTCCGAGTTCGATGAGTTGACCTCTCATAGTGGCTTTATGAGCCTCCCAGACAATTATGGGAGAAGTCTCAGAGGGTTTATTATCCTTAAAGTATTGTTTTAGATGGGAGGTTAACATAGAAACCTCAGTTTGGTTAGAAAGGAGAGAGTCATTGAGTTTCCAGTTATTGGTGCGGTGCGTTAAGGTGGGCATGGTCAGACACATCGACACAGGGGCGTGATCTGACAGGGTTGCAGAGCCTATTCTAGATGATCGTAAGAGAGGGAGATGATAGTGGTCTAAAAAGATATTATCTATTCTGGCATAGGATTGATGCGTTTTGGAAAAATGGGAGTAATCCCTTTCTTTGGGGTGGAGCAAACGCCAGACGTCCAATAGCTGGAGGTCTAAGAGACGCTTTTTGACAAATGACAAACGTTTGAATGAAATGTTGGAGTGACCCTGAGATGTGTCTAGTGTGGGGTCAAGTGGCATATCTATGTCACCAGCGAGGATAGTTATTCCTTTGGCGAATTGTGATAATTTAGTAAGGATATGAGAGAGGAAGGCAGGTTGGTTATGGTTGGGACAATAAACGTTCGCTAGAGTACACTGGGTGTTGCCTAGAAAGCCCCTGAGAAATAGAAAGCGACCATGATCATCCGCTAACATATCTGAAAGGCTAAAGGGAACACCCTCACCGAAAGCAATGGCTATGCCTTTAGCTGTGTTAGTATCTGAGAGACTATAGTACCATTGTGGAAAGTGAGGTGAAGTCAGTTTGACAGAAGTTGAGTGCGTTAAATACGTTTCCTGAAGAAAGGCAATAGAGCATGAGGATTTCTTTAGTTCCTGGAAGAATTGGTGCCGTTTCGCGGCCACATTTAGACCTCTAACATTGTATGAGTTGATTGTTAGCGTAGCCATTGTATCAGCAGAGAGGGACCCCTTAGCCTATTCAGCCATGCATGCCAACAAGGAGGGGGGAGGGGGGGTGAATAGTGAGTAGAGGTAGATGGAAGGAGAGAGAACGAAGAAAAGGAGCATATGCAGAAAAAGTATGCAGATAAAAACATTCCTGTGGGAATTACCAGAAGATCACGCAGAAATCTGCAGTGTTCCCTGTGGGGAGAGAGAGAACGAGCCATCATCCAGATCCCCAATAAGAGATAGAATAGAGCGCCTTGTAGACAACTCGCTCTCACCAACCCCAGGGGGAGGGGGGGCCGGGGACAAACGATGGAGTAAGTACATGAGAGCGATGTGCCTCGCCAGCACACAGCCTGTAAAAAGAAAAACATAGAAACCGTAGGAGATTAGCTCCAGCAAAATGTAATGTAAGACATGAAAAAGAGAACTCAATAAACCTGGTGAAATAATATACAACTAAATCAAACAGATATAGTGGTAACAGGTGCACTAGTACACAATATGTTGTCAGGGCTGTGTCATCAACTCAGGTGTGGAGAGGATGGGACAGATGTCACAGTGGCCTGAGTGCAGCGTAATAGGCGTAAAAGTGATAGGCACCTGTGTATGAAGAGGAGTCGAGGTACGCCTTTTCTTGGAAGGAGTTTTCCGCCATAGGGGATCCTGTGGAGCTGAGAATTCTGGAATGGGGTCCTGCCAGCCCGGGAGTTCCAATGTTGGCAAGTTAAGATCCTGCAAGAAGGTTGGGAGCTCCTCAGGGAACCTAAGGGTATAGGAGCGACCATTTTAAGTGGCAATTAAGCATGCAGGAAAGCCCCATCTATATGTGATCCTCTCAGTGTGTAGATGCTCAAGGAACTGTTTCAGGATTCTGCAGCAATCTAGGGTCTCTTTGGAGAGATCAGGAAAGATGTTAATGACCACCCCATTTTGGCCATGATGGCGTTTTTGTCTTCAAAATAGTGCAAGTGGCAGATAACATCTTGGGGCTGGTCTGATGTGATATTGCAAGGCCGCAGAGCACGGTGAACTCGATCGAATCGGAGTGGGTCAGTAACGGGGTTGCCTAGTATTGTATTAAAAATACAGCGAATAGACAGTTCCAGATCATTATCTCTGGTTGCTTCTGGCAACCCCCTGACACGCAGATTGTTTCTGCGATATCGATTCTCGAGATCCTCGAGTTTATATAGAGAGGCACGATGGGCAAAAGCTAGCTGTGTTACTGTCTCCTGCAATTCTGTAATGGCTGATGCATGATTGTCCTGGCGCTGTTCAGTCTCCTCTATTCTGACTAGGATGTGTGACCTGTCGGTTCTCACAGCAGTGATTTCTTTCTATATAAACTTTTCTAGACTGTGGAACATCCCAGCTAATTCCTTTTAAAGTCCACTCAGCAGTGAAGTCATGTCTGAGCCAGCTGGGGATCCGGGATCTTCCATGAGGTCCGAGAAACAGGAGGATGCAGGAGAGCTCTCTCTGACGGGGGCGGCGTGTGAGGAGGGAGAGATACTCGACCTCGGGGCTCAGGCCTGCACACCTCGTGTGTCGGGGCTGGATCTTCCCGCGGCTAGATACTGATGATGGAGCCGATGGCGGACGGGTGAGTCACCAATCTGTTCCCAGATCGTTTGCTGAGTGTGGAGCAAGGTTTAGGAGTTCTGGCAGGCATATCTGGAGCTATAAGGCCAAGTGGCTGGACGGAGCTCTCCTTACCCACGTCTGATTGACGCCATGCGCAAGCCACACCCTAATTCATTGCATTTGTTACATTTGTATTCAGGATTCGTTTTCAGGATTCGTTTAGTTTCGTATTCGAATTCGAAAAAATTTGCCCGCATTCGAAAAAAAGCGATCAAATTCGAAAAAATTCTAACACGCTTGAAAAAAATTTGACTGAATTTGAAAAAGTAAACTATATATAACCATTTTGCGAAATTCGAAATTTGTGTAGAATGAAATTGAGTTTGAATAGGAACGATTAGAATAGAATCGAAAATACTAGAAAAGAATAGCATAGAAAAACAATAGCACAGAACAGAAAAAAATATTATATATGTATGTATTATATATAATACATATATATAAACATCTTCAGAAATTCGTATAGAATGAAATCGAACTCCAATAGAAAAGATTAGAATAGAATAGAAATTTATATAAAAGAATAGCATAGAAAAACAATAGAACAGGATAGAAAAAAATATAATATATTCTATTCTAATGTTTTCTATTCGAATTTGAATTCATTCTGTACCAAATTCCAATTTCAGAAGATGGTTTTATATATATATATATATATATATATATATATATATATATATATATATATATATATATATATATATATATATTATATTTTTTTCTATTCTGTTCTATTTTTTTCTATTCTAGTCTTTTCTATTATAATTTAATTTCATTCTATTCATTCCATTTCTATATAACCATTTTCCGAAATTCAAATTTCGTATAAAATTAATTTGAATAGAAAAGATTAGAATAGAGTACAAAAGAATAGACTAGAAAAACAATAGAACGGAATAGAATAAAATATAATATATTATATTTTATTCTATTCTGTTCTATTGCTTTTCTAGTCTATTCTTTTCTATGCTTTTCTATTTAATTTTTTTCTATTCAAATTCATTCTATACGAAATTTGAACTTCAAAAGCCATGTTCCAAAATTCGAATTTTCGAATTTCATATAGAATGAATTTGAATTTGAATAGAAAAGACTATTATAGAAATTAATAGAAAAGAAAAGCATAGAAAAACAATAGAACAGAATAAAAAAAATATTTTATATATATATTATATATATATATATATATATATATATATATATATATATATATATATATATGTATATATATATATATTATATATATATATATATATATATATATATATATATACAGTGGCTTGCGAAAGTATTCGGCCCCCTTGAACTTTTCAACCTTTTGCCACATTTCAGGCTTCAAACATAAAGATATAAAATTTAATTTTTTGTGAAGAATCACCAACAAGTGGGACACAATTGTGAAGTGGAACAAAATCTATTGGATATTTTAAAATCTTTTTAGCAATTAAAAAACTAAAAAGTGGTGCGTGCAAAATTATTCGGCCCCTTTACTTTCAGTGCAGAAAACTCACTCCAGAAGTTCAGCGAGGATCTCTGAATGATCCAATGTTGTCCTAAATGACTGATGGTGATAAATAGAATCCACCTGTGTGTAATCAAGTCTCTGTATAAATGCACCTGCTCTGTGATAGTCTCAGGGTTCTGTTGAAAGCGCAAAGAGCATCATGGAAGACCAAGGAACACACCAGGCAGGTCCGTAATACTGTTGTGGAGAAGTTTAAAGCCGGATTTGGATACAAAAAGATTTCCCAAGCTTTAAACATCCCAAGGAGCACTGTGCAAGCGATCATTTTGAAATGGAAGGAGTATCAGACCACTGCAAATCTAACAAGACCTGGCTGTCCCTCTAAACTTTCAGCTCAGACAAGGAGAAAACTGATCAGAGATGCCAGCCAAGAGGCCCATGATCACTCTGGATGAACTGCAGAGAACTACAGCTGAGGTGGGAGAGTCTGTCATAGGACAACAATCAATCGTACACTGCACAAATCTGGCCTTTATGGAAGAGTGGCAAGAAGAAAGCCATTTCTCAAAGATATCCATAAAAAGTCTCGTCTAAAGTTTGCCACAAGCCACCTGGGAGACACACCAAACATGTGGAAGAAGGTGCTCTGGTCCGATGAAACCAAAATCGAACTTTTTGGCCACAATGCAAAACGATATGTTTGAGGGAAGATAAAATTGAGGGGAAGATGGATGCAGCCAAATACAGGACCATTCTGGATGAAAACCTGTTGGAGTCTGCAAAAGACCTGAAACTGGGACGGAGATTTATCTTCCAACAAGACAATGATCCCAAACATACAGCAAAATCTACAAAGGAATGGTTCACAAATAAACGTATCCAGGTGTTAGAATGGCCAATCAAAGTCCAGACCTGAATCCAATCGAGAATCTGTGGAAAGAGCTGAAACTGCTGTTCACAAACGCTCTCCATCCAACCTCACTGAGCTCGAGCTGTTTTGCAAGGAAGAATGGGCAAGAATTTCAGTCTCTCGATGTGCAAAACCTGATAGAGACATACCCCAAGCGACTTGCAGCTGTAATCGCAGCAAAAGGTGGCTCTACAAAGTATTAACGCAAGGGGGCCGAATAATTTTGCACGCCCCACTTTTCATTTTTTTATTAGTTAAAAAAGTTTCAAAAATCCAAAAGATTTCGTTCCACTTCCCAATTGTGTCCCACTTGTTGGTGATTCTTCACAAAAAATAAAATTTTTATATCTTTATGTTTGAAGCCTGAAATGTGGCAAAAGGTTTAAAAGTTCAAGGGGGCCGAATACTTTCGCAAGCCAATGTATATATATATATAATTCAATCTGATTTTATTGAAAAAGAAAGATCATACAAGAAAAAGTACTTCACATAGACATCATTAGTAGTAGTAGTGTTGATAACAATAGGTCCAATGTATTCGCAGGATACATATTGTAGTACGTTATGTGTGCAGATCACAAGGAAAAAACATTGTTTAATTAGCATAATGAAATATAACAAGGATAATCAGAGAGCCCTCACTATATACTGGAGGAGATTACAAGTAAACTTCGTGTGTGTTTACAATCAACTTATTCCAGGAATCTGTTATGTTGTATAGGATTAGCTTGTGCGGGCCGTATTCTGCATCTAAATTTTAAGGAATACATTGCTATGCAAAGGAGAAGGGTTTGGGGGAAAGTAGAGAAACAGAAAGGTTAGGAACAGGAGTCGCTCCAGCATGGTCACGGGGCGGTACCGTCCAGGTTGCCCTCTGCCCAGGGGATGAAGTCCGATGAGTATCGGAACATGGACCACGAAGTCCATGTAAGAGAGAACTGGTTGTCTTTATTAGATTCCTCAGCCAACAGGCGTTCAAGGTCCCTGATGCGGTCCACCTCAATAGCCCACTCCCCCAGGGAAGGTACAGTTCTTGATTTCCAATATCTTGGGATCACCATTCTAGCAGCAGCCAGGAAATGGCGTAATACATCTTTTTTAATGGATTTGAGTGAGCCCGGGAGTATGGACAAGAGAGCTATCTCGGGTGAAGGAGAGAGAGCCGTTGCCATCAGCCTGCAGTATAGTAGGAAGATCTGTTGCCAGAATTTTTGTATGGGTGGGCATTCCCACCAAATGTGGAGCATGGTGCCCCTGGAGTTTAAACATCGCCAGCAAGTATCTGGATTTGTCAAGTTGAAGCGATGTACTGTCGAAGGGCATCTATACCACCTCGTTACCAGTTTAAACCCCTTTTCTTGAGTTTTAGTGGCTAGGGAGAGCTTGTGTGTTAGAATAAAGCATTTTTGCCAGTCAATGGGGGAGATGGAGTGTTGGAGAT
Organism: Lithobates septentrionalis; assembly: GCA_037952835.1. Taxonomy (NCBI): domain Eukaryota; kingdom Metazoa; phylum Chordata; class Amphibia; order Anura; family Ranidae; genus Lithobates; species Lithobates septentrionalis. The sequence continues at coordinate 1,270,456 of JBBDGP010002373.1, forward strand.
CTTTTTCCCAAGCCTTCGTGTAGGGTGGGAGATCAGGGTGAAGAGCATTCAACAAAAGGGAATAAAGCTGTGATACCACGTGTGTTGGAGGATCGTTTTGGAGGAGCATATCCTCGAATCCTGTGGGTTCAGCTAGAATATCTTGTATTGAATGGAAGGTTTGGATATAGGAAGTCAATTGTTGTTTCTGAAGCCATTGCATAGGGTATCTAGAGAGCGATTCGGGGGGAGTGTCTGGCATTAGAGTGGGGTCTGTACGGAGAACCTGAGAAAGCCTCCTATGGTCTTCTTTCCGCCAAGGTCCAAAGCTTGTCACGTGCATAGCCGGTGGGAAGGCTGGGGTCCCAAATAGGGGTGTCATAGGTCCCGAAGGATTGGATATGTTACCTCCAGAGTTTAGGCGATCCCAAATTTGGATCGTTTGGCGGGTGAGGTCACAGAGGGGGAGTGAACCCCTACGAATTGCGGGTGTGGTCCATGGAAGAGCTGAGAGATCAATGGAGTTCATATGGCTTTCCAAGTGAACCCAGAGCTTAGTCGTATGGTTATGGAACCAGTCCAATATGCGAGTAAGTATTGCTGCCTTATGATACAATGAAGCGTCCGGGGCCCCAGCTCCCCCTCTTGCTTTCGGAAGAGATAACGTTTTGTATCTAATTCTAGGACGGGCTGAATTCCAAATAAATTTAGAGAACAGCTGGCGCAATTTCCGAAAATAGGAGTTAGGTATGTATATAGGGATTGTCTGAAATAGGTACAAAAATCGGGGAAGGACATCCATTTTCAGGGTGTTCACCCTACCAAGCCAGGAGAACCGTTTAAGTGTGTAGTTAGACAAATCGGCCTGAGTTCTGAGAAGCAAGGGGGTAAAATTCTTGGAAAAGAGTTGGGATACATCCTCCGGTATCTGAATACCGAGGTATCTGATGGAGGTGGATCCTGTTTTAAAGGAAAAGGCAGTAGAAAGCCTGCGTAGGTCCGACTTTGGCAGAGAAATATTGAGAATTTCCGATTTGTTATAGTTTACCTTAAAGTTACTGACTTCCCCGAATCTCTGGAACTCCTGCATCACTGAGGTTAAAGACAAGTGTGGACGTGTCACAAATAGAAGAAGGTCATCTGCAAACAGAGCAAGTTTAGTTTGAGTGGGTCCGACTGTTATTCCGTGCACAGAGGGATTGTTTCGCAAAGCAATGGCTAAATGTTCCATGGTGAGAACATACAGGAGGGGAGATAGGGGGCATCCCTGTCGTGTCCCGTTAGAGATAGAGAATGCCGACGACAAAGTACCGTTCAGTCTTATCCTAGCGGATGGAGAGGAGTATAGGGACATTATCCTTGAGATCATGTGGGCTCCCAGTCCTATTTGTTGTAGAGATAACCGAAGGAATTGCCAATCTACTCGGTCGAATGCCTTCTCTGCATCGACTGTTAAGAGGCATAAGGGAATATCGTGGGTTCGGGCATAGTTGGATAAAAGAAGGGTTTTCAGGGTGTTATCCCTTGCTTCTTGGCCACTCACAAATCCTACTTGATCCAAGTGGATCAAACTGGGCAACAATGGTTGTAACCTGTTGGCTAATACTTTAGCGAAAATCTTTAAATCCACCCCGATCAAAGATATTGGCCTATAATTTGTACATAAAGTCGGGTCCTTCTCTGGTTTTGGAATAAGGGAAATATGAGCCTCAAGTGTTTGTGGGGGAAACACTGAGCCCTCTGATACAGAATTGAATACTTTAGTGAGGAAGGGAATGAGGAGGGGAGCAAATAATTTATAAAACTTTGGGGTAAAGCCGTCCGGCCCTGGGCTCTTGCCAGTTGGTGTACTTGCAATGGCTTTCGCAACTTCATCTGCTGTTATAGGTGTTTCAAGTTCGGTAATGGTGTCCTCATCCAAAGTGGGGAGCGCGGTTTCCCTGATATAAGAGGACTTGTGCTCCTCTGTAGTAGAGGGGGAGCCTGACGATTGGGCCACAGGTATGTTGTATAGGGATTGATAAAAATCCCTGAATGTCTGCGCAATCTTAGAAGGTGAGGAGATTAATTCTCCATGTGGTCCTTGGATATGGGGGATGAAGGTAGAGGATTTTTTTGGGTGTAGGGAGCGGGCCAGTGACCTGCCACACTTGTCTTGGAATTTATACTGGTGGAAAGCAAGTTTGTCCGTAAATGTACGTGCAGATGTCTCATATAGTCCTCTGAGGTGTAATCGGGCTTTGGAAACCTCAGTGAGCGTTTCGGTTGTTGGGGAACGCTTATGGTCAGTTTCCAGGTTTCGGAGCTTCTGGATTGCATCCACTATAGCGGCTGAGCGTTCCCTTTTCAGACGAGATCCTAATTGAATGAAGGTTCCACGTAATACTGCTTTCAGTGCCTCCCATTGGATGGGGAACGACGTGGTATCTTGTGCGTGGTCCCCAAAAAAGTTAGAGATTGTTTCCGAGATACGTGTAATACAGTCCGAGTTAGCTAGCAGTGAGTCATTCAAGCGCCATGTCCACTCCTTGATAGGTGAGGAGGGGAGCGAGAATGTCAAGTATATAGGGGAGTGGTCTGACCAGATCATAGAATCTATTTCACACTCGGGAGACCAGTCTAGGCAACTGTGGTCACTCAATAGATAGTCTATGCGACTATAGGTCTGGTGTACCTGAGAAAAATGTGTGTAGTTACGAGTCTTGGGATATAATACCCTCCAAACGTCTACAAGGCGTAAGTCGTATAGTACTCGTTTCAGGGCTCTCAATTTGGGGAATGAGATACGTGACCTTGAAGTGGAGGAATCTAAGGCTGGCTCCAGGGGAGTATTAAAATCTCCACCGAGGATGAGTTTGCCCTCCATGAATTCAGATAGGATCCTCAGATATTGCAAAGCTGATGGAACTTGGTTAACATTTGACAAGTATATATTAGCTACCGTAAATTTGACTCCCCACAGCAAAAATTTCACAAAGACATACCTTCCCTGAGGGTCGGAGAGGTGATCGAGCAATTCAACGGGGAGGCTTTTGTGGAAAGCTACAGATACTCCCTTAGTTTTCTGAGATGGATTAGTACTATGGATCCATCTGTTGAAATATCTGTTAGAGCAAGGGGTGGAGGCTGCTTGAAAGTGCGTCTCCTGCAAGAGGAGTACATTAACTTGGCATTTATGCATTTGGTATAGTATTTGTCCCCGTTTGGAGGCAACATTGAGTCCATTTACATTGTATGAACATAATTTTAGTCGAGGGTGAGACAACACTGTATAGGCCATGGTGGAGCGAAGAAATAGGAAAGAATTTGAAAGTCTAGAACAAGAGGGGGAGGCGGTTGGGGAAGATACGGAAAAGAGAAGGTAGTTGCAAAAGGGGAAGAGGAATGGAGAATGGCTCGTTAGAGGACACCTGGGAAAGGTGTTTCAAAACAAAATCTAATGTGTTCGCAACAGCAAAACACTCCGTGAAATATCACGTGCTAGGCACAAATCGTGCCAAACCTATTTGGGGGGGGAGGTCGGATTAGAGAGGTCTGAGTTGTGATCCCGACAACATAGCAGGCATATATAACGTATATGTATCACACCCGTCAATCATAGTATATTGAATACTTTGTATTTTAGGTTATAGAAGAACATGTCATGTATCTAATCAGTGTTCAAAAAAAAGGAAAAAAAAAAAACACTGAAACACCCATAATCAGTCAGCAAGCAATAGTATGTATAATAAACATTTAAATGATGTAACATTGAGGAATTCAACTAGTTCTATGGTGTAGGATAAGATAGACCCTGGACTGAGAGGAGACCAAGAAGCCCATAACAGGTAATAAGGTATCTTCTGGAAGACTCCCAGTCAGTCAGCGGGTCCCCAGGCCCAAAGAGCTGGAAAGGCACATTGGTTACAGGTATCACCCCAAAGACTTAGTGGTGGGCTCCACTCGGGCCAGGCCGCATCCCGAATAAAAGAATCATAGGGTTCTGGAGAATTGTATAACAGAGCAAGGTCTCTTAAGGAAACGATGCTCCTAGCATTCAATTTGGTCGTAGTATGGTCCATGTGTGGATAAGTGTATATTTAAAGCTAGGGACGTCCGGTGTCGAGTGGAGCTCCCACGCAGCCATAAAAAGCAGTAACATTACCACCGTCTAATCTACACCCTTTTGTTAAATGTAACTATAACTGTCCCATTAAGGGCAACACAGCACCCCCCCACCTCCTGAGCTTAGTAGACTTCTATACTATCCCTGTAAATGGAGTGGTATAGTTAGTATGAGTTCATAGGAGGGTACAGAGAAAACACAGTATCATTGCAAACCTGGACCAGTCCCTTAATGAAACTGTGGAGTGAAAGGTGTAGGTCCATTGTAAAACATTGAACAGGTAGAACAAGTAACAGTGTTGACTCACGTGGGGAGCCAAATCAGTCTTCCGGGGATGTTGGACGTCTTGCTCTAGGACCAAAAGGAGCAGATCTAGATCTTGAGCGTCTGCGACGTTGTGGGAGAGGGCCCTGTAGTCGTTGACGATCCTCTGGAGGGTCTAGCCAGTTCGGGATGCTGATAGGGTCTTGTGCGAGGAAGGTGAAGAAGGCAGGAAGTTGTTCAGGGTCTGACAGAACAAACTTACAGTTGTCGTCTCGGGTTACCTTGATACTGAATGGATGGCCCCAGGTGTAGGAAGCCCCTGCTTGACGTATCAAATCCAAAAGTGGGCGGACCGCCCGTCTCATGTATAAGGTGTTGCGGGAGAGGTCCGGATAGAGGTGTACTGTAGATCCATCGAATTCTACAGGACCTAAGCGCCAGGCCTTACGCATAATCTCTTCCTTGAGGGTATAGTAATGGACCCGGCATAGGACATCGCGGGGGCGGTCGCTGCGGTCTCCCCCCATGCCTCCCACTCTATGTACTCTGTCCAGTTCAATAGGGGATGTAACTTCCCTGCCCAGGACCTGGTTGAGGATAGAAACGACAGTGGGTTTTAGATCAGTACCTGAGGTTGCTTCCGGCACTCCCTGTATCCTAATGTTGTTCCTGCGGCTCCTGTTTTCGCTGTCCTCTATGCGGAGTTGGTGTTGCCGCAAGCGGGATAAATGTGAGGTGGTTGCAGATTCGAGGGCCACAATACGAGCCGCATGGTCATCTTGGGTAGTAGCCAGAACGGATACAGCATTCTCTGTCGTTGAAACCCGATGCTGGAGGGCTTGTAGTTCTACATGGAGGGAGGCTTCCATCTTGGACGCCCAGGATTCAAAGTCCGCCCTAAAGGCAGAAAGAAGGGCTGTAGTCGCAGAGCCGGCTGATCCGCCCGAGGCCGGAGGAAATAGCTCCGCAGGGCCATCTTCGGAGGGGGTGTCAAGGGGCATAGCGGCCATTGAAGGGGCCGAGGGCTCACCCGTAGCGTCCTTGTATTTTGAGGAGTCCATGTGAGCCAGAGAAGGAGGTTTAGACTTGCCTGGGGTGCGACTGGCCGCCAGCTTGTCTTTTCCCGTGCGGGAGTCGAGCGATGATGTACGTAGTAGGTAGCGCTGGATTGTACCTTGCTGCAGCTCAGCGGAGTCAGAGGAGTGAGAGCTTGAGGATGACATAGAGATTCCGGGTGTAGGTAATTTGCAACACAGCCTGATAATGTCGGGAGAGCACAGAGCTCAGTAGCCCATTTCTTCAGCCATCCATCGTCAGCCAGTAAACATATCTACTATGGGGGATAGGACGGTCGCTACCTGCGACTCTGGAACCAGGACTGCTAGTTTTACACCACAGTATGAGATGGAGACGTGTTGCAGAACTATGGCGAGGTAGCAAACTGTCAGCCAAGGAGTATTTATTCTGGGAGAAGGGTTACAGGTGGCAGCTGGGTCCTCTGGGCAGTTCTTGTGACAGTGTAGATATACAGTGATCCAGGAGCAAAGGGGTTAAGGAACAAGTGCCTATACTGCAGCAGGGTGAAGCAAGATGGCCACTCCACGTGGCCTCAGGGTTAGTGTTATAATCCACCCCACGAGTGGGGGTAAATATTAGTTTAGTCCCTTTCTGAGGTCACAGTCTGCTATGTCAGGGCACCCTGGTGTTTAGATTGGCCCTGGATTGAGCACAGGAGAGATGAGGAGGCTACTGAGGTGTAGTAAGATGGCCGCCACTTACTGTGTGAGATGGTAGTCTTCCAGGCTGGCATGCAGGAGTGGCACAGGGGAGAATGCAGGCTTCGGTCAGTAGGCTGGGCTGCTCTGGTGTCTGTGTGGAGGTAGATCCAGGTGCGGAGTAGCCAGGAAGGCCTGGATGTGTAGGCCGGGTGCACCAATATGGCCGCCGCTCCCCCTGCCAAGGCCGAAGCCGCGGCCTGTAGTTAAAACGGCCGGACCACGCGACCGCCGTGTCAGGGGCCCCAGGCTAAGCCGTCCCGATGTTCGTGCAGGGGGAGAACTAAGCGTTGTGCGGCCAGGAAGATCCGGATGCGGCCTGTGCGGGCCGGGTGTACCAATATGGCCGCTCCCCTTGTGAAGGCCGAAGCCGCGGCCTGTAGTAGATTCGGCCGGCTCTCGTGATCGGCGTGTTGGCGGTCGCAGGTGACACCTCGGTGTGCAGGGGGACCCCCGGTTCAGTGGAAGTGGTGAGGTGGTCCTGCTAGGGGGAAAAGGATGAGGTTATTCCCCAAAACGGCAGGAGCTCTCACTGGGCACGTCTGATCAGGTCTCCAGCCGGCCACGCCCCCCGTATATATATATATATATATAATTTTGCTTTATTATTTTATATTCTATTCTATTGTATTTTTTTAGAAAATCGAGTTCTATTTTTTTTTTCTAATTCGATTCGAATTTGTTTTCGAACTCGATTCTAATCTGTTTTCAAATTCGTTCACTTTTTTCGGATTTGTTTAAATTCGTTACTTTTGTAATTCGGAAATTCGGATGCATACGAACTTCCGAATAATTAAAAATTTGTCCAAATTTCGATTCAGAACAAAACGAGATGCACATGTCTAATATTGATTGGTTTGCACAAAACTTATAACGTCTACAAAATAAGGGATAGTTTTATGGCATTTTTATTATTATTTTTTTTTACTAGTAATGGTGGCGATCTGCGATTTTTATTGTGACTGCGACATTATGGCAGACACATTGGACACTTTTTTGGTACCATTGTCCTTTATACAGCGATCAGTGCTATAAAAATGCATTTTACTGCAAATTACTGTGTAAATGACACTGGCAGGGAAGTAGTTAACACTAGGGAGTGATCAAGGGGTTTAGTGTGTCCTAGGGAGTGATTCTAATTGTAGAGGGATGGGCTACCACTGACATGACAGCGATCACTGCTCCCGCTGACAGGGAGCAGTAGATCTCTGTCGTGTCCCTAACAGGCAGAACAGGGAAATGCCTTTTTTACATAGGCATCTCCCCGTTCTGCGGCTCCGTGACACGATCGCCCGGACACCGGCGGACATTGAGTCCGCAGGTCCCGTGGGCACGGTCGCGCTGTACGCGGCGGGCAGCGTGCACGCGCCCACTAGCTCTGCCAATTAAAGGGGACATACAGGTACGCCCATTTGCCCACCGCTGCCATTGTGCTGACATATATCGGCGTGCAGTGGTCGGCAAGTGGTTAAATCATAATAACAGAAATCACCCAAATGGCCCAGATCAAAAGTTTCCATTCCCTGGAATGTTTCCTCCTAGTACAGACACACAAGGTGAAACACACAGGATAAAATTGCAGTTAAAGGTTCATTTCCTACATCTATGGCTTTTTAAATTGCAATTAGTGTCTGTGTATAAATATTTAAGGAGCTCGTTCACTCTCATGTGGATTGCACTGAGCAGGCTAGATACTCAAGCCATGTGGAGCAGAAAAGTACCGTCAAAAGACCTGCGTAACAAGGTAATGGAACTTTATCAGGATTGAAATGGCTATAAAAAGAAATCCATATGGCAGGATGACCTAGGCAAAGTTATTGAAGATGCAGACTGGCATCACATATGGCACACCGCTGCACATTGCTCCATTAACCACTTGCCAACCGGCCCCTTGTACATATACGTCGGCAAAGTGGTTCGTTCCCACGATTCGCCATACCCGTACGTCAGCTCCTTTAACCCCCCTGATGGTATTCCCGAGTGTGGCTCGGGGGTGAATTTTCATTACCAAAAGCGGTAACCTTGAGCCACACTCGGGATTGCATTGCAGTATCCTAGTACATGTTACTTACCTTGTCCCCAGGATCCTGTGATGTCCCCCCGCTGTGTACCCTGTTGGATCCTCCGACTGATGTATTACTGTTCCGGGCTCCGTTCCCTGTGAGCGTCGCAATGCATGGGGGGGCGGAGCCCAGCATTAAATTCAAAAAGTCAAAAACACATAAAACATACAGTACACTGTAATCTGTAAGATTACATTACTTTATCAAATTATTTCACATCACGTTTACATATGCGGGCGCGACTTCTTGCGTTTTCTTTGCTGCGTGAGCTCGCGGGGGACGGGGGTGCTTTAAAAAAAAAAATGTTTTTTCTTATTTATTTTATTTATTTTTATATTATTAAATTGTGTTTTAAAAAAAAAAATTATCACTTTTATTGCTGTCACAAGGAATGTAAACATCCAATAAATCCAAACATCCAAACAATAAATAACAGATTGAAAAATAACAGAAAATCAAATTACCAAAATTCAAATAGTACACAACTTTCTCTAACATTGTCCAAAAAAATTATTAACATAATAACAACATACTATAAAAACTACATAAAATCAGGATCATAAACCAGATTAAATCCTCACATCCTGCACTTACAGAGAAGAATTATATATTTTGATGGCAACAGGCAAAAATAATTTCCTGTGTTGCTCTGTGGTGCATCGAATTGTTCGGTATACAAAGAAAAATCCACAGGTCACCTCAGGAGAAATACAGGCTGCTCTAGAAAAAGACAGCGAGGTTGTTTCAAGGAGCACAATACGACAATACTTGAAAAAAAGTGAGCTGCGTGGTCGAGTTGCCAGAAATAAGCTCTAAGGCCCCTTTCACACTGGGGGGGGGCAGTGTCGGCGGTAAAAGGCGCTATTTTTAGTGCGACTTTACTGTCGTTTTAGCGGCGGTATTTGGCTGCTAGCGGGGCAGTTTTACCCCCCGCTTGGCTAGCGGCCAAGAAAGGGTTAAAACCACCGCAAAGGGCTGGGCCGGCGGTATAGCCGCGCTGCCCCATTCATTTCAATGGGCAGGAGTGGTGAAGGAACGGTATATACACTGCTCCTTCACCGCTCCAAAGATGCTGCTCGGATCATAACCCTCGGGCTTTCACACTGGAGTGTGAGGAGCGGCTCTTTCAGGGCGCTTTTCAGGCGCTATTTTTAGCGCTGTAGCGCCTGCTAAGCGCCCCAGTGTGAAAGGGTTCTTACTGCGCCAATGCTATAAAAAAAGCTTGGTTACAATATACCCAATAACACCTTGACACACCTCACAGCTTCTGGCACACTGTAATCTGGAGTGCCGAGGCCAAAATAAGGCTTTATTGTCACAACCATAAGCGCTATGTTTGGAGAGGGGGCTCCAAGGCCTAGAGCAACAAAAATACTATCCCCACTGTGAAGCATGGTGGTGGCCAATGATGTTTTGGGGGGGGGGGGTGTGAGCTTTAAAGGCACAGTGAATTTATGGCAAGATGAATGGCAAGATGAATGCAGCATGTTATCAAAAAATACTGGCAGACAACTTGCATTCTTCTGCACGAAACTTGTGCATGGGACGCTCTTGGACTTTCCAGCACGACAATGGCCCTATACACAAGGCCAAGTTGACCCTCCAGTGGTTACAGCAGAAAAGGGTGAAGGTTCTGGAGTGGCCACACTCACAGTCTCCTGACCTTAATATTATCAAGCCGTTCCGGGGAGATCTTAAACGTGTGATTCATGCAAGGTGACCGAAGACTTTGCATAACCTGGAAGCATTTTGCCAAGACGAATGTGCAGCTCTACCACCTGCAAGAGTTTGGGCACACCTGTAACCTACCATATAAAAATTATATTTCTGTGTACTGTTCTGTTCCACCGGTTTGTACTTTTTTACGGTTGTATTGAACTATAATGATTGTTTGATGTATATTGGCGATTTATGGCCACTACAACTTCTTTACTTGGTGATTTGGTATCTTCTGTCCTCCTCTCCTGCTTAGTGCTAGTTAGTTCAGCCCTAGCTAGGCCTTTCTTGTTTCTTCAGTCAGTGTTAGTTATTCGCAGAGACAGAGTTTAGGAAATTCGTTGTCTTCTTACATTTCAAGACTATAAAAACATCCTCTGTACTGCAATTAACTTAAGTAAAATTGTGTTGAATACAACTTATTAATCTTATTGAAGAGTTAAAGTGATTGTAAAGTCTCGTTTTTTTTTTCTATAAAAATAATTGTTATACTTGTTAAACATGTTATACTTACCTGCTCTGTTGCAGTGGTTTTGCACAGAGCAGCCCAGATCCTCCTCTTCTTGGGTGCCTTTTCTGTGCTCCTGGCCCCTCCTTCCTGTTGAGTGCCCCCACAGCAAGCATCTTGCTATGGGGGCACCCAAGCAGAGCTGCAGCTGTGTGTGTCCATTCAGACACAGAGCTTAGATTCGGCCCACCCCCCTCTCTCCTAGTTGGCTAACTGACTTTGATTGACAACAGCGGGAGCCAAAGCTATATTTGAAACAGAATATGTACATTAAGGATAATGAATACTACTGATACATTTTTCTGCAAAAGGGGACATTAATGTCAACTAGCAGGAAGAGAACCAGTAAAAGGAGAGTGCTGGAACATTGTTTAAGCATGGGCTGATGTGGTGTGTGCATTGTTAGTTTAGATTTTATAAAGCTTTGCCAGAGACCAAAACAGTAAACTCACACGTGTACGGTGTAAAAATCCTTAAACGCAGCTTTTGTGTGCGCAGGGATTTATACCCGTCTGTGTATGTGAGTTAATACAAGTACGTTTTATACCCATGTACAAATAACATACAGCTGTCCATTACTATGGGAGGCTGTAAGCTGCTGCTGTGTCCCAGGCAGGGCAACCATCAGAAGTTTTGGGGCCCCTTATACAGCTTCAGGCCTGGGCCCCCCTGGGCTTGACCACCAACATTTCCCAGGGCCATCTCACCTAATCCACCCACTGGCCTTCCCGCCAAGTCCTTCAATGCACCGACTATTATTATAACAGTCTTGCAACTTAATGTATTAAAATTAAAAGTGTATTCCAAGTCATCAGTGCTTGCATCCCCATATATTCAAATAGTTGATCCAATCCAGCAAAGAGACATCTCCATATATTCAGCAAAGCGATGGCCCAATCCAGCAAAAAGACATCCAAATCCAGAAAAGAGACGGCCCAGTCCAGCAAAGAAACATCCCCAAATATTATGCAAAGAGACGGCCCAATCCAGCAAAGAGAAGGCCCAATCTAGTAATTGTTAAAAGATGACGCATTCAATACACACACAGCCAGGTCCTGCTAGTTAGCACATCCACACCTCCTCCCTGCACACACAGCTATCCCAGACAGAGGAATTCCCCAGAAGAAAGGGGGGGGGGGGGGGCGGAGGCAGAGATGAGACTCTGGACACTGTGATCTGCAGACTGTAGTCATTATAAAAAGAATTTTGTTAGAGGAGAGAGCGACAGATAAGCTCATCAGTATACTACTCCCCCTTTCACATTCCAGTGAAAATGTTGGGGTAGGAAGGAGACCTGTAAGTGAAAGTGCAACTACAGCAGAGAAAGATCCAGTCCCCTCCCCTGTCAGGTAGGGCTGTACTGTGTCTCATTAGAGATTTTTCTGTTCTGTAGACACAACAGCAAGGGAAAGGATATCTTTCCAGTGTGAGGAATATCCCCTTTAGACAGCTGTCACAAGAACAAGTGTTCCCATAGGAAGATTTCCCCTCTATTCCTGTTCTGGTGACAACTCAAGATTATTTTATGTAAATTTACCAGCCCTAATAATATGACCACCCACCTAATATTGAGTAGGACCTTCTTTTGCCACCAAAACAGCCCTGACCCATCGAAACATGGACTCCACTAGACCTCTGAAGGTATGCTGTGGTATCTGGCTCAAGCCATCAGAAGCAGTTTCTTTAGGTCTTGCAAGTTGTGAGGTGGAGCCTCCATGGATCGGACTTGTTTTTCTAGCTCATCCCACAGATGCTTGATTGGATTGAGTTCTGGAGAATTTGGGGGCCAAGTTAATACCTCAAACTTGTTGTGTTCCTCAAACCATTCTTGAGTTCATCAGGCCAAGCCACCTTATTCCATTGCTCTGCAATCCAGTTCTGATGCTCACATGCCCATTGTTGGCACTTTTGGCTGTGGACACGGGTCAGCATGGGCACCCTGACTGGCCTGCGGCTACAGAGTCCCGGTTTCCTTCCTTGGACCACTTTTGGTCGATCCTGACCATTGCAGACCGGGAACATACCACAAGAGCTGCAGTTTTGGAGTTGCTCTGACCCAGTTGTCTGGTCATGACAATTTGGCCCTTGCCAAAGTCGCACAAATCCTTACACTTGCGCATTTTTTCTACTTTAAACACATCAACTTCAGGGACAACGTGTTGACTTGCTTCCTAATATATCCCACCCACTTTCAGGTGCCATTGTCCTGAGATAATCAATGTTATTTACTTTACCTGTCAGGGGTCATAATGATATGGCTAATCAGTATAGTTTTGGCAAGTCTAAAGGAGATTATATTGTGTATGGCCAGCTTAATGGGAATACAGACAGCAATAAAAAAAACCTGTCAGGGATCCTAACCCCTCACCACTCTATCCAAATCTAAAAACAAAAACAAAAAAGTTTACGTTCAGCTAGGTTGAGACATTACGGTTTTTAGGGAAGGCGGCTCCATAGATATTCACTGAACAGAAAAACTATTTGGCAGCCTTTAGCAGCCAGTTTTGCTTAGCAAATCTTATTTCAGATAAATGCTCAGACTTACAGCTCATTAACTTCTGTGGCTCTCCAAAATAAATTAATGAGCTGGGAGTTGTAAACTAGTGAACGGCTCTCTTTTATGAGTAAGCAGGTTTGTTTCCTAGAGAAAGCACATCACACTAAAATATGTTTATTATTGGGAAAACACCGAGTGTGCTTACCCATACATCCTGACCGGATGGAGTTATGGCTGTATATAAGGATCAATGTTGGCAAGATATACAGTAGGCACATTCACAGTCATTGCTCATTTTGATGTGACTGGCTATTACCTTTGTTACACCACCTTAAAGAGTTACTAAACCCAGTAATATGAAAATAATTAATCTGCCACCCCTCCCCCCCCCGCCCACAGTGCCCATAGCTTATAAATCTTCTTTACATTAAAATACTGCCACTATATACGTTTTTGGATGATCTGTATACCACGGTTACATGATAAACTGCAAAGTTTCTCCAGTGCTGAGAGTTCAGGAAAGAGGAGATTTCCACTTCAGCCTGTATACACGCCCTTATGTGTGATGCCAATATCATGTGACCTAGCTAGCTCTGAGAACATGTAAATGTTCTCTCCGGCATAAAAGACACAAAGGAGCATGTGCAGGTTGGCTACTCTGCCTGTGTTAGTTGGCTTTCCCCAGATAGACAGTGCAGGAGGGGGAGGATCTGTCCATACAGGATAAAACAGCCTTTTTACACAATGCAGAGTATTAACCCCTTAAGTTCCACAGTGAGTATAACAAGCATGTTAGGCTGCATATACAGACTGATTTTAATGTTGCGGGTTTAGTATCCTTAAAGGGGATGTTGAAACTATATACAGTCAGGTCCATAAATATTGGGACATCAACACAATTCTAATCTTTTTGGCTCTATAGACCACCACAATGGATTTGAAATGAAACAAACAAGATGTGCTTTAACTGCAGACTTCCAGCTTTAATTTGAGGGTATTTACATCCAAATCAGGTGAACGGTGTAGGAATTACAACAGTTTGTATATGTGCTTCCCACTTTTTAAGGGACCAAAAGTAATGGGACAATTGGCTGCTCAGCTGTTCCATGGCCAGGTGTGTGTTATTCCCTCATTATCCCATTTACAAGGAACAGATAAAAGGTCCAGAGTTCATTTCAAGCGTGCTATTTGCATTTGGAATCTGTTGCTGTCAACTCTCAATATGAGATCCAAAGAGCTGTCACTATCAGTGAAGCAAGCCATCATTAGGCTGAAAAAACAAAACAAACCCATCAGAGAGATAGCAAAAACATTAGGTGTGGCCAAATAAACTGTTTGGAACATCCTTAAAAAGAAAGAACACACCGGTGAGCTCAGTAACACCAAAAGACCTGGAAGACCACGGAAAACAACTGTGGTGGATGACCACAGAATTCTTTCCCTGGTGAAGAAAACACCCTTCACAACAGTTGGCCAGATCAAGAACATTCTCCAGGAGGTAGGTGTATGTGTGTCAAAGTCAACAATCAAGAGAAGACTTCACCAGAGGGAATACAGAGGGTTCACCACAAGATGTAAACCATTGGTGAGCCTCAAAAACAGGAAGGCCAGATTAGAGTTTGTCAAACAACATCTAAAAAAGCCTTCACAGTTCTGGAACAACACCCTATGGACAGTTGAGACCAAGATCAACTTGTACCAGAGTGATGGGAAGAGAAGAGTATGGAGAAGGAAAGGAACTGCTCATGATCCAAAGCATACCACCTCATCAGTGAAGCATAGTGGTGGTAGTGTCATGGCATGGGCATGTATGGCTGTCAATGGAACTGGTTCTCTTGTATTTATTGATGATGTGACTGCTGACAAAAGCAGCAGGGTGAATTCTGAAGTGTTTCGGGCAATATTATCTGCTCATATTCAGCAAAATGCTTCAGAACTCATTGGACGGCGCTTCACAGTGCAGATGGACAATTACCTGAAGCATACTGCGAAAGCAACCAAAGAGTTTTTTAATGGAAAGAGGTGGAATGTTATGCAATGGCCAAGTCAATCACCTGATCTGAATCCGATTGAGCATACATTTCACTTGCTGAAGACAAAACTGAAGGGAACATGCCCCAAGAACAAGCAGGAACTGAAGACAGTTGCAGTAGAGGCCTGGCAGAGCATCACCAGGGATGAAACCCAGCGTCTGGTGATGTCTATACGTTCCAGACTTCAGGCTGTAATTGACTGCAAAGGATTTGCAACCAAGTATTAAAAAGTGAAAGTTTGATGGATGATTGTTAATCTGTCCCATTACTTTTGGTCTCTTAAAAAGTGGGAGGCACATATAAAAATTGTTGTAATTCCTACACCGTTCACCTGATTTGGATGTAAATACCCTCAAATTAAAGCTGAAAGTCTGCAGTTAAAGCACATCTTGTTCGTTTCATTTCAAATCCATTGTGGTGGTCTATAGAGCCAAAAAAATTTGAATTGTGTCCATGACTGTATCTTTTGGTTCTCTATACTTCTAAACACACAAGATTATAATATGCTTACCATGTAAAAATATTTTGCAGTGCTTATATATTTACAGAAATTGTCCCCGAGTGTGTGTAGACAGGTGCTGGCCTACAGCAATACGGAGATGGAGACATTGCCTTTTTTTCTTCTCCCCCTCTACCGAGATACTAATGTTATGCTGTGCCCTTCTCCTCTGGCCAGCAGGAGCAGAGATAAAGCCAAGCAAGCCCACAGTTTTCTAGGCAGAGCGCTGAGAATCCTTGGAGTTGTAGTTTGAGACTGCAGCCATATAATGGACTCTTTACAGTACAAATACCAATAGACACTGTGCAATAGGAGGACAGGAGATATGATTTTTTTATTAAACTAACCAGGAAAGCTCTTCCTCTTGGCACCGAGGGAGTTAAAGAGAGCACCTCTGCCTGCTTATTCACCTACCAGCGGGAGAGCATAGCAGTGGGGATCCAAGCCAGAGACTGAAAGAAAGGACACCTGGGACAGATTAGCACCGTAGCCACTCACCCTCTGCTTCCCACCACTGATCACTGGTGGCTTTTGGGGAGAGGGGGAGCCCCCCTTTCTACAGTGAGAGGTTACCAAAGCATCTCAGGGACTGGTGAGAGGGATAATCATTCAATGCCGATACCTCTAGCAAGAACTGTGTCACTGAGAGCAGGTATACCCAAGTGTACCCAAGGCATAGTGCACTGAACCACATCTATCTTGCACCTGTGCCAAGACTATACCGTACCTATACTGCATGCAGGTTAACTGGGACTAAAGACACTTTTAAAGGGCTCCAACAATAGCCAGCAGGACTGCCCCTCCTGTAATATTTATTCTGCAAGCCCCCTTTGTTCCCCTGCCACCTCCACTGCCATCCTTCTTTTCTTTTGGACAGTGCATACTCAGTCAGTCTAGGACTAGCATTGTGCTATAATTGCACTCTGGCAGTATACGTAGTCCCAGCACTCGGTGGATTAAACTTTACTACTGCTCACTGCTACACTTGAGGAAGCCTTGCTACGGTTTATGCTGATATGGACGCCAAATGTCATCTTATGCCTAGTCCTTACTGTTAATCACTTTGTATGCTAAATTGTGTTATCACCATTATTAATCCATTTTTTGCTTGCCTAGTTGCCAACCATATTGGACGACAATCTATTAAGTTTCATCCTACAAATTGTGTTGTGCTGCCATAAAGTGCAAATGATAAATGCACGAATAAATATATAAAAAATCCCAAAATCATATATAAATCCAATTTCATGTATATATATATATATATATATATATATATATATACATATATATATATACACACAAGTGCTGAAATAAAGTCCAAATATAAAGTGAATCCAAGGACCAGGAGGAGTGACCCCAAAGGACCATATAGTTCGGCGAACTCCATCACTGTAAACACCGACAGTCACAAGCCGCTTATCAGACCATCTGACCCCATATAATAAGAGGTCAGATCACATTTGGGTAATGTATTCCTGGATGGATGAACACTTTCTAACCAATTGGACACCGCCCAAGAGAATTGAACCAGAATATCACTCTGTCCAGGTGGATGGGGAGTAACCTCCAATAGCTCCACCAATACAAACAATTAAATCACCATCCACACTGATCCACCACTCACTTAAATTATGAGCTGACCTTAACCTTTACAATCCTGCCCTCTTGCAGTTTGATGCTGGTGTGAAAGTCTTTTTGCTGGTTTAAGTGGTGGATCGGTGTGGATGGCAATTTAATTTTCGTATTGGTGGAGTGATATTCTGGTTCTATTCCCTTGAGGAGTGTCCAATTGGTCAGGAAGTGATCATCCATCCATCCAGGAATACATTACACCAATGCGATCTGACCTCTTATTATAAGGGGTTAGAAGGTCTGATAAGTGTCTTATGACTGTCGGCATTCAGTGGTGAAAAGTTTGCAAAACTATATGGTCCTTTGGGGGTCACTCTTCATCCATCCATTCGGGAAAACATTACCCAACATAACGCATTTTTTGCTCCATAAGACACACCTAGGTTTCTAACTGTGGGAAGATGGGCTTACTGGGACATGACAAAGATCACTGTTCCCGACTACTGGGAACAGTAGATCCCTGTCATGTCACCTGTCAGAATGAGGAAATGCCTTGTTTACATAGGCAGCTCCCCGTTCTGCATGTGTACTAGGCAATCTCAGGCCGCCGGAGGACATAGAGTCCTCCTGACCCTCGGGCACGCACCCGCAACTGAGCCTGCGCGAGCCACCATACACCTACTGCGATTCGTACAGGAGAGCCATTGTGCCACCATCAAATGACAATGGCCAGTCCTAAAGCGGGTAAATGCAGCCTTACCAGTGCCAATGAAATGCCTGACCTGTGCCTGGCGACTGGTGAGGACGTCATCACATCCGCCTGTCACCCACATAGAAGACTGAGCAGCCCGAGTGGCCGTACTCCATTCGGCCGATGGGGCTACTCTGTCTTCTGTGAGTGACAGGCTCAGCCGGGAGATTGCCCGCAGCTCATTGGAGACGGCCGCCCATTATTATGACATAGCGACGGGGGGGCCTGGTCAGTATTCGCTCCATAGGACGCACAGACATTTCCCCCCATTTTTGTGTGTTATGGAGCAAAAAATACGGTATTACATAACGATTTGACAGTCTGGTAAACGGCTTGTGACAGTCTGTTGGTCGTTGTGTTCACAGTGGTGAAAAGTCCACTGAACTATATGGTCCTTTGGGGTCACTCCTCCTGGTCCTTGGATTCACTTTACATTTGGACTTTGTTTCAGCACTATATTTTTGTATATATATGAATTTTTCTATTGGACTTATATATGATTTTGGGTTTCTTTTATATATTTATTTGTGCACATATCATTTGCACTTTGTTAGTGGATTGTTTATCTATTTTATTTGAATGTTCGTTTAAGTGACACATTAGTGCAAAAAGTCACTTTTAGTTAATTTATTAAGTTTGCCTTTTCTATCTGGTTTGGTGCCTGTTTTCTTTGATATAGGACTACAATTGGGTACTAGGAGTTACTTTTAGTGAGTCCTTGATATTGTATGTGTTCACTGAGCCTGGTGCGTCAGAGGCCTGCAATTCTTCAGATGGTCGAGGCAAAGAACAGAGGACAACCACCACTGAAGAGAAAGCCACTCCAGGTAAGCACATTAGCCATCCATCCACAGCATAGCCAAGGTTTAGGTGAAGGTGCAAGCACAGCTCAGCTGAAGATACACAATCAAAAGAATTTGCTGCAACACTTCACTTTTATTGATCCTTCATGCAAAAGACATCACAGACAGTGCGGGGGTAAAGTAAAAGTTGATGAGTTTTGTGCTGTGACTAGGTTATGAGTAAGCGCTAGTCACAGCGCAAAATGCGTCAACTTTTACTGTACTTCCAACACTGTCTTTGATGTCTTTTGCATGAAGGATCAATAAAAGTGAAGTGTTGCAGGAAATCCCAAATTTCTTTTGATTGTGCAAAGAACAGAGGACCCATCCTACCCAGCAGCTCCTACAGGGGTAGCGCTACATGTTGTCCCTGAAATTGAGGTGTTGAAAGCAAAAAAAAAGGCAAGCATAAGGATTTGAGTGACTTTAAGAAGGGACAAATTGTACATGACTGGGTTAGAGCAACCCCAAAACTGAAGCTTTTGTGGGATGTTCCCAGTCTGCAGTGGTCAGGACCAACCAAAAGTGATCCAAGGAGGGAAAACCGGCGACAGGGTCATGGGCAGCCAGGGCTCAGTGATGCACATGGGGAGCAAAGGCTGTGCCCATGTAGTTTGATCCAAAAGAAGAGCTACTGTGGCTCAAAATTGCTGAAGAAGTTCATGCTGGTACCGATAGAAAAGTGTCAGAACACACAGTGCATTGCAGTTTGTTGTGCATGTGGCTGCGCAGCCGCAGACCAGTCAGGGTGCCCATGGTGACCCGTGTTCACAGGCAAAAGTCCTACCATGGACACGTGAGCACCAGAACTGGACCACGGATCAATGTAAGAAGGTGGCCTGGTTTGATGAATTCAAGAATGGTTTAACCACCTCAATACAGTGCACTTACACCCCCTTCCTGCCCAGACCAATTTTCAGCTTTCAGTGCTCTCACAGTTTGAATGACAATTACTCAGTCATGCAACACTGTACCCATATGAAACGTGCGTCCTTTTTTTCACACACATAGAGCTTTCTTTTGGTGGTATTTAATCACTAGTGGGTTTTTTATTTTTTGTGCTATAACAAAAAAAAGACCGTAAATTTTGAGGAAAAAAATGCCTTTTTCTTTGTTTCTGTCATAAAATTTTGCTAATTAGCAATTTTTCTTCATAAATTTTGGCCAAAATTTATACTGCTATATATCTTTGGTAAAAATAACCCAAATTAGTGTATATTATTTGGTCTTTGTGAAAGTTACAGAGTCTACAAACTATGGTGCCAATCACTGAAAATTGCTCACATCTGATCAGGCCTTCAGTACATCAGGTGAATCTCATTTCTTGAGACACCAATGCCCTGTACACACAATAGGATTTTCTGACAACAAAATCCATGTTTTTTTTCCGACGGATGTTGGCTTAAACTTGTCTTGCATACACACGGTCACACAAAGTTGGTCGGAAATTCCGAACGTCAAGAACGCGGTGACATACAACACATATGACGAGCCGAGAAAAATGAAGCTCAATAGCCAGTGCTGCTCTTCTGCTTGATTCCGAGCATGCGTGGCACTTTGTGCGTCGGAATTGTGTACACACGATTGGAATTTCCGACAACGGATTTTGTTGTCGGAAAATTTGAGAGCAAGCTCTCAAATTTTGTGTGATGGAAATTCCGATGGAAAATGTCAGATGGAGCCTACACACGGTCAGAATTTCCAACAACAAGCTCCTATCAAACATTTTCTGTTGGAAAATCCTATTGTGTGTACGAGGCATAACAAGTCAGGAAAGCACAAATACCCCCCAATACATTCTGCTACTCTTCCTGAGTATGGCGATACCACATGTGTGAGACTTTTACACAGCCTGGCCACATACAAAGGCCCAACATTGAAGTAGCACCTTCAGGCGTTCTACGAGCATAAATGACACATCTCATTTCTCAACCACCTATTACATTTTTGAAGGCCCTGGAGCACCATGACAATGGAATTGCCCACAAAATGACCCCATTTTGGAAAGCAAACACCCCAACCTATATTCTATGAAGCATGGGCTGCAAATAGGTACTCGGGTACTCTGATGGGCTGGAGACAGTTACTCGCGTACCAGCATCGGTGATGAGCAGTGTTCCCGGAAACACACCACCACCGATGTGCACGCGCAGCGGGCTCGATATCGCGTGCATGCGCCGTGCAAAGTGGGCCGGTACCATCATCATGGCTGATCACGTAGTAAACAGCCATGCTCAATGGCTGCTCACCCCCCCCCCCCCCTCAGTGGCGAGCGGTGTCTCCATGACACGCCGCCACCGAAGGAACAGGGAAGCGCACACACGATCATGCGCATTCCCTGTTTAAATGGAGGGCCATCTTATGACGCAGAACGAGAGCCGCGCCGCCTGGCCGTCATATGACAGCCTCCTGTTCCTGTACAGTTCCTGATCTCTATGGATATAACCACATTGGACTAATATACAGAGGCTTATACTAGGGTGATATCTTTGAGAAAAAAGTACAATGTATCAGACAACACTTTTTATGGATTTTTATTATATGGATTCTGTGTTAAATATTATGCCTAAAAAGGTCCATATACCCTTGTAACATATCATGATTATAGACTGAAACATCTGTTCACACATTACAGTATTTTTAATGTGGGCTGCAGAGTTTGACAGGTGGCACAGAAGCAGGATGTTGCCTTGTTACATTTTTATTTTCAATTTTTCTTCCAAACAGTGCAATCCAAATCAATAAGCAGACACAAGTAAATCATTATTTAGAAGTATGATTGTGATTTAATTGTAGCTCTCATAAATACCTTTTACCGTGCATTGGGTCAGTAATTAATTCTGCTCTCCCAATGCATTAAATCCTCACTTATTTACTAAATGAGCCGGTGATGTCATAATGAGAAGAGATATTGGTTACAGAGAATAATATAATTACCTTTCAATCCAATTTGCTTGGATTGGATTGCAGCTGAAAATAAACTCACTAAGGGTAGATTAGGATTTAGACATGCGATACCTTTTTCATATAATATATATATATATATATATATATATATATATATATATATATATATATATATATATATATATATATATATATATATATATATATATATATATATACACAGTATCTCACAAAAGTGAGTACACCCCTCACATTTTTGTAAATATTTTATTATATCTTTTCATGTGACAACACTGAAGAAATGACACTTTGCTACTATGTAAAGTAGTGAGTGTACAGCTTGTATACCAGTGTAAATTTGCTGTCCCCTCAAAAAAACTCAACACACAGCCATTAATGTCTAAACCACTGGCAACAAAAGTGAGTACACCCCTAAGTGAAAATGTCCAAATTGGGCCCAAAGTGTCAATATTTTGTGTGGCCACCATTATTTTCCAGCACTGCCTTAACCCTCTTGGGCATGGAGTTCACCAGAGCTTCACAGGTTGCCACTGGAGTCCTCTTCCACTCCTCCATGACGACATCACGGAGCTGGTGGATGTTAGAGACATTGTGCTCCTCCACCTTCCGTTTGAGGATGTCCCACAGATGCTCAATAGGGTTTAGGTCTGGAGACATGCTTGGCCAGTCCATCACCTTTACTCTCAGTTTCTTTAGCAAGGCAGTGGTCGTCTTGGAGGTGTGTTTGGGGTCGTTATGTTGGAATACTGCCCAGTCTCTGAAGGGAGGGGATCATGCTCTGCTTCAGTATGTCACAGTACATGTTGGCATTCATGGTTCCCTCAATGAACTGTAGCTCCCCAGTGCCGGCAGCACTCATGCAGCCCCAGATCATGACACATCCACCACAATGCTTGACTGTAGGCAAGACACACTTGTCTTTGTACTCCTCACCTGGTTGCCGCCACACACGCTTGACACCATCTGAACCAAATAAGTTTATCTTGGTCTCATCAGACCACAGGACATGGTTCAGTAATCCATGTCCTTAGTCTGCTTGTCTTCAGCAAACTGTTTGCGGGCTTTCTTGTGCATCATCTTTAGAAGAGGCTTCCTTCTGGGACAACAGCCATGCAGACCAATTTGATGCAGCGTGCGGTGTATGGTCTGAGCACTGACAGGCTGACCCCCCATCCCTTTAACCTCTGCAGCAATGCTGGCAGCACTCATACGTCTATTTCCCAAAGACAACCTCTGGATATGAAGCTGAGCACGTGCACTCAACTTTTTTGGTCGATCTCACACTGCAGAGATACAGCTATGAGGCTTTATACACAGCCGTGCCTAGGCACCCAAACACATTAGGAATTGCATTGTTTCTTTTTTGAAGGAATTCAAGAATGAAGGTACATTTTCAGGGCACTTCTTGGGCACCATTTACATTTCTAGATTTTCCCTATACCATAGCAAATCTTCATTTTTCATGTTCAATTATGTTCAATTATAAGTTTTAAAAGGAGGAACTAAGCACCACAAAATGAAAACGCTGTTTAATTAATTTTTAATATTCAGTGTAAACTCCCCAATCCATCCATGTCTCCATGCTTTAATTTACTGAGAGATCACTGTAAAAAAAAAAAACATCACTAGCATTTTTAGCCACAGCCATCTTGAGTAAGTGCAGATGATTCATGTAGCATTTGCTTCCTGGAATCCATTTGTCCTTAGTTCAGGCAGGTGCAGTGCCAGCAGAATGCTGCCTAGGCAGCTGTCTTAGGGCACCAGAAAGTGGAGGGTGAGGGGATGGAAAAGGAAATCCAAATCCCCAGGTTTTTAAAAAATACTTGTCTTCCAGTCCCTGTTGTAGGTTTTGGCTTGCGCTGCCTGTGACTGGTGGTATGAAACCAGGAGTGCATGGCCCCACCCCCTCATTGCCGTCTAGTGGCGGTTCGGTGTGGGGTTTTTAGTGCTGTGTGGTGTCCTTTGCACTGCGCCCCGTCACATTGCTAGTGCGGCTGTGGACAGTGGGGGGGGGGGGTGTGGGTGGACCAGTCCCCTCATTGCACTTGTCGTTCGGCGGCAGTTTGGTTGGGATTCTTGGTGTAGCATTGGTGTCCTTCACTGCGTGGGGGTGCGCCCTTGCTTGTGTAAACAGGGATCCTTGCACTGGTCCTGAGCTCAGGTAGGAGGGTGTGCTTAGCTGAGAAAACCCCCGTCTTCCCTCTTACAGAGGGAAGAAGAAACATGCCCAGGAAAACTCCTGAGACATAGTACATCATTTTGGCCAACACCAAAAAGAAACGGTAGCAACTGAAGAAATGTAAAAAACAAAAAACAAAAAGCTAAAATAAATATAATACACCTTTTTATCTATTTATTAAGGCTGGTAGCATAAAGATTAAAAATATTCTATAATTTGATTTTATTATAATTCAAGTCTGATAAGCTACTACATTGTTTCTGTAGGTATCATTGAATGGTGCTGTACAGCCTTTCCGGTAAACCAAATCATGACTTCCTCTTAGTGGTCCTTTAAACCGTTTTCAAAATCGAATCGTTTGAAAAAAATTGTATCACACAATGACACATGTACATACCTCTGCAAGAAATCATCACATTTTTATATTTTCATATCCATAATAGTAACAGCTTCAACCCCCCACCCCCACCCCCCAAGGTGAAGCCCTGGCAGCCCAGCGCCAACCATCTGTCCACATAACTAGAATACCATGACTACACCTGTTTAGCATGGTGCTCTCCGGCGCACAAGGACGTGTTTACAAACAAGCCGGAGCCTGGCAGGGTTTGACCCTGGCACATGCCGATGGTGTCGCACAGCCTGCAGCTAACCTCATGCATATATCCCCTAATATTTTCAGCATTGTTAAGGACACGCTACAGAAGGATAAGGTTACAGAAACCCAATCTGCAGAAGAAAATTGCACTGCTTACTTACAATACAAATTTTACCATTAGGTAATTGGAGTTTTTTTTTTTTTTATACTAATTTGCTGAAGGTTAAGCAAGGAAGGCTGATTACAGTTATTGTTTTGTTACACTATTAGGCTCCATTAGCATTTTGTTGTTTATGAGGTTCTTCTTGTATTTGTTTCGATTTAGCTGCAGTTTAAAGCTAAATGACAATTTTTACATTGGTCCAGCTTGGATCAAAGTATGGAAATATGTATGTGCCATACCTGTGGAAGCTGGAAATCACTGTAGTACTCACTGCTACTACAAATATTTTCCTCCAGCTTCCATTGCCAAGCTGCTTTTTTTTTAACAAGAAAGAAAACCAAGCTGTTTACTGAATACAGGAATTTTCCTGCTAGACACAGGGCAACCTGTCAGTGAATCTAACACACCTGCCTCTTAGCCATTAAAAAAAATAAGAACATGCACTTATATTTGCTCCAAAGAAAAGCAACTACTTTGTTTTCTGGGTATACCCAAAACCCAGGAATAAGCAGTAAGTAAGCTCTGAGACGCGTAGTAAATAATGTTGTGCTGTGCCTTTAAATCAGTAAATAAAACATAAACTGTGCAAACACCAAACTATGCAAAACATGTGAATAAAAAAATTAATAAAAATAAAGTTCATCTTCATCATAAAGTTTGTTATATATGCTTTTAGACCAGAAAGTTCATGAAAATTGTGCAAACACCGCAAAATGTTCAATCTGTGCAAACTGGATGAGTAATAAAAAACTTGTGACTTTTCATGATTCTTTGACCACATAAACACCAGCCTCTTACCAGATTATTCGACCCC
Organism: Lithobates septentrionalis; assembly: GCA_037952835.1. NCBI lineage: Eukaryota > Metazoa > Chordata > Amphibia > Anura > Ranidae > Lithobates > Lithobates septentrionalis. The sequence goes on from JBBDGP010002373.1 coordinate 1,295,742, forward strand.
AGATTATAGGAGGTCTATATGGCGCTCACTGAACAGGAGGCTTATCCACTGCAATTTCCTATTAGGGCCAGGTAATGGGAGCCACTGCCAATGGTTCAAGAAAGGTTGACCGCACTCCCAGGTATGAAGAAGTGATAATTATTTTATTGAAGATAAAGATCTATCAGGATACATTATAAGACATCATGAGATCTCTATGCAGGCATGGCAAGACTAACGTGTTTCACGAATCAAGGTTCACTTAGATTATGACAAAGCGAACCTTGATTCATGAAACGCGTTAATCTTGTCATGCCTGCATTGAGGTCTCATGATGTCTTATGATGTATCTTGATGGATTTTTATCTTCAATAAAGTAATTATCACTGCTTCATACCTGGGAGGGCGGTCAACCTTTCTTGAACCATTGGCTCTTATTCAGGCTGGACTGGACCTGCACCACAAGGATGAAGGGAGCAATCATTCCCACTTGGAGCGGCACAGCTCTGTCTTTGCATCAATGGGAGTCACTGGCCTCGTCAGCAAAGATGTAATGTTGCACAGGTAAAAATATGAATCTTGGAAGCCACATAGTGTAAAACCGTAATCACCAGTTTATTCAATCTGAAAAGGTACTCAGATAATAAAGCATATACAGAGTGATATGGCAAACAAACTATCAGCGGGTCTGGCAGCTTTAGCCCTGACCCCGACATGTTTCATTGTAAAAAGACATTCTCAAGGGGATCAGCAAGTAACCTAAAGGTTAGCTTTGTCATGCTGGACTGGCTCAAGTAGCTGGGCTGAGCTCAGTTGGATCACTTGGTACCCCCCTTTCCTAAGAGCCATACTTAGACACAGAAAAGGCAGAAGGTATTAGGCTGATTATACACCACTAGATTTTAATATCCATGTTGGTAAAATGAAATATTTGTTGAAAGAATGAACTTCTAACCAAGAATGTGGTTTTATTTAAGGGATTTCAAATGAAATTAGTTGAATAATATATTTTGACGAATTATTTTTCTACATATGATGGAACAAGAATCTAACTGTGTAGGTCTAGCTTTACTTTTCTTCAGGATTTTTGCCATCAGACACAGGAACACCACCAAACAACTTCCAAGAAGACACCCAGCACATACGGCTCACTGGCAGAGTTCAGTCTGTGACAGATTTGCCAGTCATTGCTATCCTTGGTGGCGTACAAGAAATCCTCCAGAGGACAGGGCTTCACAGGTAATGAAGACTCCTCTCCTTCATAGCCTCTGCATAGAAGGAACTCCAACCTCTCCCTTTAAAATTCCAAATTTAAATTCTGACACACTCCTCTATATCCCACAATGTAATGCATTGCAGAGCACTTCCAGGTTCAGTATAAATGGAGATCCCCCCCCCCCCCCCGCTTTCCATCCTGAACAGGCTCACAGAGAAACTCAATGAGGTCGGAAGGTGACAGGGGTGAGCCACCAGCTCACTTTTACAAGTGAGCCCCCAAACACCTAACCAGGCCTTGGGCACACCACCAAGGTCCCCATACTATATAGAGAACACATCTGCAAAAACCAATATAGCCACCCGAGCAGGTGACTTAATATAACAATGAAAGGTACGGGTGGCTCCTGCAGTGTTTTGATTTAAACTTGGCCTCTGGAGTCAGAGCACAGGAGACAAACTTGACCATATAGGAGTTTGGCATTTACATTTATTTGAATTTAGAGGTATGTATGGTCTTTTCAATGATTTTTGGATAGACAAGGGATCAATTCAAATAAAGCAGTATCCACACACTTAGGACACTCAACGTTAGGGGTAAGTTTTTCCTCCAAAAACTCTCTTCTCCCTTAGTTTTTCCCCCTCTCCCTGCTAATGCTGACAGAGAGCAGCAGGAAAGGGACAAACAAGAATGCCGTCAGGTGCCCAACATCCTCATTATCAACCTATGGGGTCATCAGTTGTTAGGATGCCAGCAGCGGGCCCACATGATGCCAAAGTTTGTAATTCTGCACAACAAAAACCTGTGCCTTTGTGTAAAAGGCAGATGTGATATATCCACTAGTTTGTTGAAAATTTTGGGGCAGTTTTAGGCAGCTCTAAAGAACCCAGTTGGCACCTCAGGATACCGTGGAGCCCTGGTTGAAAAAGGCTGGCATAATAGAACACAAGTAATTCATGTTGCCTTTTGATAGGCATTGCCTTGCCCTGAATGTGGCGCTTCTCCTGAAGAAAAACATTTCTTTATGGCAGTGTCCATTTTCCCCCAAACTTTTTTAAACAATTTTTAGGCATTTTGCCAAGGCACCATTGAAGAGCCCAGGCGGAACCCCAGAGTGCCATGGCACCCTGGTTAAAAAAGGCTGGTATAGACACAGGTCCTGTTTCCAGCAGCACTGCAGACTCCCTCAAGAAACAGCTCTGGCCAACTCAGTAGATTGTTTTACAAAACCAGATGCATTCCTGAGGCCCCAATCGCACTTGCAAAGGGTTCCCGGTGATTATCTGCAAGCGGAAGCCCCATTGAAAGCAATGGGAGGCTGGCAGCTCCTGCAGATAATTACAACCACTTGCATGCAATTGCTCAAGCAACAATTACCTGTGAATGATCGACCCTGGACGTGTACTGTCTGATCATTTGCAGTTAATCGTTCCATGAGCGATTACAGGCAAGTGGCTTATACAAGCCCTATGGCTTGAACAAGCCTTTAATTAGTGGACTAATAAATGACCAAGAAAATACTTACAGATTATAAATTTCCTTAATCCTGCAAAAAGTCTAAACCTGATTTTTAATATAATGCCAGAGAATGAAAAAAATAAAAACAACAGCTGCACTACCTTTGTATTTAGCATGTAAAATAAAGCCATTCACACCTCCGTAAGCATCTCCGAAGAGATTGTAATTTCCATGTGAGCACAAAAAGCAACTCATCTGTTAAATTCAATCATGTAGTATTGCTCCAGAGCCTCTGTAATACCATCACTGTGTAGGACGAGCTGCCTGTTGACCTGACACAACACTATAAAAGACTGCATTGATTTTCCAAGCACTTCATCTCTGCTGAAAGAACTGAATCATTCTGTAAAATATAGGAATAGAAAACTTTTTTTATAACCTAATGGTCTGGCCATGAGGAAAAGGCACTTGCGTTTTCAGAGTTTGTTCTTGAAAGTACACAATACATTTTTTTCCCAATATATCCTGAGATGACAAACATAGCCAGCATTTTCAGGAGGAGGTTGGCAACAGTATTGCTTTCATGACAGGTTCTCATTAAAAAATAATTGTTATTGTGCAGAAAAAACATAGAATGTGTTAAGGGGTGGGGTGTGGTGGCAGGTGAGGTACCACTCTTTTATGGCCATTGGTTACGAAGGGCAGTACCATGACGTACCACCTGTACCTCAAAGTCCCACATTTTCATAAATGGCAATGTAGTTAGTAAGGCTAGCCATGCACACATAGATTTCTGGCTTACAATAGCAGTCAGTGAGGAGAATGCCACCCATACAGACTGCCAAAAAGATCAATGGTGTCATGGTGTTGACCCTGTACCTACGCAGGAAGAATCAAAAGGATGGTCAACCAGCCACAGCTCAAGGAACCTCTAGCAACCTCTGGAGGGACCTCTGGTTTAATGGTGTCCAAGAGGGCTGAGTTTAGGAGTGGCAGGGGCATCAGAACTGAGTAAACAAAAAACTTTTTTTTTCCACCTTACCTAGCTGCCACCTCCACCTACTGGCTGATACACCGAAATGGATGGACTGTATACCATACGATAAGTATTGTTGTCTTATGAGGAAACTCTTTACCCAATACCTGCAGGTTACGAAGCATGGTCAGATAATGAAGCTCTGTATAGAGAAAAACAATGGAAAGAACAAAGATGAAGTTGGAACGGAAAGACAGACAAAAGGAGAAAGCAAAGATGGATAGAAAGGGAGGGAAGAAGAGAAAGGAATGAGGGAGAGAAAGGGGCGACATCGGGAAACCCCAAATGTTTGCTTCTAAAGCTTTCAGGCAGTAGGAGGCCCCCTTGGGTTTCTTAAGAGGCATAACCCAACAAGTATTCCCCATCAGACAGTCCAAGGATCTTATACCTCTTCCATTGGAGAACTTTAATTTCTAAAGTAATTAGTGTCTGTTACGACAAGCCACTTGGCATTTAACAAACAAAAAAAAAATCTTGTTGTACACAAAAGCTTCAGGGAATGTCTGCGTTTCTCATCTCAATGTTTTAACAACGTTTTACATATTAAAGAGGCAGTAATTTCCCCAGCAGTGTCTAAACAGAAGATGAAGATAGAACAGCTGTGCAGAGAAGGGAGACAGATTACGGATGAGCCAAACCTACCCAACTACTGGAACGTCCTTAAGAAACCTCATCAAAGAGAGAAAAATCACAGCTTTCAACAGGAGGGTGTAAAACAATTTTCTCTCTTAGAAATATCTCAGAAAATTAAAAATGACAAATATCACACATAATAATCACTTTTAGTGAAATGAAATAAATGTATGTCGATTAGCAAAAGTGAAGTGTTTCAGATAAATGGTTCACTTTCTGAAGGATAATGCTGAACAGGCAACTCCATCAACGTGAGCTCGGATTAGCCATTTGAAATGCTACAATTTTCATAAAGGATGCTTATACTAAGAAAAAAAAATGTAGGCTGCCATTGCTGGTTGCCAGGCTGTCAGGCTGATCGACTGGCATATCCTGGTAAAGGAAGGTCGTGTGGCCAGCCCAGGTACAGCCAGCTGTGGGGTGATTTTTGAGGCTGGGTGTTAGGTTTCCAGTGCAACATTACCCAGTCTGCACATTACCACTATATGGGGTTCCCTGCAAAACCAAGAGGGACCTGATGGGGGACTAGGGTCTCCGCTTCCCCATCAGGCTCTGACCACTTTAAGCGTCACTGTTTGCTAGGATGCTGTCAGCTGTGAATCCAACAGTGTCCTTAACAACCAGTGATAGGTGAGGAGGGGGCAGTGGTGGCAAACAAGCCTCCTGCTACACAGCATACAGAAACGGGCACTCAGCCTGTCTCTGTACCTCATATTAGAGTTGGTCTGAACTACATCCAGTTTCATTATCTATGAACTATTTTTGAATTGAGTGCAGTAAAAGCACTGTAAAGCAATGTAAGTAAAAAGAAGGAAGAAATGCCGATAAGTGAAAATAAGGATCAAATACATTATGCTAGAAAAAGGAAATATTTTTTCTATCATAATGTACTGTATTTGATCCTTTTTTTCTCTCTTATCGGCATTTCTTCCCTCTTTTTACTTACAGTGTGTTATAAATGGTGAAGTTACAACTTTACAGTGCTGTTTGGCTTTTCTGGTGCCCCTGTACACATATTTTTTCTTAGCAGAGGCTATGTTAGCCCATAATAATGGGATGTGTTATGTCCAATTATATATATTACTCCCATTATAATTTTCTTCTTAACTATAATCTAGCCTGGCCCCTGTATGCCCCCTGTGGCCACACGAATGGAAGCTCCCTTTGCCGTGATTGTTGGGCTGCCCGGCCATGTGCTCTTCTGTGGGGGTCCCCTTGGTAAATTGGGTGGGATTTGTGGGGTGGGACAGTCTATGAGCCATGACGCTCGATATATATTTGTATCTATTTTTCCTGGTACTATTGTATTTTTTGTCACATTATTTTTATTTTCCAGACTTTGTAATAATTAATTATGTGTTTATTATCATCAGAGCCACTGTTGAACACTGATGATCATATAATCCCCTGAAGAAACCACTTGACATGCATCAGTGACCATTTCAAGTATATGGATACTTTGGCCAGTATTACTATCTGTATATTACTCTGCTTATATTTTATGCACCCTATGTTTGTTGTCTTCTGTACATCTATGTAATAAAATTTATATTTTTTTTAAGTAAAATACTGTAATTTTCTATATATTAGGCACCGCTATAATCCCTATCCAATACCCCTTCTTTATACTTTATAGCTCATTACATGAAAGTAAGGTTAATAATATAACTTGGATTACAAAATCTTCCGCTCTACTCAAATTAGTTGATGCAAAAATGAACAGCTTCTGATGTTGTCACATTGATAATGAAACGCGTCAAGCTAGGACGCACGGTGTGCTATGCAAAGCTCTAGGTGGAAGGCACGCTGACACCTGGGCGGCTTTTACAAATACTGCTATTGTGGATGCCTGCATAGGATGGATTTTTAGGTTTTTGCTGTATGCTGAACCTGGCAAAGGTTTTTAATAAAATACCAAGACGTTTTTAGGCTATAAGGAGTTCGTCTTCTGTCTTTTTCCTTTTACCCTGACTGCTAGCAGGAGGGAAGCCGGCTGGTGGATTTCTTGGGCACGGAGACTGCCTAAGTTTCATTTGACTTCTCCTATTATATGACAAAGAGGGTCAACTACATTTGGTGAGTGGGGATCTTCACTTCACTTGTACAAGGATTTTTTCTCTTATAGCACACTGAGCTACGTGCCAGTCACTGTGGGATATATACTGTAAGAGTCGTATGAACTTGAGAGAACTTTTCACATCGGATATTATAGGACAAACGAGTACAGTTTTTTTTTTTTATTCACTACATTTATTATTTGGACTTTACGATGGTTTACTAATTGTGTGCACAATTCAAGCATGTTTATCTTATCATTTATTACACAGGTTATGTTGTTGCCATTCACAGTAGCAAGCGCTGTTTGTTCACAGAGAGATTTTTCTTGTGGATTATTAATCACAAAGATGAATACACCCCACAACAAAAACTACTACATCTAGTATTTTGTATGACCTTCAAGATTTGTAAGGACGGCATTGAGTCTTCTATGGAATAAACAAGTTGGCAACATATTGCAACATCTATCTTTTTTCATTCTTTAAGAACGCCCTCTTTTAGAGCCTGGATTCTGGATGGAGAGTAAATCTCAACTTGTCTGTTCAGAATTCCCCATAAGAGTTTGATTGGGTACAGATTAGGAGACATACTTGGTCACTGAATCACTTTCACCCAGTTTTTCTTCAGGAATGCAACAGTGGCCTTAGAAGTGTTTTGGATCATTGTCATGTTGGAAAAGTGTACAACGACCAAGGGCACGGAGTGATGGTGGTATCTTCTCTTTCAATATAGAGCAGTACATCTGTGAATTCATGATACTATCAATGAAATGCAGCTCCCCGATACCAGCAGCACTCATACAGCCCCACAGAAGGACACTGCCACCACCATGTTTCACTGTAGGCACCATGCATTTTTCTTTGAACTCCTCACCTTTGCGATGCCATACAGTTTTGAAGCCATCCATTCCAAAAACATTTATCTTGCTGTCATCACTCCAGAGTACAAGTAGTCTTCTTTTTCAGCATGGTTGCTGGCAAATTCTAGGCAGCCTTTTTTGTGCATGGGCTTTAGGAGAGGCTTCCTTCATGGACGACACCCATGCATGCCATTCCTCTGCAGTGTACGCCGTACTGCGTCACAGAAAACAATCACCCCAGTTTGGCTTTCTACTTCTTTAGCTAACTGCAGTGAACATGCATGGCAATTTTCTTCAACCCTTCTCATCAGAAAACGCTTCTGTCCGTGTTCTTCTGTGGACGGCTGTGAAATGGTTGCAGTTCCAACTTTGTTCAATTTTTCTATCACTTTTGCTACAGTATTCTGAGTGATAAGTAAAGCTTTGCTGATCTTCTTGTAGTCTTCACCGTTCTTGTGTAAAGAATAGGGATGAGCCGAACACCCCCCTGTTCGGTTCGCACCAGAACATGCGAACAGGAAAAAAGTTCGCTCGAACACGCGAACACCGTTAAAGTCTATGGGACACGAACATTAATATTTAAAAGTGCTAATTTTAAAGGCTTATATGCAAGTTATTGTCATAAAAAGTGTTTGGGGACCTGGGTCCTGCCCCAGGGGACAAGGATCAATGCAAAAAAAAGTTTTAAAAAAACGGCCGTTTTTTCAGGAGCAGTGATTTTAATAATGCTTAAAGTCAAACAATAAAAGTGTAATATCCCTTTAAATTTCGTACCTGGGGGGTGTCTATAGTATGCCTGTAAAGGGGCGCATGTTTCCTGTGTTTAGAACAGTCTGACAGCAAAATGACATTTCGAAGGAAAAAAAGCCATTTAAAACTTCCCGCGGCTATTGCATTGCCGACAATACACATAGAAGTTCATTGATAAAAACGGCATGGGAATTCCCCACAGGGCAACCCCGAACCAAAATTAAAAAAAAAAAAAATGACGTGGGAGACCCCCTAAATTCCATACCAGGCCCTTCAGGTCTGGTATGGATATTAAGGGGAACCCCGGCCAAAATTAAAAAAAAATGACGTCACGGGGAATGCCACAGGGAAGTCCCGTCATGTCCCGTGCGTCAGAGGGGGCGGGGTCACCGGGTGGCCCCGCCCCCCGTTATTTAAGAACCGTCAGATGAGGAGACGCCGTCACACAGCGGGAGCCTCCCTCCATGCCAGCATGGGTGAGGAGCGGCCCGGAGAAGAAAATGAAGAAGAGAAGAAGATAGAAGAGAAGAGGATGAAGAAGAAGATGAAGAGAAGAGCGGGAGCCTCCCCTCATGCCATGGGTGCGGAGCGGCCCGAGGAGAAGAAGATAGAAGACGCCGCGGAGGAGATGCTGGACGAGAACGCCGGAGGAAGAACCAGAAGAGCCAGAAGAACCAGAAGAAGATGAAGGAAGAAAGAAGAAGCATTTAAATAAAGGAATTGTCAAAAACTGTCTCTTGTCATTTTTAACATTTTTGACAGTTTTTTAGTGAAATGGTAGGGGTAAGTACCCCCTTACCATTTCACACAGGGGGGGACCGGGATCTGGGGGTCCCCTTGTTAAAGGGGGCTTCCAGATTCCAATAAGCCATCCGCCCGCAGACCCCCACAACCACCAGCCAGGGTTGTGGGGATGAGGCCCTTGTCCTCATCAACATGGGGACAAGGTGTTTTGGGGGGCTACCCCAAATCACCCTCCCAATGTTGAGGGCATGTGGCCTGGTATGGTTCAGGAGGGGGGGGCCGCACTCTCGTCCCCCCTTTTTTTCCTGGGGCCTGCCAGGTTGCGTGCTCGGATAAGGGTCTGGTATGGATTTTTGGGGGGACCCCACGCCGTTTTTTTTGTTTTTTTGGCACGGGGTTCCCCTTAAAATCCATACCAGACCTGAAGGGTCTGGTATGGAATATAGGGGGAACCCCACGTCATTTTTTTTTAAAATTTTGGCTGGGGTTCCCCTTAATATCCATACCAGACCTGAAGGGCCTGGTATGAAATTTAGGGGATCTCCCACGTCATTTTTTTTTTTAAATTTTGGTTCGGGGTTGCCCTGTGGGGAATTCCCATGCCGTTTTTATCAATGAACTTCTATGTGTATTGTCGGCAATGCAATAGCCGTGGGTAGTTTTAAATGGCTTTTTTCCTTCGAAATGTAATTTTGCTGTCAGACTGTTTTAAACACGGGAAACATGCGCCCCTTTACAGGAATACTATAGACACCCCCCAGGTACGAAATTTAAAGGGATATTACACTTTTATTGTTTGACTTTAAGCATTATTAAAATCACTGCTCCTGAAAAAACGGCCGTTTTTAAAACTTTTTTTGCATTGATCCATGTCCCCTGGGGCAGGACCCAGGTCCCCAAACACTTTTTATGACAATAACTTGCATATAAGCCTTTAAAATTAGCACTTTTGATTTCTCCCATAGACTTTTAAAGGGTGTTCCGCGGCATTCGAATTTGCTGCGAACACCCCAAATTGTTCGCTGTTCGGCGAACTTGCGAACAGCCAATGTTCGAGTCGAACATGAGTTCGACTCGAACTCGAAGCTCATCCCTAGTAAAGAAATGATTTTCTTTCTCAGGCCTCGTTACATTTCTCTTCCATGTGGTGCCATTGCTGACAGCATGAAATAGGAAGGGTTTTTTTTTGTTAAGTAACACCCTTTTATACTTTATACCTTTCAACTGTCTGCTGGACTCCTGTTTAATGAATAATTAGACTCACCTGTAGTTGGATTTTTGTTAATTTGGATTTTGTTGTCTAAAAATTTAGCTTTGCTCCTAAGACTTTCATTGGGGTGTATTCATTTTTACAACATGGTCTTGAATACATTTGTTAGGAAAAATACTTTTGTGTGTGCAAATTAACAAATCTTGGTTGCAATCAATGGCCCGCATTTGTAGGATTATTTTGTAGTATAGTGTCTCATAGAAAAATGTTGATTCTGAAAAGGAAAGTAAAGGTTTTCTGACAAATCTGTTGGGGTGTACTCATTTATGCTGAGCACTGTATATGTAGTGCACTAATATGGACACTAAAAGGCTGTACTGTTTTGAAGGGAGATTCTTCTTTACACACTTTCCCCCAGTCCTTCGATTTATTTGCATATTTGATATGCTTAGAGTCAATGTATTTCCTGACCTCAGGCCCCATGTGTCTTATGAAATGTTAAGGAACAATTTAGCTTTGCAGTCAAATCCAATGTGCCATATTTGTTTATTGTTAGCTAGCAGTGGCATTCTAGCATTCAGATCCTGCATTGTTCCTTGGTATTTGTAATATTTATAGGAAATGTGCACCTCATGGAACTTTGGGTCAGAAGTACATCTGCTGGAACCATGCTGAGAACACAGATAAAGCCAAAGGACAGAAAGAATTGGTAAAACGTGCACAGAAAACAGAAATTCCTCTTTTGTGCATCTATGCCATATGACTGTTGCTAGGGCAGCTCAGGAAACGTGAGAGAGATGTGAGGAGCACCAAGGTCTAGGCAATATTCTCTAAGTTTTCAATTCCAAAGTGATTGATTGGAGACACTGGTTCCTTTTATACTAAAAATTGTGTACAATTTTCTGTTAACTAACACAATTTTATTCCTATATTTCGTAGGCTGGTTATTTTACCTTGTTTGAATCAATCGAATGAAAATTTTCAACATTCTTGTTTGAAAGAAGCTGGTCCTTAGAGCGACACCTCCCTAGTGGGAACCGCCATAAGTGGATCGAAATTTGTCCGGTCCCTGCTGAATCAGACAAATTTTGATCCATCTATGTTCAGCTTTAGGCTGGGTATAGACAGTTTTCTTTTTCTTCAGCCAGCAGGCTGAATGAGAAGAAGAGACAAACAAACACACACGAAAAGAAAGCCCCCAACCACACAAGTGAGGTGAGTGGAGAAATGCCCCGCTGAAACATTGTATTCTAAATGCGGGACCCTCCGCAGTCAGAGAACACTCATCAGCGGATGCAGCCTTTGATCAATGAAATATGAAGGGGGAAATTGGGGACAGAAGGGGCATTGGGACATACACCACTCGGGTAGGATGAGACGTTCAATATAGTATCAAGAGAAGCAAAATGATACCCCAGCTCCACTGCCAATATGATGATCTATGAACTGTGATTCGGTGCTCTAGCCAGGACAGTCAGGCCCCAAAATGCAGTACTTGAATCAGAAGTACTTGAATCAGAAGGGCTGGCGACTTGGATGCTCTTGAATAAAAGTCCTTTATTGGGGTACACGGGTACAGGCTACGCTGACGCATTTCGGCGAAGCTTTCATCAAGCACCTTTGATGAAGGCTTCTTAGCCGAAACGCGTCAGCGTAGCCTGTACCCCAATAAAGGACTTTTATTCAAGAGCATCCGAGTTGCCAGCCCTTTTCTGATTCAAAAATTCAATATAGTATACATATTTAGTAGTGACAACAATGGACATAATACAGTAATTGATATATATTTAATTAAATCAATAAGTATGATACAAGGTAGGTAAAACATGATTAATACATCATATCATAATAAAATTGATAGCATAATAAACAATGTATCACCTGATTAAATTTGATATCGACAGTACACCCAAAATAAGCACAGACATAATGAACATATTGTATTGAATAAATTGATGACTCAACCAAATCAAACCCCTGGTATAGGCATGGTTACTGTGACATGACATCAAATATGAAAGCTCGACGCATTTCGTGGATTTGTATCCACTCATCAGGAGCAGCTAACTGGGAATGCCTATAATGAATTGAAGATAGGTAATTAATGGTAGTTAGTTAACACAGGAAGAGAGGGAACATCGACTATGGTCCTAGCACTCTTACCTGTGGGTATATGGTAGAATTGTAAAAGAACGTAGATAATAGAAATAATAAGAGGCACCAGGAGATGAGAAAACCGTGTCTGTCCCCCACTCCCTCGATCTTGCTGATTGCGGGGCTGGGGGCTTGTACTCGCTGCACATCGACCCCTCGTCCCACACGGCTGACATCAATCTGACGCCGCCTGCTGGCGTGAAAATTAAGCATCTGCGTCCACCACTGACGGAGGTTTCAGGCGCCTACATATAGGCGTTTAGCCGCCTGTATGTGGTCGCCTCCTCTCTGAGCACGGTTTAGCGTGACGTTGGTGGGACGCCGCTGGCTGTTTTCTTTTCCAGCATGCATCCAGGGACCCTACATTTATATTCATTGTGGCACGTCCACTTCACCATCCTTCACACGCCCACTCCAAGCCTTAGGTATATTCACTGTTGCTATGTGTTGTCATTGCTTCTCCTGGTGGTCTGTTACTCTTCATATCTCCTTTGCTCCACTTCAATTCCCCATTACACTAGGGTGTTGTCTACTTGATTTCCTACTCCTTCACACACTCATTCTCCATCACTTCATTTGTCCCTGTATAATACCCACTTGCTCACTATATATATTATTATCTATTACAGTATACTCCTGGGGCTCAAACTGACTGGGGGTGCTGTGTGTACATTAATGAGGAAAAAAATGAACCTAAATGATTTTAGCAAATGGCTGCAACATAAGAGTGAAAAATTTAAGGGGGTCTGAATACTTTCCGTCCCCACTGTAGTTTAGAATATAGGAAGATTAATATAGTGGTAGTAGTATTTCTATCCTCTATGGGGATGAAGTGTACACTAAAATCATATCTAAAGGTTTCAAAACTGCATCATGTCGGGCCCCCTCTTTAAGCAACCCCCCCCCCCCCCAGTGATTTTAGCTCTAGCAGTCCTGACAAAACTACGTGGTTGGTGGCATAACACGTGGAGGTGGAACCCAGCGACTTCATCCCTAGATCAGCATTTGATGCTGGTTACAGGAAGATCATATGTGTATGCCTGTTTAGGCATTTTTTATATGTAAAATGTGAGTGCATGAATTGGAAGCTTTTGTTGCCACCAATACATTTTTAACATACTACACAATTGGTGAACCATTATCAATGCCATTTTAAAGGAGTCATAGCGGACAGAGGAATTTAGGTGGAACATTGTTTCTGTTGACCTGTATATGTAACAGATCCATTTCCAAGGTGAGCATGCATTGCTCCGGATGATGGAGCACTGTTCATTTGAGGTGGAGCACAGAGTGTTTTGGGAACGTAATTAAACTGAAGAGCAAATATCACATCACTTTATTTTGGACTCTTTGAAGAGGAACTGCAGTCTGCTCACATAATTTGTAAAAATATATTTGCCATTCTGAAGCTTCCCTCCAACCACTTTGCATATTATTTTATACATATACTGTGATTCTATACTTGCCCAAATATGCTGCAGAAATCTCCCTCCACCAAGTCTGGCTGCAGCCATTTTAACAGTGGGCAGCTGAAGCTGAAACCTGTTCACTTCCTGGATTTACACGGAGGCACACCTCCAGCTCTCATTGGCCATCTTATGACTCATCCTCCCTTCCTTGAAAACTCTCACGAGAGTAAGAGAGAGCTGTGCATGATGTCATAAGCCTAGGCTAATGACCAGACAAGAAACAGAAAGTGGGCTGTATAAGGTATTTACTGGCAGAAAAAGTTTTACTATCCAAAGTTAAAAGAAAAAGGGCATTTTTAGGTGTTATTCGGCTTTAATAGGAATTTCTTTTTTGTCATTTGACTGGTGGAACTGGACATTATCGAATACTTATTGGAATAGTTTCTTCTAATTATGTATTTTTATAGTTCAGTCATACTGACACTTGAAGCACATTGCACTTTATTTGCATTGCTAAGCACAGAAGGTATATTTATTAGGGGGCCCTCCTCCCTCATAGTAGAGGTGTACATTTACCTTTAGTATTTACAGAAAGAAAAAATACACAGCCAGTGTAAAGCTCAGCGCTAAAACCGAAGGGCTTCGGAGTGGTGTGTGCATATAGCCCATAAATAATGTTGAATAATTGAAAAAAAACGTCAATCCAAGTGATGAATAAAAGGGCTGATGGAGGCGTGGCCTTGCCTCCAAAACTTGTTCTGACTGGCCAACAGTGGTAGGCGGTACCAAGGTTTGACAGCTCCGGAACATCTCCACACCGAAAGACCCTGCCAGAGTCTCCACGAGGCTTCAGTTCCCGCTGACACACGGCGCTTGTGGTTGACATCCAAGGATTCCTCGGCTTCTTCCATTGCTTCACCTGATATGCCTTCACCCATTGAGCACTATGTGAGTGCGTTTTATTTTGTTTTAAACTTTGCTATTATTAAAATGATGCTGCACCAGTAGTGGCTTAGCGCTTCTTATTTTTTTTTTCCCATGACTTTTAGTATTTACGCCTATTTGATTTGCCATTACATATTTTTTTATGGTGTTCATGGTGGAGTAGGTAGGAGTGTATTCACTTAAGCAGCACATACATACGCTGTTCCTTGCTAAAAGTTAATTTCATCAGTTCAGTCACGTTTTTTTTCTAAAAAAAAAAAAAAAAATGGATCAGTTAACATCAGTTTTCCCATCAGTTCTTTACATCCACTGGAGTCAAATTTTGTGTTTACATTAGAGCTGCACGATTCTGGATAAAATGAGAATCACAGTTTTTTTTTTTTTTTTTTTTTTGTTGCTTAGAATAAAGATCATGATTCTCGCAGCATAACATCATTCACATTATACAAAAAAAGTTGGGCTTTTTAATTCATGGAAGTGAAATTTTTCCCGAAAAGTTGTTTGAAAGACCGCTGCGCGAATACAGTGAGACATAAAATATTGCAACAACCGCTATTTTATTCTCTAGGGTCTCTGCTAAATTTATATATATATATATATATATATATATATATATATATATATATAATGTTTGGGGATTCTAAGTCATTTTCTAGCAAAAATAAAGATTTTAACTTGTAACCAACAATTGTCAGAAAAAAGTTTAGTCTTTAAGTGGTTAAACTTCCCTCATTTACAGACCGAAGTTTATTCCTTTGATCTAAGAACCGAGAGATACATGGTTTCTCTTCATTATTTCTTCCGTTTATAGAAAAAAAAGCCGACAATTACATTTAAAAGCCGATAGTGACAGTCAGCGTCGGAAAAAGAGAGTGTCTGTACAGACTGCCCCCTCACTGCATATACTACTCGCCTGCCTTTCTCTGCCACCCCCCCTCCACAGTAACTGGTTGCCCCTAACAACCAATGCAAAAACAGATGAAAAGCTGACCATTTGTCAGTTTACATCCGTTTCTCGTCCAATCCGTTATTTTGACGGATGAAAAATAGGGCTTTCATCCCTTCAAAAAAAAAAAAAAAAAAAACACAGATGTTGACGGAAGCGGATGAAAATAGATGATCATCCGTTGTTCCATTGGAATGCGTTGATATCAGTTTTTCATCCGTCGATGGATGAAAAACGGACAAACGGTCCGTATGTGTAAAAGGGGCCTTAAGAATTAAAACACCCCGGTACAGTACAATAGGAGTTTGTATTGGACGACAGGTATATTTCCTCAGTAGTAGTTGTGGTCCCTTTAAGGGGGGCAGTTTTGAAGACATTTTTGAGTACTCAGAAGTTTTTTTTTGTGGGTAGTCTGGCTAGAGGACTGACTTTCAGTCCTCTCTAGATTGAGAAGTCCTTATTAGAGACCTGGAATTTCAGGTTTAAAGAGTTTTGGGGGAAGAACCTCCAAACCCTGATTACAAGGACTCTGGTCCTAAAAAGGTTAAGCCACAGGCAAGGGAGTCTTGAAAAGGAGCAGGATGGAATCAGCACCTGTGTTAGGGAGGCAGATTGGAGCGAGTGTGGCAATTGTTGCTGAACCTTTCTGCAGGCTTTGCGGCACCCTAAGACAAGTAGGAACCCTAAACCCAGTGTGGGACTGAGTGTCTGGCAGCAAGCCTGTGGTATGGTCCTCCTGAGACCAGGACTATGAACAGTTTGCTTTACTTTTGCTGAAGAAAACGATTTGTTTTTGCTTGTTTTGAGACCAATAGAGACGTAACTTTTACAAGCGGCTTGCTGGTGATCTCGATCCCTCTATACGACAGCCGTCCTGCCATGTACGACAATAATCTTAAATAATAGTTAGGTTAAAAAAAAAAAGACACAAGTTCATCTAGTTCAACCATAAAAATAAATAAATAAAAAATATAACATCCTACAATCCCATATACCCAATCCTATATCCACAGTTGATCGAGAGGAAGGTGAAAAACCCCAGCAAAGCATGATCCAATTTGCTACAGCAGGGGAAAAAAATTCCTACCTGATCCCCAAGAGGCAATCGGGTTTTCCCTGGATCAACTTTACCTATAACTGTTAGTACCCAGTTATATTTTGTACATTTAAAAAAAGAATCCAGGCCTTTTTTTAAAGCAATCTACTGAGTTGGCCAGAACCACCTCTGGAGGGAGTCTATTCCACATTTTCACAGCTCTTACTGTGAAGAAATCTCTCCGTATTTGGAGCCAAAATCTCTTTTCCACTAGGCGTAAAGATTGCCCCCTTGTCCTCTGTGTTGACCGTAAAGTGATTAACTCAACACCAAGTTCACTATATGGACCCCTTATAGATTTGTACATGTTGATCAAAACTCCTCTCAAGAGAGAATAAATTCAGTTTTTCTAATCTTTCCTCAAAGCCATGTTCCTCCATGCCTCTTATCAGTTTAGTGCAGAGAATGGCAACCTTCTCCAGTTCCCTGATATCCTTTTTGAGAATTGGTGCCCAAAACTGAACTGCATATTCCAGATGAGGTCTTACCAACGATCTGTACAGGGGCAAAATTATCTCTCTCTCTCTCTCTCTCTCTGGAGTCCATACCTCTCAATACAAGAAAGGACTTTGCTCACTTTGGAAACCGCAGCTTGGCATTGCATGCTATTATTGAGCTTATGATCTACCAAAACCCCCAGATCCTTCACTATGGATCCCGCCAGTTGTACTGCCCCTAGTATGTATGATGCATGCATTTTCTTAGCCCCCAAGTGCATAACTTTACATTTATCAACATTAAACCTCATCTGCCACATAGTCGCCCAATTGGACAGTGCATTGAGGTCAGCTTGTAATTTGGAGACAACCTGTAAGGACATTATTCCACTGCATAGCTTAGTGTCATCTGCAAAGACATGAATTTTACTTTTAATCCCAGACCCAATATCATTTATAAAGATATTAAAGAGTAAGGGTCCCAACACTGAACCTTGGGTTACACCACTGATAACCCTAGACCATTCAGAGTAGGAATCATTAACCACTACTCTCTGAATTCTGTCTTTTAGCCAGTTTTCTATCCATTTACAAATTGATCTTTCCAAGCCTGTAGACTTTACCTTACACATTAGTCGTGTATGGGGAACTGTATTGAACGCTTTTGCAAATTCCAAGTATACCACGTCCACTGCCCCCTCTTTGTCCAAGGTTTTACTTACCGCCTCATAACAAAAAAAAAAAAATCTGATTTGTTCGACAACTTGTGTCTTTCATGAATGCATGCTGTCTGTTGCTTAAATTATTTTTTTCCAGCAAGAACTCATCTATGTGGTCTATTTTTAAACTCTCCATTATCTTCCCAACTATAGAAGTTAAACTAACAGGTCTATAGTGACTTGGTACTTTGTTGCCTTCCTAAATAAAGGCACCACATTGGCCCTACGCCAATCCAGTGGTACTATTCCAGTCATTAACGAGTCCCTAAAAATTAGATATAATGCCTTTGAAATTACAGAGCTCAATTCTTTTAGGATCCGTGGGTGGATGCCATCTGGTCCAGGTGCTTTATCCACCTTTATTCTGTCTAAATATTTCTGGACTATATCACTTTTAAAAGATTGTGGATCATTTGGGGCTGTGTCACTACCACCCCCATTATGGACACGAGCTGCCCCATGCTCCTTTGTAATGAAGAATGTATTTAATAAATTTGCCTTCTCTTTGTCCTCAGTCACCCACTCCAGATTATTTTGTAAAGGGCCTACATGCTCAGACCTAACCTTTTTACTATTAATACATTTAAAGAATTTTTTGGGGTTTGTCCTATCTTTTGCAATCTGTTGTTCGTTTTGAATTTTTGCGTCCTTAATTTCCTTTTTTACATATTCTGTTATATTCTTTGTAACATTTAAACGACAATAGTATTACTTCATTTTTATATTTTTTAAAAGCTCTTTTATTGTTTATAGCTTTTTTACCTTTGGTCGTGAGAAACATAGGTTTTATTTTTAGCCTCTTAAACGTATTGCCCATGGGAATATACTTCGCAGTGAGTTCAGTCTTTGAGGATTTCCCATTTCTGTTCTGTGTTTATCAATGCCAAAAGTCCCTCCCAGTCTAAGTCTTGGAGAGCAGCCCTCATCCTTGGAAAATTTAAAGTCAAGTGTTTTTATCTTTCCCGTATGTGTTTTTTGCTTGTAACTAACATCAAATGAAATCATGTTATGACTGCTACCCAGATGTTCCTTTATATGAACATTAGTAATAAGCTCTGCATGGTTTGAGATTACCAGGTTCAACAGAGCATCATTCCTAGTTGGGGCCTGAATAAATTGGACCATAAAATTGTCCTGTGATAGGTTTATACATTTTTGCCCTTTAACATACAGGGGGTCCCCTAGTTACAAACATCCGACTTACAAACGACTCCTACTTACAAACGGAGGGAGACAACAGGAAGTTAGAGGAAATCTACCCCTAGGAAGGGAAATTCACTCCTGTAAGAGCTATTATGGGGAAAAGGTACCTCCACTGATGCTTTATCACCAAGGCTTGTTTCCACAACAACCCAAAATTTTCAAAATCCATTTGTCTTTGGGACAGAAAGTGAGATGAAATCTTCTGAACAGGGGCACAGACAGCAAAACAAATGTTACAGGGGTGTTAATCCTTCCCTGTGCTATCCAAAAAGCTTAAAAATAGTTTTTTTGGCTGGAGCCACACTTAAAAAATGTACCTGTTCCGACTTACAAACAGATTCAACTTAAGAACAAACCTATAGTCCCTAACTTGTTTGTAACCCGGGGACCCCCTGTATATATATGTTTGGGGGTTCTAAGTAATTTTCTAGCAAAAAAACTAAAATTAACTTGTAAACAAGTTTGAAAAATAGGCCGGTCCTTAAGTGGATAAGGTATTACCTACTTGTACTGCTTCTTCCTCTCACACTCCAGCCCTGCTATACAGGGACTAATACACCAGGGCAAATTCAGGAACTTACATCTTAAAATGTGTTTTTCTTTTTATATATTAAATGCAGTGCATTAGTTGTTAGAAAGCTGCAATATTGGTGCATTTATATCTGTCGAGTTCACCTTTTAATGCCTTTGAAAGTTTCTTGGTAAACGGACACAGCCATTGCAAAAGTAAACTAACTTTTATGAAAGAAAGAATAAAGTTGAACATCTGCTGACTTAAACCTGTTTTTCATTGTTCTAGTTTTAAAACAAAGGCCCTCGTTAACATAAAACATTTGCCGATTCATTCAGAGCTTAACATTACCATAAGGCAATGCAGGTAGTTATTTGCTGTAGAGAAAATGAAAGCATATTTAAAAATGTGTTATTACAGAATCATATTAGTCCTTACATCCTCCCCTTCAGGACGATGGAATCCTTTGCTATTAAGAGAAATGATATAACTTGATCCAAGGCTCTATAGGCAACATTTAAGCAGAAACCCAAAGTGCATCTTATGCATTCTACAGTCAATACATCACACGTACAGAGGAAGCAATCTATATTTTTAATTACAATCTGCTTCTCTGATGGCAGATGTTTCACCCAGGCGTTACGCACAAAGAAAATGCTTTTGGGCAAAAAGTGACTCATTCATATAAACAAGCAAATAAAAACAATTTAAACTTCTGGAGAGTGGCGTTACGACGACATGGAGTCAGCTAAAAGTCTTATTAGGAGCAGAGGTTTCAGCACATCTCTTTGAATGAAGAATAATCAACTCTACAATTTTATGCAGCACATTTCAAGAGAAGCCTACACTTATGAATGATTACAAAGGAAATAAGCAATCGCACTACTGGGTGAAAAAGGACTCACAGGGCTAGAAATATTCGAGCCATAGCCCGGAGAAACTAACCTCTGCAATCACAGACATTCAAAATCTATGCTAACCACTCATAACTGCTTACATAACATTAGGTGAATCTAACAAGCAAAAAGAACAAGGGGACCTCTAACAGATTGGAACAGTGGTTGCTGGTGGTCTTTTGTTGGGGGGGGGGCAAACAACCACCCCCCCCCACTCGCTGTCTGCCGGTCCACCGGCACTTACCACATCTAGGTGGCGGGCACATCGCACAGCAGCGGGTATCGGGCAGCCGCGGGCACATCGGGCAGCGGCAGGGATCGGGGCATCGGCAGACAGGCTGCAGCTCATCTGTCTTCTCCCCCCCTCCTCCTAGGCATCCAATTGGATCGCCTGTCCTTTAAGCCAATTGGGTGACTGGCATCAGACCCGCTTCCCCATTGGCCGGGAGGAGGATCAGTGTTGCAACAGCGAATATTCATGCGCAGTTGTAACACCTGGGCTCATGGCGCAATGCTCTGCGCCACAATCCCACCCTATTTTGAAGCCTATTAGAGCCTCCGGCTCTAATCAGGTGCTTAAAAAACCACCCTCGCTGCTGTAATTCATTCGCCCGGCATCCTGAAAGGGGCCTGATGCATGAATAGGGGGTAGCGGACGTGGATCATAGAGCATCAATTAGGAAGTGGCTGCCATGGATAGATGGGGCAGCGCCCGGGCGTCCCTAATGGACGGGCTGCCACTGGTCTCAATAAGTAAATATCGACTTCCATACAGAGCTCTGGCCAGGGAAGGACTGGAAATCTATGGCTTGACAGGCAAATGGAACCAACTAGCCCTTTCATAGTAGAGACAAATTTTTGTGCATAAGGGTCTCATTATGCTTCCTTTATACATCTGTTTTCATTTTTAATTCATTTTATTTGTTTCACCATTTTGAGCGCTACACTAATTATTGTTTATGTATTCCTGGACTGGAGGGCATGGTGAAATGCAGATGCTCTTTAAAGTGAATCTAAAGGCTGAAGGTTTTTTACCTGAAGGTAAAAAAAAAAAAAATAACCTTCAGTATGCAGCTGGACGATTTCCCTCTGCCAGAAACTGTTATAGCAAGTCCAAATAGTTAGCAGGTCAGGTATCTAACACAATGCCCAACATGTCTAACGAAAATATTTCCAGCTCAAGGCTTTGAGTAATGAAGTATCTCCACTCAGGACTGCCAGTCCAACATACAGTGCCTTGAAAAAGTATTCATAGCCCTTAACATTTTCCATATTTTGTCATGTGGCCATTTCATCCATCAGGACAAAGACCCTAAACATACAGCCAGAGCTACAAGGGAATGGTTTACATCAAAGCATATTTATGTATTAGAATGGCCCAAAGTCCAGACCTAAATCCAATTGAGAATCTATGACAAGACTTGACAATTGCGGTTCACAGACTCTCTCCATCCAATCAGACAGAACTTGAGCTATTTTGCAAAGAACAATGTTCAAAAATGTCACTCTCTAGATGTGCAAAGCTGGTGGAGACATCCCCAAAAAGACTTGCAGCTTTAATTGCAGTGAAAGGTGGTTCTTCAAAGTATTGCCTCAGGGGGGGCGCCATACAAATGCACGCTACAAGTTTCACATACCGTATTTATCGGCGTATAACACGCACTTTTTTCCCCTTAAAATCAGGGGAAAATCGCGGGTGCATGTTATACGCCGATCCCCTGCGATCCGGAGCTGTCAGATTTTCAAAATCGCCGACCGCGATATGAAAATGGCGCCGAAATACACAGTGCTGGTCCTCGGCTCTTCTCAGCCACTTTCGTCTTCACTCGAGCGCCGCCCGCACCTAGCCGAGTGTACTCGGCTAGGTTCGGATAGCTCCGCTCGGGACTACGAGTGGAGCCGAAAGTAAACGAGAGCCGCCGAGAAGACCTGAGGATCGGCTCTGTGTATTTCGGCGCCGGCGGCGCCATTTTCAAATCGCGGTCGGCGATTTTGAAAGACAGGATGGCAGGGATCACAGGATGCAAGGCTGCATTGGGGAAGGCTGCACTGGGGAAGGCTGCACTGGGGAAGGCTGCACTGGGGAAGGCTGCACTGGGGAAGGCTGCACTGACAAGGCTGCACTGGGGAAGGCTGCACTGACAAGGCTGCACTGGGGAAGGCTGCACTGACAAGGCTGCACTGGGGCAAGGCTGCACTGAGAAGGCTGCAATGATGGGCATTTAAATGTAAGTTTTTTTTCCTTAAAATTCCCTCCTAAATTGGGGTGCGTGTTATACGCCGGTGCGTGTTATACGCCGATAAATACGGTATTTGTAAAATAATTTGAAAACCACTTATTTTCCTTCCACTTCACAATTAGACCAACACAAAGTGGCACATATCACATAAAATCCCAATAAAATACATTTATGTTTTTGGTTTTACCATGACAAAATGTGGAAAATTTCAAGGGATATGAATACTTTTTCATGGCACTGTATCTTATTAGTATTGGTTCAGGGTAAATTAAGTCTTCCCCCGGTTCTGACTTACTAGTAAAGAGGCAAACATTTCTGGAGGTATACCGAGACTAAAGATCAATGTTAAGGTCTTTCAGGGATCTCACAAAGATAAAATAAAGGGTCAGTCGAACAAAAAGCAATATTTTTGGTTTTAGATGGTGTATGGTGGCTCAACACCTGTTTTATATGTTGTGGATTCTCAAAAAAATGTTTCTTATAAGAGGACAAATACCTCAGAGAGATGTGGTAAAGAGCCATCTGCTTATTCTTGAACCATTCCCATAAGGCATTGCAGCCTGCCTCTATAGTCACATGATGGTACCTTATGTCATGCTGATTGATTCCACTCACTCTTACCCAGGGGTCAATCCTGAGAAAAAAAAAGTGTGGGAACTCACCCAATAACCCCCCCCCAATGTCCTCTGCCCTTCACCCCCCCCCCCACAGTAATGTCCTCATCTGCCCCCTTCACTCCCCCCCCACAGTAATGTCCACCTCTGCCCCCTTCACTCCCCCCCCACAGTAATGTCCACCTCTGCCCCCTTCACCTTCCCCCACAGTAATGTCCTCCTCTGCCCCTTCACCCCCTCCCCCACAGTAATGTCCTCCTCTGCTCCTTCACCCCCCCCCCCACAGTAATGTCCTCCTCTGCCCCTTCATCTCCCCCCCACAGTAATGTCCACCTCTGCCCCTTCACTGCCCCCCCCAGCAATGTCCTCTGCCCCCTTCACCCCCCAG
The DNA here is from genome assembly GCA_037952835.1 of Lithobates septentrionalis. Taxonomy (NCBI): domain Eukaryota; kingdom Metazoa; phylum Chordata; class Amphibia; order Anura; family Ranidae; genus Lithobates; species Lithobates septentrionalis. The sequence goes on from JBBDGP010002373.1 coordinate 1,319,243, forward strand.
TAATGTCCACCTCTGCCCCCTTCACTACGCCCCCAGCAATGTCCTCTGCCCCCTTCATCCCCCCCAGTAACGTCCACCTCTGTCCACCTTCACCTCCCCCCCAAACTATTGTCCTCTACTGGGGGGGGGGGGGGAGTGAAGGGGCCACCAGTGGAGGACAATAGTGTGAGGGGGGAGGTGAAGGGGACAGAGGTGGACAATACTGGGGGGATAAAGGGGGCAGAGGACATTGCTGGGGGGGGGGGGGGGTGAAGGGGGCAGAGGACATTGCTGGGGGGGTGAAGGGGGCAGAGGACATCCACAGTGATGTCCTCCTCTGTCCCCTTCACCACAGTAATGTCTTCCTCTGCCCCTTCACATCAGTGTCCTCCTTTCTATGGTGAGGCGTCACCACCACCATCAATGTACTGCTATTGTCCTGCTCTCTCTGCTGTGGCGAGGTGCCATTACACCACTGCGCATGCTCCTGCCCGGCCAAAAATGAGTGATCATGTACGAGCTTTGCAAGCTTCAGAATGGCGCATGTGCGGTTGCGCTGTCGGCCCGCAGCCATATATTTTTATGGGCGCCGCTGCCTTAACGGAATATTGCAAGCTGTGCCGGCGGCTGCTGGTATAACACCTGCCACACAGCTTGCATACCTCAAAAGGCCAGTCCTGCAGGATGCGGCTACTAACAGGAATGGCGTTCCTGCTGTGGAAAAAGTACAGGTCCCATGTGTTCCTGCAGGACTTGAGCCTGCTCTTACCCAGAGAGTTCCATAGAACATTCAAAATCAACTCAAACATCTTTAAAGTGACCACAGACATGCCATTGCACACACATGGCCAAAAACAATTGACTGTTTGAAAATCTTGTCTGATCAAAATGGTTTTCCCAGACATGAGCAGAAGTTGATTGTAGCTGTATAAATGCACTTCTAGCCGTTGAGTACTGTACATTTTTTTTGCCAGCACTGACAGTTTGCATTTCAGGGCAAGCTTTACAAGCCAGTATTGGGGCTGAGAGGTTACGCACTTTCATGCCTGCTCTATTCACATAAACGTGTACTGAACACATAATCAGACAGTCAGTGGGTGCAAGCTTAGTCAGATTTCTGCACGTCAAGCCACCCTTTAATACAGGGGTCTAAAACTGGCGGCCCTCGAGCTGTCCCTTCATGCCTCTGCCTGTGGGAGTCATGCTTTTAAATGTCAGCCTTGCAATGCCTCATGTGGCTTGTAGTTTTGCAACAGCTGGAGGGGCCATCCGTTTAAGACCCCTGTTTTAAAGGGTACTTTTAATGGCCACTGTTGCTGCTAAATCTATTTTCTGTTTATCTAGTCTTTTTTGATCTTTATGAAGCTGCTTTACGGATACTCACAATTCTTGATTTCTTTCCTCAGCTCTGTGTGATGTCCTAATACAGGTCTCGTATAACCTGTGCAAGTAGTAGGAAATGTCTAGACCTGCATATAGATCACAGGCTGCAATAGCAGCACAAGAAACCATACATGGGTACCTTGCAGATGCTGGCGAGTACAGGGTAGTGGGTAGTGTGATGATACTAACCCAAGGTCCAACGAGCAAACTGCAGCCAAATAAAGGATACACGCAATTGTACAGTTCAAATACTGAATAGTAATGAATTACAAAGGGTAGCTGAATGGAATTATACATATTTTGGTAGGGAAAAGCATTCACTAGAAGCCAGTTTCAGATAACATTCTGCAGGTTCAAGTCATAACCCACAGGGCAGTTTCAGCATAAAAAAAACAAAACAAAAAAAACAAACCCTTCACTAAAGAAAGAATTTCATTTATATACAGGGCACTGATTTCTAAATGAAAACCTTCCAGCTGCAACCCTGCTTTTATAATGCTACCAAGTATGTGCTGCAGGGCTGCTGTAAGCAACAGCAAATGGATTAGACAACTTAAAGTATATGTAAACCGTTACATTGTAAAACAAGCCATTCAATTAAAAATATAAATTAAAGGAAACACACACACACATATATATATATATATATATATATATATATATATATATATATATATGAGAACAGGGCCTCCATCAGAGGGGTACAGCCGATACAATTGTAAGGGGCCCGATGGGCTGGCATATATACAGGTGTGAGGGGGGCTGACATACAGGATTGAGGAGGGGGGCTGAGTGCGTACAGGTGAGGTGGCCTGTGTGTGAATTCGGTGGGATGGCCAGTGGGCAAGCCCTGGGGAATGTTGGTGGTCAGACTCGGGGGGGGGGGGTCCAGGCTTAAAGCTGTATAAGAGGCCCAAAAATGTCTGATGGCTGCCCTGAGAGAGAGTGAGCGAGGCAACCCCGTTTCACTGTGCGTATTAGCACCTTCAGCCTGTTTTTTGCAAAGACAGGCATGCTGATTGCACACCTGGGTTTATATTCTTCTCAGGATTAGAGCTCAGGGCTCCCACTTGGCGACAGCTCCACCCAGGCAGACAGGAAGTCTGGCCGAGGAGTCGGGAGGACTCTGCCCTACAGACACGACGTCTGTGTATGAGTGTCAGGAGGAGGCTGCAGCTGGCAGCGTGAGCATACGCTCTGTGGAGCAATGCAAAGGCCTAGGGGTAAGGTCTGAAGCAGTGGTGCTGCAAGTGAAAAAGCCAGGAGGCTGAAGGTTTGAACTATACAGTAATGGTGGAACCCCCTGCAAGGGAAATTGCTGTTGTTTTCTATGAAACTTTGTTTCCTTTGAATAAAAGTGGGCTGCCAAGCCTTTAAAATAAAGTCTGGACTGACATGTGTTCCTGAAACTGCATGCACCACTTGAGTATAAATCACCCCGACATATAGATGGGTGTGTGTGTGTGTGTGTGTGTGTGTGTGTGTGTGTGTGTGTGTGTGTGTGTGTGTGTGTGTGTGTGTGTGTGTGTGTGTGTGTTTAAAAAACACAAAGTGATCATATACCCTCTGCTTCCAGCCGCATGAGGAGCTTAGAGAGCTGGGGGAGGAGAAACAGAAGCACACTATTCTTTCCAGTGAATAGCTGTGCAGGGGTAGGGGAAGGGGCGAGCACAAAGTGTGAGCACTGGAGGAGAGCAGGCTGAGTTACCAGCACAGCCATAAAACTGACTGTGTTCCCATGCCTAGGGAGGGCAGTTTTTAATAGGAAAGCAGGGAGACTCGCAGGAACACCAGGGATTTCACACAAAGGAAGCAAAACAAAGAACAGAATACCTTTTTTTTTTTTAAACAAGTATACATGGTCCAGCAGGAAAATCTCAGGAATATGAAATGTTAGCTTAACATATTCTTTAACCACTTGAGCCCCGGACCATTATGCTGCCTAAGGACCAGAGGACTTTTTCCAATTTGGCACTGCGTCGCTTTAACTGCTAATTGCGCAGTCATGCAATGCTGTACCCAAACGAAATTTGCGTCCTTTTCTTCCCACAAATAGAGCTTTCTTTTGATGGTATTTGATCACCTCTGCGGTTTTTATTTTTTGCGCTATAAACGGAAAAAGACCGAAAATTTTGAAAAAAAATGATATTTTCTACTTTTTGTTATAAAAAAAATCCAATAAACTAAATTTTAGTTATACATTTAGGCCAAAATGTATTCGGCCACATGTCTTTGGTAAAAAAAAATGTCAATAAGCGTATATTTATTGGTTTGCGCAAAAGTTATAGCGTCTACAAACTAGGGTACATTTTCTGTAATTTACACAGCTTTTAGTTTATGACTGCCTATGTCATTTCTTGAGGTGCTAAAATGGCAGGGCAGTACAAACCCCCCCCAAATGACCCCATTTTGGAAAGTAGACACCCCAAGGAAATTGCTGAGAGGCATGTTGAACCCATTGAATATTTATTTTTTTTGTCCCAAGTGATTGAAAAATGACAAAAAAAAAAAAATATTTACAAAAAGTTGTCACTAAATGATATATTGCTCACACAGGCCATGGGCCTATGTGGAATTGCACCCCAAAATACATTCAGCTGCTTCTCCTGAGTATGGGGATACCACATGTGTGGGACTTTTTGGGAGCCTAGCCACGTACGGGGCCCCGAAAACCAATCACCGCCTTCAGGATTTCTAAGAGTGTAAATTTTTGATTTCACTCTTCACTGCCTATCACAGTTTCGGAGGCCATGGAATGCCCAGGTGGCACAAAACCCCCCAAAATGACCCCATTTTGGAAAGTAGACACCCCAAGCTATTTGCTGAGAGGCATATTGAGTCCATGGAATATTTTATATTTTGACACAAGTTGCGGGAAAGTGACTTTTTTTTTTTTTTTTCATAAAGTTGTCACTAAATGATATATTGCTCACACAGGCCATGGGCATATGTGGAATTGCACCCCAAAATACATTTAGCTGCTTCTCCTGAGTATGGGGATACCACATGTGTGGGACTTTTTGGGAGCCTAGCCGTGTACGGGACCCCGAAAACCAATCACTGCCTTCAGGATTTCTAAGGGTGAAAATTTTTGATTTCACTCTTTACTGCCTATCACAGGTTCGGAGGCCATGGAATGCCCAGGTGGCAAAAAACCCCCCCAAATGACCCCATTTTGGAAAGAAGACACCCCAAGCTATTTGCTGAGAGGCATGGTGAGTATTTTGCAGCTCTCATTTGTTTTTGAAAATGAAGAAAGACAAGAAAAAACATTTTTTTTTTTTCTTTTTTCAATTTTCAAAACTTTGTGACAAAAAGTGAGGTCTGCAAAATACTCACCGTACCTCTCATCAAATAGCTTGGGGTGTCTACTTTCCAAAATGGGGTCATTTGGGGGGGTTTTGTGCCACCTGGGCATTCCATGGCCTCCGAAACTGTGATAGGCAGTGAAGAGTGAAATCAAAAATTCACGCCCTTAGAAAGCCTGAAGGCGGTGCTTGGTTTTCGGGGTCCCGTACGCGGCTAGGCTCCCAAAAAGTCTCACACATGTGGTATCCCCGTACTCAGGAGAAGCAACAATGTATTTTGGGGTGTAATTTCACATATTTCCATGGCATGTTTGAGCAATATATCATTTAGTGACAACTTTGTGCAAAAAAAAAAAAAAAAAAAAAAAAAAAAATTTGTCTCTTTCCCGCAACTTGTGTCGCAATATAAAATATTCCATGGACTCGACATGACTCTCAGCAAATAGCTTGGGGTGTCTACTTTCCAAAATGGGGTCATTTGGGGGGGTTTTGAACTGTCCTGGCATTTTATGCACAACATTTAGAAGCTTATGTCACACATCACCCACTCTTCTAACCACTTGAAGACAAAGCCCTTTCTGACACTTATTGTTTACATGAAAAAGTTATTTTTTTTTGCAAAAAAATTACTTTGAACCCCCAAACATTATATATATTTTTTAAAGCAAATGCCCTACAGATTAAAATGGTGGGTGTTTCATTTTTTTTTTTCACACAGTAATTGCGCAGCGATTTTTCAAACGCATTTTTTGGGGAAAAAACACACTTTTTTTAATTTTAATGCACTAAAACACACTATATTGCCCAAATGTTTGATGAAATAAAAAAGATGATCTTAGGCGGAGTACATGGATACCAAACATGACATGCTTTAAAATTGCGCACAAACGTGCAGTGGCAACAAAATAAATACATGTTTAAAAGCCTTTACAGGTTACCACTTTAGATTTACAGAGGAGGTCTACTGGAAAAATTACTGCACTCGATCTGGCCTTCGCGGTGATACCTCACATGCATGGTGCAATTGCTGTTTACGTTTGACGACAGACCGCCGCTTGCGTTCGCCTTAGCGCGAGAGCAGGGGGCGACAGGGGTGCTTTTTATTTATTTTTTTTTTCTTTATTATTTTTTTGCTTTTTTAATCTTACTTTTAAACTGTTCCTTTCATATTTTTTTTTTTTAATCATTTTTATTGTTATCTCGGGGAATGTAAATATCCCCTATGATAGCAATAGGTAGTGACAGGTACTCTTTTTTGAAAAAATTGGGGTCTATTAGACCCTAGATCTCTCCTCTGCCCTCAAAGCATCTGACCACACCAAGATCGGTGTGATAAAATGCTTCCCCAATTTCCCAATGGCACTATTTACATCCGGCGAAATCTAAGTCATGAAATGCTCGTAGCTTCCGGTTTCTTAGGCCATAGAGATGTTTGGAGCCACTCTGGTCTCTGATCAGCTCTATGGTCAGCTGGCTGAATCACCGGCTGCATTCTCAGGTTCCCTGTTGAGACAGGAGAGCCAGAGAAAAACACGAAAGACGGTGGGGGGGGGGCATTCCCTCCCACGGCTTGTAAAAGCAGTCTAGAGGCTAATTAGCCGCTAGGATTGTTTTTACATGAAAGCCGACCGCTGGCTGAAAAGAATGATACCAAGATGATACCTAAACCTGCAGGCATCATTCTGGTATAACCACTCAAAGTCGTGAATGGCGTACCTGAAGACAAAAAAATGTTTAACAATGGTTAACAATAAAGCACAGTAAACAGTAAAGTATAAATAATTACATACCTGAAAAACAAACATGATAAAACATAATAACAATAACAATAACAATAAAACATTGCAGAATAGAATACAGTAAAAAAAAGAGCAGAACAATAGAGAGAGAGAATAGAGAGAGAGAATAGAGAGAGAGAGGGGTACTCGGGAGGACATAAAAATGCCTCTCATGCAGCCGACTGCATTTGGTTGGGGATGTGAAAGGGGGAAGTACGGGCGCTGCAGAAGCGGTGGGTTCCCAATTAGGATTGGCGAATGCAGCAGGAAGGGCATTATGGGCACGACGGGCCTGTGTTTGTCTTTTTGGTGTCAGCGGGACACTACTTGTGCTTGCCACCTCACCAGCTTGAACTGCACTTATGGGACTCGCCACGTCACCAAGTATTACTGCAGTGCTGGTTTGGCTACGACCGGGGTGTACTAGGCCGCTGGCGCTTGCCAGTTCCCCAAAACGCTACCAAAAAAACTGTTAGCGATCGCAGGGATCAGGCCTGACTCTGCGAACGCTGCAGTTATGCGTTTAGAGTTTTGTAAGTGACAGCGATCGATCGATACTGCACTTTGGTGGTCTGGGCTGGGCCGGGCGGAGGGGCAAAACGCAGGTGCTAGCAGGTATCTGGGCTGATCCCGCTAACACTGCGTTTTTGGGAACCCTAAACTGCTGGGGACGCTAGTATAGATCTGATCGGATCAGATATTTATCCGTTCAGATACTATACCACTAAGGGAGGTGTACGGTGCGTGCGTGGGTGTTAGCGGTACTGGCGCTAACCTGACGCTGCCTGGGGCTGGTGCTTGCCAGTTCACCAAAATGCTACCAAAAAAACTGTTAGCGATCAGGTCTGACTCTGCGAACGCTGCAGTTATGCGTTTAGTGTTTTTTAAGTGACAGTGATCGATTGATACTGCACTTGGGTGGGCTGGGCCGGGCGGAGGCGCAAAACGCAGGTGCTAGCAGGTATCTGGGCTGATCCCGCTAACACTGCGTTTTTGGGAACCCTAAACTGCTGGGGACGCTAGTATAGATCTGATCGGATCAGATATTGATCCGTACAGATACTATACCACTAAGGGAGGCGCATGCTGCGTGCGTGGGTGTTAGCGGTACTGGCGCTAATCTGACGCTGCCTGGGGCGACGCATATCACCGCCGGGCGATTAGGGGGCTAAACCTTTATTTGGTAATAAACGGCGGGTGCCCTGACACTATAAAAAATAAACAAACTAACCAGCGTCAACCGTAACGGTTATACGGTGATCAGTGGTGAAAGGGTTAACTAGGGGGCAATCAAGGGGTTAAAACATTTATTAGGTAGTATATGGGGGTCCCTGACGCTATAAAACGCTGACGGCGAACCTAAATATTTACCTCACTAACTAGCGGAACCAGCGACACTAATACAGCGATCAGAAAAATGATCGCTTAGTGACACTGGTGACAGGGGGTGATCAAAGGGTTAAAACTTTATTAGGGGGGGTTAGGGGGGTACCCTAGACCTACAGGGGGGTAACAGTAACTGTGCTAACACTGTAACTGTCACAAACTGACACTATGCAGCAATCAGAAAAAAAAAAAAAAAAAAAAAAAAAAAAAAAAACTGCTGGTGTCAGTTTGTGACAGGGGGAGGGGGGGGTGATTTGGGGGGGGGGGGATCGGGGTGTAATGTGTGCCTGGCATGTTCTACTGTGTGTGTGTGTGTTGGTGCAGTCACTCACTTGTCGTCTCTCCTCGGGCCGGAACGGAAACTACCGACCCGAGGGGAGATGACATCATTTCCTTTGCTGCTGTTTAGCATACAGCAGCAAAGGAGTGTTCCCATTGGCCGGCGGCGATCGCGAGGGGGGGGCCACGAACGGATGGCCTCCCCCTAGTCTCCGATCGCCGGGGGACAAAACGGGACCGCCTCGGGCGGCGGTCCGATCGGACCCCCCACCCGCGGAAGGCAAATCACGTACCATGTACGTGATTTTGCCTGTCCGTGCCGCTTTGCCGACGTACATCGGCGTGAGGCGGTCGTCAAGTGGTTAACGTGCCTTACAAACAACTGGTTAGAGATGACTGAGGCCCCTTTCACACTTGTGCAACCTAAAAGTCTCGCGATTTTGCCACGACTTGAAACAATGCCTGTGTAATGTTGAGCTCTAGAGCCCTCAAGTCACCTCAAAGTGGGACCAAAGTAGTGCAGGGACTACTTTGAAGTTGCACAGATATGAATGGTACTCAATGAGTACGACTTGTCATGCGAATTTGCAGTCCCAAGTCGCAGGACAAGTCACACAAGTGTGAAAGAGGCCTAAGTGACCCATCTCATCTATGGCCACGCTCACAGGAGCGTACACCCATGTGAGGGCCATGTCTGCCTGAACTGGGAGCACAGGTGTTCTGTGTATCCCTGTTCAGGCAGTCCCTTTCACGTTAATTGGGACGCAATGGCTGCAAGGACACAGCCGCTACTACCAATCTGCCAGCCACATGGGTGCGTGGCCCACGGACGCACACTGTCTGCATTCGGTGATGCACAACCGCACGGCTGTCAAATTGGGGGCAGCAGCTGTGTCCCAATTGACATAAATGGGAGTGCCTGCATAGGGATGCACAGAACACATTTGCATCCCCATACGGACAGATGCAGGTGTATGCTTAAGTACGATCATGTGAATTAAGCCTGTGTCATTCAGGGAAGCTATATTTCTAAAAAAAAACAAAAAAAAACAAAACAACAAAAAAAACAGATGAGTTTAAGCAGTTATAAAATTTTACAATATTTCTAAAAATAAATCCTGGATCACACGAGTACAAAAAAAGAACACTGTTTTATTGTTTTTTTACAGTATAGCTGCGAGTCGTTTATTTTCTACAGTATTGCAGAGAGCTGTAAGAACAGCCAGATACAGAGATCACCTCCCCAGACACACACTGCTCCTCCCAGAGCTCAGCATGCAGCTTTTGTGCGGCAGATAACTTCATTGACGAAGCCATTATTCCTGGCCAGAACATCAGCCTTCAGCTCATTCAGTCTGGTTTTTATTTCCTGCTCAGACATTTCAGTAAGTGGAAGAGCTTTCACTTTGGCGAGAAAATCCTGAATTATCTTCTCCCCTTCCTGAAAGAAAACAAGAAAAAAGGTTCATTTAACAAATAAAACATTCCCATCTCTTATTTACACTTGGTAAAAATGTTAGCGAAAACTGCAGGACCAATGCGGGAAAATATAAATTATTCGGAATTCGGGGTTGCTCATTGACAGACTAAGACAGTATTGCTCCCTTTTCCCGGCAAGTCTTGCTCTCACTGGACAGTAAGGACCTGGGACACACGTCCCACTTGGAGCAGGTATGGATTTGTGTCTAAAGTACGGAGCGGAGGAAAAAGGCATGGTTCCCGCCCCAAGTCACTGCCCTGTGACACGTTTCACCCCAATTAAGCCTATTCGTAGAGGTAGGGATGGCTGGGACTAAATGACATTTACACCCACTGAATAATTAATTAAAAGCAATACAAGAACAAAGAACATTGTAAACAAACTGTTGTGTTAACAAGCCATCGTGTTAACTCTGTTGGGCTAGGTTCACATCTGTACAGGCGATTGCTGCTGCGGGACCGCACCTGTTCTTGCAGAATAACGCAGGAGATGTGTGCAGGTGCCATTCATTTTAATAGTACGCTACATGCACTAGAAACCAGCATTGCACTTGTGGTTCCTATGCGGGCTGCAATTTCAAAAATGGAGCAGGGACCTGTTACCTGCATTTCAGGTGGCATTTTAAATGAATGGGCTGCCGTGCCCACACACTGGACGAGATCTAAGAGGATCAGAATGAAGCCTGTTACATTGAATAAACATTATGGTGTGATGCCTACATAGTGCGGCTTCATTTTCTGCCTTGATATCGATGCCAAGTGGGATGAGCTCCTAGAAGCTATCACCTGCTACAGCAAAAGCTGGCCATAAATGGATTAAAATTTGGCCGGTTTAGCAGGAACTGCCCAAATTTCAATCCACGTATGGGCAGGGATTGACTTCTGTACAACCACCCTGTCCGGTTGCCTGCAAAGGTGATCAATGTATTCTAAGCAGTGTGGAAGCCTCCCCAATGTCAGAATACAATAGCTCAGCAGGGAGTATTCCCCCCATCCACATCAAGCGTATGGATAGGGAAAATCTAGTCAGTTTTTTTCGTTCAACCCACTGGCTGAATGAAAAAAAAAACACTCATCTTTGGGCTGCCTAAGGATCTGAGAACTGTGCACAGAGCCTGCAGCAGTTCAGCCTTTCTTTGAACTTCTATAGTGAGCATGAGATGTGACAGCATTGCATTGGTGCTACTGCCCAACTGGATTAAAATGGAAAGATCTCTCCACCTGTAGTTCTCAGGGAAGCTACTGACCATCTGTGGTCACCCTTAAACTTTATGCTTAAACAGAAATCCCCAGGTGTCAGTTTTTTAAACTTTTGCCAATTGTGAATCAGCAGAAAAAAAAAAAAAAAAAACACACGTAGAGTAGTGGTGGACAACTTTCTTAATTTAGAGAGCCTCAAGTGTGGCCCAACATAACCATAGAGGCGTACAAAATATTTATTGAATGTATTGCTACAGAAAGCTTGCAGACATGCAACAGGAGATAGCCAAAGACTATGGGCATTTTAGAAAAGATGGTCAGGAACTGCAATATTACAGAAGATGGTCAGACTGCAAATATGCTAAAGATGTTGCTTGAGATAGAGCATATGCTTCAGGAAATAGACTTTGGATCCAGTCTTAGACTACAGCGGTTGCCAAAAGTTGAGAATGACAAAATTAATTTTCACAAAGTCTGCTGCCTCAGTGTTTTTAGATCTTTTTGTCAGATGTTACTATGGAATACTGAAGTATAATTACAAGCATTTGATAAGGGTCAATGGCTTTTATTGACAATTACATTAAGTTTATGCAATAAATATTCAACATTGCATCAATATTTGCAGTGTTGACCCTTCTTTTTCGAGACCTCTGCAATTCGCCCCTGGCATGCTGTCAATCAACTTCTGGGCCACATGTTGACTGATGGCAGCTCATTCTTGCATTATCAATGCTTGGAGTCTGTGTTTTTTTGTTTTTTTTGTTCACCCGCCTCTTGAGGATGGACCACAACTTCTCAATGGGATTAAGGTATGGGTAGTTTCCTGGCCATGGACCCAAAATTTCGATATTTTGTTCCCCAAGCCACTTGGTTATCAATTTTGTCTTATGGCAAGGTGCTCCATCATGCTGAAAAATAGGTTTTGTTTCATCACACTTACTATAAAATCCTTTTCTTTCAGTAGATCATGGGACACAGAGTCAAGCTAATATTCATTACCTGCTGGGTTATACTCCATCTCCAGGTGAATGGACACTGGTAGACCAAAGCTCTTTAGACAGTAAGTTATCCCTTATATAACCCCTCCCACACAGGAAGCACTTTGGTTTTGTAGAAAGCACTGAAACCTGAAAAAAGAGGGGAGTGATCTGTGTCCCATGATGTACTCAAAGAAAAGGATTTTACAGGTAAGTATGAAAAAAAAAACCTATTTTCTTTTTCATACATCATGGGACACATTCATTACCTGCTGGGACGTCCCAGAGCAATAGCCTTGAGGGGAGGGAGACACCCTGCCAAACAATAGCCATCAGAACTTATACGGTAGCCCACAGTACACTGCGGAAGAAAGCCGAAACCTCGCCTGCTCAATCATCCACTTAATACAATTTTGTGAACGTATGCACTGAAGACCAGGTAGCAGCCTTACAAATCTGAGCCACAGCTACCCGATGGCGAAAAGCCCAGGAAGTTCCTACACCCCTGGTAGAATGAGCTCTCACCCTAAAAGGGAGGAGCTTTATGTTTCAGACCGTAGGCCTGAATGATCAATTCACGGATCCAACTGGCAATGGAAGCCTTGGAAGCTGCCTGCCCTTTCTTGGGTCCATTTTTTTCCTTTCTTGTTTGCTGCACGAAAGGGCCGCCGACACCCTTCTAGCCGAGGTGATGGCCATCAGGAAGGCTGGCTTGCATGACAGCAAGTCTAATAGAATTTCCTTAATAGGTTCAAATGGTTGCTTCTGTAACACAGACAGCACCAAATTCAAGTCCCAAGGACACATAGGTGACCTAATGAGGGGAAGCAATCGAGTTGCCCCCTGCATAAAGGTTCGGATCAGTGAATGTAAGGCTAAAGGCCTTTGGAAGAATACGGATAGGGCCAAAACTTGACCTCTAATTGTACTCAAAGCCAATTCGATTTCCACAGCTGACTGTAGAAAAGAGAATTCTCCCAATCATGTATTTCCGAGGATGCCATTTTCTGGCTTCACACCAAACAATATACAATTCAGGTCCATAAATATTGGGACATCGACACAATTCTAATCTTTTTGACTCTATACACCACCACAATGGATTTTAAATGAAACAAACAAGATGTGCTTTAACTGCAGACTTCCAGCTTTAATTTGAGGGCATTTACATCCAAATCAGGTGAACGGTGTAGGAATTACAACAGTTTGTATATGTGCCTCCCACTTTTTAAGGGACCAAAAGTAATGGGACAGATTAACAATCATCCATCAAACTTTCACTTTTTAATACTTGGTTGCAAATCCTTTGCAGTCAATTACAGCCTGAAGTCTGGAACACATAGACATCACCAGACGCTGGGTTTCATCCCTGGTGATGCTCTGCCAGGCCTCCACTGCAACTGTCTTCAGTTCCTGCTTGTTGTTGGGGCATTTTCCCTTCAGTTTTGTCTTCAGCTAGTGAAATGCATGCTCAATCGGATTCAGGTCAGGTTATTGACTTGGCCATTGCATAACATTCCACTTCTTTCCCTTAAAAAACGCTTTGGTTGCTTTCGCAATATGCTTCAGGTAATTGTCCATCTGCACTGTGAAGCGCCGTCCAATGAGTTCTGAAGCATTTTGCTGAATATGAGCAGATAATATTGCCTGAAACACTTCAGAATTCATCCTGCTGCTTTTGTCAGCAGTCACATCATCAATAAATACAAGAGAACCAGTTCCATTGGCAGCCATACATGCCCACGCCATGACACTACCACCACCATGCTTCACTGATGAGGTGGTATGCTTTGGATTATGAGCAGTACCTTTCCTTCTCCATACTCTTCCCATTACTCTGGTACAAGTTGATCTTGGTCTCATCCGTCCATAGGATGTTGTTCCAGAACTGTGAAGGCTTTTTTTTTGTGGTCAATTGCACTTCAAAAGTTTTTTACCATTGTGGATCAGAACATTTAGCATATTTATTTGGACTTTATTTACATGTTTTTTTGCTTTGTATAGTCACATCTGCACTCATCTACACTTGGTTACACATGTCTAATAAAATTTGCAAGTGCCACGTTTCCATAAATTTACATTTCTAGTGAGTAGCACTTTGTGTGTGGCAGCTGCTTTAGTTTTCTTTTTCACTGTTTTTTCACTATTCAGCGCAAGTTTAAATTTGATATTACTCCCTGCTAGAGGATGCAGCTATAACAGACCATTTACAAATGAATGCTTCCACATGTGCGCTCCCTATAGCCTCTTAATTTTATTTGTGCCACATTTGATATTTCTCTCAGCAAGATCCATTATTAAAATGTAAAGTGACAGACAGCATGGAAACAATTTAGGATAGTGTTAACAGAACCTAGAATAAAGTATATTATTCCTTCATTAGACTGAGTAAGAACAGACTACTGTTTAGAGGGGACTTGTGGGATGCACACCAAGGGCTGGTTCACAATGCATATTTCTGCATTATTGCATCTGTATGGTGTAAACAGGGCACATACAGAACAGTTTACTATATGCCTGGTTTACACTATGCATATGGGGTGGTGCGCACAAAATGCAGCTCAACAAGGCATAAGTGCCAGAGAGCCGCATATGGCCCCTGGGCTGCAGGATGAGCACCAAGGATGTGGAATGCGAATACCACCCACTTAAATGTCAAATCACTGCTTTACACGCAATATCTGTCTGTCACAGTACAGAATTGACCAAATATTTCTCCATAAACTAATTTTTTTCCTCACTCAATACCCCTTTATCTGTATCTCAAGTTAGCCAGCCTGATGGACCATTGTCTTACAACTGCCCACTGCAAAACACCCATTGAGCCCACAGAAGTGGGTACATCAAGCTAGATTATACTCACCCTAGATTCTGCTACCGATAACACTAGAGTGGAAATGGCTACGAAAAGGAACAAAGAGTCTCAATCTTGTTACATCCCACGTACATTTAAGAAAACCCCTTGGGCAACACTGCCTCATGTAATCCCCCCTTGACAATAATAGGTTTGAAGTGAACCTGTAAATTTGCCCATGAATTATCCCTTGCTTCCTTTAGACAAACTGGTCAGAGGAGGAGTAATGGTAATGTTGTGTTGGTGGGAAGGTAAGTGAACCTGTTGCTTTGCTCTGAATAGAATTTAAAGTGGTTCTAAAGGATGAAGGTGCTTTACCTTCATGTAGTCCAAGCATGAAGGTAAAAAAAAAAAAAAACCTATGTGCAGCAGCCCCCAGCCCCCCAATCCTTACCAGAGCCCCCCTCCGATCCAGCAATGTTCACAATAGCCTTGGAGTCTCACTCCTCATTGGCTGAAAAAGCAGTGGAAGCCGAGCCACAATTCTATGTATCTTATGGATGCATAGAACAGCAGCTCGGGAGTACGCAGTGGTGCCCCTAGGGCAAGCAGCTTTCTCCGGGGGCACTGCTCGAGGGGGAGGAGCCAGGAGAGCTGCCGAGGGACCTGAAAAGGATCAGGGTTTCTGTGTGAAAAACCATTGCACAGAGCAGGTAAGTATAACATGTTTGTTTTCGAAAAAAAAAAACCCTGAAGTTTTAGTATTACCTTAAAGAGAATGTAAACCTCCCTGTGTAATTTGTTCCTATAGGTAAGCCTAGAATAAGTCTTACCTATAGGTACTGTAAAAATATCTCCTAAAACGCGAGATATTTAAATGTATACTGCCCTGATGTGGTCATCGATGCCTGCGCTCTGAAGGAATGGCCACCTGTGCCATTTCTTCAGGAGCGAAGGCAGTGACCGGCGGCTCCTGGCTCGCATGCACGTGAGTGACGTGACGTGGCTTTGGCCAGTCCCATGGCCCCGAAATTAAGACAGGCAAAGATGGATGCGGCCTGCAGAAGGGACGACGCGCGCTTCGTTTGCAGGCAAGTGTCACATAATGTGCTAGTATGCGATGCATCCTAACACATTATGTCTTTACTTTGCAGGGAAGGGGGACATTTTTTTTTAGCAGAGTTTACTTCCTCTTTAACTATAGGGAAACTGAACTGTAGGCAAAATAATTCTTACATGTCTGACAGAGGAGCGATGGATAGTGGTCTCTTAGAACCCATTTTAGGATAAACTGTCAAGACATTGTAACCAGGACTTCATGACATTTTCAAGTAATACGTTCTGGCTCTAAATCGCTGCATTATAGACACTTTGTCATATTCACTCTTTATAATTGAGAAAAGGAATTCCTGAGATGTGACACTACATCATTATTTGCTATGGCTATCTAATACGTACCATATGGCTTTTCCTTAAAGCTTGCCATTCTGATTATCACGCTATTCACTCAGTCATATAGACTTCAGTACCATCAGAATATATTCTACCAATCTTAAATGGAATAGTGCATTATTGCTTTGCAATGGATGTGGGGATTGTTAGTTTTGATGGGGTTGAGTTTTTTCTTTTTAATACAAACGTTTTTATTTGAGAATATGAGAAGGTAATACAAAGTTAACATAGAAGTTGAGGCATATGTCGGGATGCAACCCTGCTTGGTAAACATACATGTGATACATATTCATAGTCACAATGGTACCGCTTTCCAATTGTAAACCTTAGTACATTATCTGGGTTTTGGCACCGTATCGTGGCGCATCCCATTACCAATAAAAGACAGAATAAAATCAAAGAGGAAAACTTAAGATAAAGTTGTGCTGAGTCAAGAGACAAAGACAGAAGAAAAAATATGTGTCATATCTTCATATAAGTAACCAAAACCAAGCCTATGGGCAGTATTGAATGGGTTTAGAAATATG
This sequence comes from Lithobates septentrionalis, assembly GCA_037952835.1. Classification (NCBI taxonomy): domain Eukaryota; kingdom Metazoa; phylum Chordata; class Amphibia; order Anura; family Ranidae; genus Lithobates; species Lithobates septentrionalis. Next base: position 1,335,785 of record JBBDGP010002373.1, read on the forward strand.
TCACCAAGGAGAAAGGTGATAGATAGATAGATAGATAGATAGATAGATAATCCACTGTCTCACTGTGTGCTACCATATACAGTGCATCCGGACCATTTGTTATTGAAAACATGCATAGCATCGAGAATGGTATGGTGGATACGCTCCATTAGTTTAATGGTTTCCATTCTTTGGATTACCGGAGCCCAGAGTACCGTTGGTGAGTGCCAGTTCAAGGCTATGGCCCATAAGATAACACAGAAAAGCGTATCTGCTAGTTTTTGGTTTGAGGGAGGGATATCGGGTATGGGGGTGAAGAGTAGGCACATTGGTGCTGTCAGTGTGGTCAGCGACCCAGTCATCTGTGCTACCTTTGAGGCTGTATGACTCCATATAGGTTTCAGTTGAGGACAGCTCCAAAATGTGTGGTGCAATGTTCCTGCTGTCTGGCAGCCCCTAAAGCATGCATCTGGGACTTCTGGGTAGAATCTATGTACTCTATCTGGGGTGAGGTACCATCCCGTGTGGAGCTTTACTACGGTTTCCTTTGGAGACATAGAGCGAGAACATTTATGCATGTTTAGTATCATGTCTGTCTATTCCTCTGAGGAAAATTCTTGGCCTAGATCTGATTCCCAATGGGTCATGGCAGTTGATTTCTCTGGTAAGTGCAACTCATTAAGGTACTTATAGACCATTGAAATGGTCCCTTTCTCCCTAGACAAATTGTAGCAGACTGTTTCATATTGAGAGAGTCTGGGACTAGCGTTCAGTGAGTATAGGGATTCAAAAAAGTGCCTTATTTGGAGATATTTATAAAACTTGGATCTTGGAATATCAAACTGGCTTTGGAGGTGCGAGAAAAGGTCTAAATTGTGACCTATGGGTTAGGGCTTTAAGAGTAGTGAGAGCATTTCTTTCCCACCATAGAAAATTGACGGGAGATTCCTACGCTGGGTGGAATCTTGCGTCTCCCAGAAATGAAGCTAGGGGAGGTCTGCATGATCTCAGATTGAATTTCTGGTGGTACAGGGTCCATAAATAGTTTGGCTTACTATGCTAGATTAAGAACTGACCTCCCTGGGTCCTTTTTTAGCATTCCAAAATAGTAGCGGTATATATAAATGGGCGAACTGAGATAGCTTCAAACAAAAGCCAGGGAATCTGTGTGTGTGTGTGTGTGTGTGAATTTAGTTGCTAAATAATAGAGCCATATATTAGGTAATCCCAATCCTCCCTGTGATGAGGGCCTATGGGTGAACAATTTGCCGTATCTGGCTGTCTTGTTCTGCCATATAAATCTATTAATGGCTTGTTGGGTTAGGAGTTGAGTTTTTTTGTGTAAACATTTATACATTGAAGTTTGCAGTATAAGTTTGGTCTGATAAAGTCTGCTCAGAAGACCCAATCTTAAATTGTACCAGCATACGGCTGATCTAGGAGAACCAATTGAATATTGCAAGTTAAATAGGTCTGAAGTGGTATAAGTATGAATGCGGTAGGAATGTGTGTGCGCATATACACCAGTAATCATGGATAGATTTGAAACAGTAGTCCGCTTTTTCACAGAAAGAGGCGACGATCTCGCTTTGTAACGATTAATCGTGCAGCTCTACAATATGTGATTAAAAACAATTTCAAACCTCTTTTTCTAGGTAGCGCCTCTTGCAGGCTGGTTCATCCTCAGAGTCTGCTGAAGCCCCAATGAACTGGAATTCCTCCAACTCTAATGCTTTTGCTTTGGCATTTTCGATTACGTGCTTCGGAAAGTTAGCCAGCTCCGCTACATGTATTCCAAAGCTCTGATCGCAGACACCTGCAAGACAATGAAGAGGGAATATACTGTATACCGTGCAGGCAACTGTGTTTTATATTTAGGTTCATCTTTTACAATTTAAATTCTAATATAAGGGTTTCTCTGGGCATTATGGGTTATATAAAAGAGACAACACAGCTTGAACAACAAATGGCTGAGTTGCGCCCTCCCAAACACATGACTTGGCTCCGTGGACAGAGTGAAACGCGTTGGGAACGTGGCCCGGTTGGAGCCTGGGCTGAGGCTTTCATACACCTTACAGGAGATGTGCGACTTCCAGGACTTTTCCATTAGATGTCTAGAGCTGGGACGAGCTCTGTCCTTGTCTGCGCTACAAGTAGCTTTGTTGCCAAAAGGAACCGGTGGAGCCTTCCAAATTTATTTTAGGTCACAGTGAGCACACCTTTACGTTTCAAATGCAGGGGGTATACCTGCCATAGAAAAATTATCCTGCAGTCATGCTCAGTGGGCAGTACCACCTGCCCAGGCCAACCCTTTCACCTGAATGAGGACACATCACAAAATAATACCTCTTCACCACCTTATAACGCCTCTTCCCCCACCTGTCAAATGCCCTCTGAAGAGCAGTCCACCGTGGATCGTTCAGTGGGTACACAGGGGTAAACGAGCCCCAATACACAATAGTCATATTTATTCAAAATTAAACTTTTTTTTTTTTTTTTTACTTCTGACCGTCAGAAAGAAAAGAAATTATACACAAAATTCCTATAAATTCTCTTTAAACCTAAACAGTTAAGGCATTGTGATTCTATGCTCACTACAATCAAAAAAAGATGTGCACTGACCCGTGGACTCCGCAGAGTACAATTACCTCTACAATGAAGTGACTTCAGCTACAAAGAGAAATCAGAAGGACTGCCTGAACATTGCATTCCAATTTTAATACCATTTAAGTTGGGCTTTATAGCCATCCATTCCCAAGCACAATATGTTCCAATTTGTTGTGATAAAAAAAGAAAGGGGGGGGGGGGGGGGAGAGGGGAGAGAGCTGGTTGTAATATCATTTAACTTTAAGTATAAGTGTCAGTTCTATCTTGGAGAGACTGCGATGTATACACTCACCGGCCACTTTATTAGGTACATCTGTTCAATTGCTTGGTAACACAAATTGCTAATCAGCCAATCACATGGCAGCAACTCTAGACGTGGTGAAGACGACTTGCTGCAGTTCAAACCGAGCATCAGAATAAGGAAGAAAAGGGATTTAAGTGACTTTGAACGTGGCATGGTTGTTGGTGCCAGATAGGCTGGTCTGAGCATTTCAAAAACTGCTGATCTGCTGGAATCTTCATGCACAAAAACCTTGTAAGGGCTCTTTCACACAGGGCAGATCAGTCATGACCCGCCCCGTGAACATCCGCTTGCTCAGCGGGGATCGCTCCGCCGATCCCCGCTGAGCAGGAAGATGACAGGTGCATCGCTGCACACTGTGCAGCGACGGACCTGTCAGAGCGCCGCTCTCCCCTATGGGGGGATCGGATGATGACGGACCGTAGTGTCCGTCGTCACCCGATCCGATAACGGATGGAAAAGTAGGTTTTTCCTCTGTTTCGGATCGGGTCGGATGTCAGCGGACATGTCACCGCTGACATCCGACGCTCCATAGGGATGAATGTATGTCCGTTTTTCATCCGAAAACGGAAGGATGAAAAACGGACATACAGATCGTCCATGTGAAAGAGGCCTTACAGATCAGCACACCGGGTGCCTCTCCTGTCAGCTAAGTACAGGAAACTGAGGTTACAATTCGCACAGGCTCACCAAAATTGGACAATAGAAGATTGGAAAAATGTTGCCTCGACTGATGAGTGTCTATTTCAGCTGCAACATTCAGATGGTCGGGTCAGATTTTGGAGTAAACATGAAAACATGGATCCATCCTGTCTTGTATCAACGGTTTAGGCTGCTGCTGGTGTAATGGTGTGGGGGGATATTTCCTTGGCGCCCCTTAGTACCAATTGAGCATCGTTTAACCACTTCAATACCAGGCACTTAGACACCTTCCTGCCCAGGCCAATTTTCAGCTTTCAGCGCTGTCGCAATTTGAATGAATTGCGCGGTCATACAACACTGTACTCAAACAAATTTTTTATCATTTTGTTCCCACAAATAGAGATTTCTTTTGGTGGTATTTGATCACCTCTGAGGTTTTTATTTTTTGCGCAACAAATAAAAAAGACCGAAAATTTTGTAAAAAAACAAGTTTTTCTTTGTTTCTGTTAAAATTTTTTGAAAATAAGTATGTTTTCTTCTTCAATGACGGGCACCGATATGGCTGCACTGACGGGCACCGATATGGCGGCACTGACGGGCACCGATATGGCGGCACTGACGGGCACCGATATGGCGGCACTGACGGGCACCGATATGGCGGCACTGACGGGCACCGATATGGCGGCACTGACGGGCACCGATATGGCGGCACTGACGGGCACCGATATGGCGGCACTGACGGGCACCGATATGGCGGCACTGACGGGCACCGATATGGCGGCACTGACGGGCACCGATATGGCGGCACTGACGGGCACCGATATGGCGGCACTGACGGGCACCGATATGGCGGCACTGACGGGCACCGATATGGCGGCACTGACGGGCACCGATATGGCGGCACTGACGGGCACCGATATGGCGGCACTGACGGGCACCGATATGGCGGCACTGACGGGCACCGATATGGCGGCACTGACGGGCACCGATATGGCGGCACTGACGGGCACCGATATGGCGGCACTGACGGGCACCGATATGGCGGCACTGACGGGCACCGATATGGCGGCACTGACGGGCACCGATATGGCGGCACTGACGGGCACCGATATGGCGGCACTGACGGGCACCGATATGGCGGCACTGACGGGCACCGATATGGCGGCACTGACGGGCACCGATATGGCGGCACTGACGGGCACCGATATGGCGGCACTGACGGGCACCGATATGGCGGCACTGACGGGCACCGATATGGCGGCACTGACGGGCACCGATATGGCGGCACTGACGGGCACCGATATGGCGGCACTGACGGGCACCGATATGGCGGCACTGACGGGCACCGATATGGCGGCACTGACGGGCACCGATATGGCGGCACTGACGGGCACCGATATGGCGGCACTGACGGGCACCGATATGGCGGCACTGACGGGCACCGATATGGCGGCACTGACGGGCACCGATATGGCGGCACTGACGGGCACCGATATGGCGGCACTGACGGGCACCGATATGGCGGCACTGACGGGCACCGATATGGCGGCACTGACGGGCACCGATATGGCGGCACTGACGGGCACCGATATGGCGGCACTGACGGGCACCGATATGGCGGCACTGACGGGCACCGATATGGCGGCACTGACGGGCACCGATATGGCGGCACTGACGGGCACCGATATGGCGGCACTGACGGGCACCGATATGGCGGCACTGACGGGCACCGATATGGCGGCACTGACGGGCACCGATATGGCGGCACTGACGGGCAGCGATATGGCGGCACTGACGGGCAGCGATATGGCGGCACTGACGGGCAGCGATATGGCGGCACTGACGGGCAGCGATATGGCGGCACTGACGGGCAGCGATATGGCGGCACTGACGGGCAGCGATATGGCGGCACTGACGGGCAGCGATATGGCGGCACTGACGGGCAGCGATATGGCGGCACTGACGGGCAGCGATATGGCGGCACTGACGGGCAGCGATATGGCGGCACTGACGGGCAGCGATATGGCGGCACTGACGGGCAGCGATATGGCGGCACTGACGGGCAGCGATATGGCGGCACTGACGGGCAGCGATATGGCGGCACTGACGGGCAGCGATATGGCGGCACTGACGGGCAGCGATATGGCGGCACTGACGGGCAGCGATATGGCGGCACTGACGGGCAGCGATATGGCGGCACTGACGGGCAGCGATATGGCGGCACTGACGGGCAGCGATATGGCGGCACTGACGGGCAGCGATATGGCGGCACTGACGGGCAGCGATATGGCGGCACTGACGGGCAGCGATATGGCGGCACTGACGGGCAGCGATATGGCGGCACTGACGGGCAGCGATATGGCGGCACTGACGGGCAGCGATATGGCGGCACTGACGGGCAGCGATATGGCGGCACTGACGGGCAGCGATATGGCGGCACTGACGGGCAGCGATATGGCGGCACTGACGGGCAGCGATATGGCGGCACTGACGGGCAGCGATATGGCGGCACTGACGGGCAGCGATATGGCGGCACTGACGGGCAGCGATATGGCGGCACTGACGGGCAGCGATATGGCGGCACTGACGGGCAGCGATATGGCGGCACTGACGGGCAGCGATATGGCGGCACTGACGGGCAGCGATATGGCGGCACTGACGGGCAGCGATATGGCGGCACTGACGGGCAGCGATATGGCGGCACTGACGGGCAGCGATATGGCGGCACTGACGGGCAGCGATATGGCGGCACTGACGGGCAGCGATATGGCGGCACTGACGGGCAGCGATATGGCGGCACTGACGGGCAGCGATATGGCGGCACTGACGGGCAGCGATATGGCGGCACTGACGGGCAGCGATATGGCGGCACTGACGGGCAGCGATATGGCGGCACTGACGGGCAGCGATATGGCGGCACTGACGGGCAGCGATATGGCGGCACTGACGGGCAGCGATATGGCGGCACTGACGGGCAGCGATATGGCGGCACTGACGGGCAGCGATATGGCGGCACTGACGGGCAGCGATATGGCGGCACTGACGGGCAGCGATATGGCGGCACTGACGGGCAGCGATATGGCGGCACTGACGGGCAGCGATATGGCGGCACTGACGGGCAGCGATATGGCGGCACTGACGGGCAGCGATATGGCGGCACTGACGGGCACCGATATGGCGGCACTGACGGGCACCGATATGGCGGCACTGACGGGCACCGATATGGCGGCACTGACGGGCACCGATATGGCGGCACTGACGGGCACCGATATGGCGGCACTGACGGGCAGCGATATGGCGGCACTGACGGGCAGCGATATGGCGGCACTGACGGGCAGCGATATGGCGGCACTGACGGGCAGCGATATGGCGGCACTGACGGGCAGCGATATGGCGGCACTGACGGGCAGCGATATGGCGGCACTGACGGGCAGCGATATGGCGGCACTGACGGGCAGCGATATGGCGGCACTGACGGGCAGCGATATGGCGGCACTGACGGGCAGCGATATGGCGGCACTGACGGGCAGCGATATGGCGGCACTGACGGGCAGCGATATGGCGGCACTGACGGGCAGCGATATGGCGGCACTGACGGGCAGCGATATGGCGGCACTGACGGGCAGCGATATGGCGGCACTGACGGGCAGCGATATGGCGGCACTGACGGGCAGCGATATGGCGGCACTGACGGGCACCGATATGGCGGCACTGACGGGCACCGATATGGCGGCACTGACGGGCACCGATATGGCGGCACTGACGGGCACCGATATGGCGGCACTGACGGGCACCGATATGGCGGCACTGACGGGCACCGATATGGCGGCACTGACGGGCACCGATATGGCGGCACTGACGGGCACCGATATGGCGGCACTGACGGGCACCGATATGGCGGCACTGACGGGCACCGATATGGCGGCACTGACGGGCACCGATATGGCGGCACTGACGGGCACCGATATGGCGGCACTGACGGGCACCGATATGGCGGCACTGACGGGCACCGATATGGCGGCACTGACGGGCACCGATATGGCGGCACTGACGGGCACCGATATGGCGGCACTGACGGGCACCGATATGGCGGCACTGACGGGCACCGATATGGCGGCACTGACGGGCACCGATATGGCGGCACTGACGGGCACCGATATGGCGGCACTGACGGGCACCGATATGGCGGCACTGACGGGCACCGATATGGCGGCACTGACGGGCACCGATATGGCGGCACTGACGGGCACCGATATGGCGGCACTGACGGGCACCGATATGGCGGCACTGACGGGCACCGATATGGCGGCACTGACGGGCACCGATATGGCGGCACTGACGGGCACCGATATGGCGGCACTGACGGGCACCGATATGGCGGCACTGACGGGCACCGATATGGCGGCACTGACGGGCACCGATATGGCGGCACTGACGGGCACCGATATGGCGGCACTGACGGGCACCGATATGGCGGCACTGACGGGCACCGATATGGCGGCACTGACGGGCACCGATATGGCGGCACTGACGGGCACCGATATGGCGGCACTGACGGGCACCGATATGGCGGCACTGACGGGCACCGATATGGCGGCACTGACGGGCACCGATATGGCGGCACTGACGGGCACCGATATGGCGGCACTGACGGGCACCGATATGGCGGCACTGACGGGCACCGATATGGCGGCACTGACGGGCACCGATATGGCGGCACTGACGGGCACCGATATGGCGGCACTGACGGGCACCGATATGGCGGCACTGACGGGCACCGATATGGCGGCACTGACGGGCACCGATATGGCGGCACTGACGGGCACCGGTAGGCGGCACTGACGGGCACCGGTAGGCGGCACTGACGGGCACCGGTAGGCGGCACTGACGGGCACTCGTAGGCGGCACTGACGGGCACTCGTAGGCGGCACTGACGGGCACTCGTAGGCGGCACTGACGGGCACGCGTAGGCGGCACTGACGGGCACGCGTAGGCGGCACTGACGGGCACGCGTAGGCGGCACTGACGGGCACGCGTAGGCGGCACTGACGGGCACGCGTAGGCGGCACTGACGGGCACGCGTAGGCGGCACTGACGGGCACTCGTAGGCGGCACTGACGGGCACTCGTAGGCGGCATTGACGGGCACTCGTAGGCGGCACTGACGGGCACGCGTAGGCGGCACTGACGGGCACGCGTAGGCGGCACTGACGGGCACGCGTAGGCGGCACTGACGGGCACGCGTAGGCGGCACTGACGGGCACGCGTAGGCGGCACTGACGGGCACTCGTAGGCGGCACTGACGGGCACTCGTAGGCGGCACTGACGGGCACTCGTAGGCGGCACTGACGGGCACTCGTAGGCGGCATTGACGGGCACTCGTAGGCGGCACTGACGGGCACTCGTAGGCGGCACTGACGGGCACTCGTAGGCGGCACTGACGGGCACTCGTAGGCGGCATTGACGGGCACTCGTAGGCGGCACTGACGGGCACTCGTAGGCGGCACTGACGGGCACTCGTAGGCGGCACTTATGGGTGGCACTGATGGGCATCACTGATATATAATGGTGCCAGTCAGTGCCCATTTGTGGGCACTGATTGGGCATAATTTGCACATGTGGATGGCCATGGGGTACATACCTGGCCATCCACATGTTGCCCCCTTCCCTGGTGGTCTAGTGTGGGCATCCAAAGGGGGGGGGCTGCGCTGATAATCGGCGCAGACCCCCCGTCAGGAAAGTCACAGATTGGCTCTCCTCTACTCGGGTCTGTCAGGTGCGATCTACAGTGTCCCCATCTTCTGATGGCTCCTTCCAGCAGGATAATGCACCATGTAACAAAGTTCCAATCATCTCGCTACTGGTTTCTTGAACATGACAATGAGGTCCCTGTACTCCAATGGCCTCCAGTGTCACCAGATCTCAATCCAATAGAGCACTTTTGGGATGTCGTGGAACGGGAGATTCGCATCATGCATGTGCAGCCGACAAATCTGCAGCAACTGTGTGATGCTATCATGTCACTATGGAGCAAAATCTGAGGAATGTTTCCAACACCTTGTTGAATCTATGCCATGAAGAATGAAGGCAGTTTTGAAGGCAAAAGGGGGCCCAACCCAGTACTAGCAAGGTGTACCTAATAAAGTGGCCAGTGAGTGTATATTCAAGGGACACCTGTGGCTGGTCCAAAGTGAACGTTTACCGTACGTTTTGACCATACTGGGCCAAGTGATGGTTCACGTTGCAGGAGAGAGAGACTTTAAGCAGAGTGTTAAAGTGGAATTAAACCCATAAATGTAAAAATTGCTACCAGTAGGAGTTTTTTGGTAGAGGAGACAAAATTATTTTAGCACATACTCCTGAAAACAAAGGAAGTTGTAATTCCTGTGCACATGTGCAGGAGTTACATCACCGACAGGCCCAATTGCTGAAAAGGAGCAATACCGGACTGGGAAGAAGCAGAGAAGAGGATGCCAGGGGATGGAGCTGTGACTGCAGACCTTGACCTGCCATTGTTGAAGGAGAACACCCTAGCAGGCAAGCGTAACCCAATGTATAAGTTATGACATGAGCCCATTCGTATCCATCAGATTTCAGTTCCGCACCTCCAATCCAGTGTTCCCCACCACTCGTCATCTTAGGCCAGCCACACACAGAACAAATTTCTTTCCTGCAATACACGGTTCAAATTGTTAATGAGCAGGCTTGAATGTGTCAAGTTGATCAATCAACTTTGGTACAACCAGCCTACCGGATTCTCTTGCGATTTATCGCTAGCGGCAAATGTTTCTCCCGGTGGGGGCAGCCATCCCCGCCAGGAGAACACCAAGACTGCCGCTAAATCGCAAGAGAATCCGGCAGGCTGGTTGTACCCAAGTTGGTTGATCCACTTGGCCTTAGCAATTTGTTGGTACTTATGGGGAAACATGCAGCACGCTTTCTGCTGCTCCTCAAAGCCGGATCAGTAGTATTCAATGTAATAGTTTAGGTTTAAAGTAGGGTTGTGCCGATACCGATACTAGTATCGGTACCGATACCGAGCATTTGCCCGGGTACTTGTACTCGGGCAAATGCTCCCGATGCTTCCCCCGATACCTTGACTGTCAGCGGTGATCGGCGCGTGGGGGAGTTACAAGCTTCTCCCCCCGCGGCTTTCAGCTGCTTTAGTGACATACAGCGGTGATCGGTGCTTGTAACTCCCCCACACACGATCACTGCTGACTGTCACCTCATCCCCCTTAGTCCCTCTCCGTTCCTCTGTCCCCCTCCGCTGTCCTGCTCCGTTGCTCTGTCCCCATCCGTTCCGGCTTTCCTCTGTCCCCCTCTCCTTCTCTGTCCCCTCCGTTCTGCTGGCTGTCTCCGCTGTGTGAATGGACAGAGTCAGCTGACTCTGTCCATTCACATAACTGAAACATTGTAATCTCCTGTGATTACGATGTGTCAGTTTATGAATGGAGAGGAGCCGCTGTCTTCTCTCCATTCATTCGCAGTGCAGCTGAGGCTGCAGAGAAAGGGACTGGGGAATCTCTATCCTCTGTCTCTTTCTCTGTCGCAAAGGGGAGATATCAGAGGTCCGTTAAGACCCCTGATATCTCACCAAAGCCCCCCAACAGGGCTGATTAAAAAAACAAAACACACATAGTGCAATAAAGAATAAAAAAAATTAAATTGTAAAAAATAATAAATGTAAATGAAAAAAAAAAAACAAACACACAGACACCGTTCACTCCCCCCCCCCCCCCAAAGAAAAGAAAAAAAGAAACACTGTCATGTGACATTAAAAAAAAGTATCGGTAATCGGTATCGGCGAGTACTTGAAAAAAAGTATCGGTACTTGTACTCTGTCCTAAAAAAGTGGTATCGGGACATCCCTAGTTTAAAGTATTTCACACATCAAACTGCCACACTGAGATTTTTCCGGGTAACATTAGCATTATTTTCGGCATGATACTATAGATTTTGATCTGTGTATCCTCATAAAAGGGAACCCGCCATAAGAAACACAGAAGTGGCCTTTCCTGGTCAAACCGGCACTTGTATTTCATACTTTCTAGTATTCATATAAAGACTTCTAAATTTTCTCGGACACTACTCATCTGTATACTTCTTACAGGTCACTAACTTTTAAAGCACCGAAGCCAAACAGCATAATGGCCAGGCAACGAACATTTCTATCATCCTCCAGTGACAGGTTTACTTTAAAGGTTAATAGGCAACCACCTAAATGTTTAGGGCATGTGTTCTTTAGTAAGTATTTCTGTAGAGACAAAATTAGTTGAAAAGCACAAACTAATATAGGGTGGTACTTTATGTCTCTCCCGAGGTCGAGACTGCGATAAAGACGACTCTATAAAACCAGTCTACACCCGATTATACCATGCGCCATAGGCTACAATCCAGTGACATTTAATTACACGGCCAGCTAAGCAGCAGTAGAACACTAAATTATCAAAATCTCCAGAATTACAGCAGACCCGAAACCTATCCTCATAAAAGGATTATTTCCCATAAGTATTTGCCAGGATTCCACTCTCTTCTTCAAGACTATAGGTTCATTTGTGTGTAGCAGAGCAGTTATTCTGCTTTGATCTACCACATTGTGTCCCTGTGGCCAGTTCTAGGAGAAACTGCCCAGTGCTGGTCCTCACCAAGTGCTGGCCATGTCAAGATGTCAAGGAACTGCATTTAAATTAGAAAACAAGTCATTTATGACAAAAATAGGATTTTTGTACCTACTGTAAAATACTTTACTTGGAGTCCATTAAGGGACTAGTGAAGTCAAACTTTTTTGCATTTTCCATAAAATCCAAGAAAAAAAATCCTATTTTCTTTTTTGTTCATGGAGTAGGCACAGGAAATCTTAAATCCTCAGGACACCCAAAAGCAGTCCAACTGAGGGGAGGGCAAAAGAGCAAAAAAAATGCCAATAGGAGAGCTGTGCGAGGGAACTTATGCTACAAACTGGCATCAGATGAGGTTGAAACTTCTAACCGGTAAAAATTAGAAAGCATGCCAACAAAAGACCAGGTGGCGGCCCGACAAATCTGGGAAACAAATGCCTAAAACAAAATCCTTATGCGGGCCATACATGGGTCAAATTCCAAATTAGTTTACTTTCAAAAATCAGAAATTTCATGTGTTTTGTGATCCATTGGTGCCACCACTGACTTCGAAATTCGACCAACCGAGACTACAATTTCACCTCATGTTGCTACAGAAAATAAATTTTCCTGACTTTCTGGGAATTTTCTTTTCTTTCTGGGAATTTTTTTTCTTCTGCTCATGCGCATTTCTATTTCGAATAAATTTTTCACATGATTCTCTCATCACTGATTAGAAAATCGTTAGTTTTTCAAAAAATTTCCAACATGCCCAATCACTCAAATTCAAAGGCTCCACCAGAATAGGAGATTGCTGCGGCCCACTAATGGTGTGAAATTCAAATGAAAATTCATAGAAAAGATTTTCGAAAGAAAATTATTTTCGGAATTTGACCCATGCATGGCCAGCCTAAGAGGTTCTTGCCTGTCTTAGTCAGGTAGAAATGGTGGGGAAAAAAAAAAACGGAATCCAGAATGAAGAAAGGGAATCCGTTTGAATCATAACCACGGCATCACCTGCCTGGAGTTTGGATGTTCTCCCTGTGCCTGTGTGGGTTTTCTCCCACCCTCCAAAGACATGCTGGTAGGTTAAAGTGGTTCTAAAGGCTCAAGACGTTCTATGCATGAAGGTAAAAAAACTTCTCTGTGCAGCAGTCCCCGCAGCCCCCCCTCAATTCTTACCTTAACCCTATCTTGACCAAAAAAAGTCTTCGTAAAACAGCAGAGCTGAATAAAAGATGTCCATTCTCCTAGGACACAAGTATAAAACTAAGGCTGGCCATACATTATGCAATTTTCTTCCTAAACTTCCTTTACATTTACCTTCAGCTATGTAGTGCAAGAGCCTGCCTGACTGCATACAAACTGCCAGTGTTTAGGTGTGACCTCATATTGTATGGTTTTGGTAAATCTAAAAGAAAAAGTGTGGGAGAAAATTGTATACTGTATGGCCAGCCTAAGGCATGTTGGTAGTAGGAGGGGTTTTACCCTGAACTGGCTTAGTTTTTTGTTTTGTTTTTTGCCAGTGTCCAATCCTCTTGTAGATGGAAACATAACATGAAGGTTTAATAATTTGTGTCCCTTTAAAGCAGGGGTCTCAAACTGGTGGCCCTCCAGCTGTTGTGAAACTACAAGTCCCATCATGCCTCTGCCTGTGGGGAGTCATACTTGTAACTGTCAGCCTTTCAATGCCTCATGGGACTTGTAGTTCCGCAACAGCTGGAGGGCCGCCGGTTTGAGACCCCTGCTTTAAAGGATGAGAAAGATAAACATAATAAAAAAGGTCAAAAAGTTAGGATTTTGCATAATCCCCAACATGATTGGTGCTCGTTGGCCAATGCTTAGAGCTATTTTTCCATAAAATTTGAATATTAACCAAATGCCGACCAGTGCGCGATGATGTAAGTCGGCACAATGTTACGGCTGGGTAAATGGGTGTACAGGTACGTCCCCTTTAAATGGCAGCATTGGGGGTGCGCGCCGGCCGCATACTCCGTGACCGTGCCCGCGGACTCGATGTCCGCCGGGGGCACGCGATCGTGTCACAGAGTGGCAGAATGGGGAGATGCCCATGTAAACAAGGCATTTCCCTGTTCTGCCTAGCAACAGGACAGATCTACCGCTCCCTGTCATCGGGAGCAGTGATCTCGGTCATGTTGTAGTGAGCCCATATCTCCCCCCCAGTTAGAATCTCTCCCTAGGACACACTTAACCCCTTGATCTCCCCCTAGTGTTTAACCCCTTCCCTGCCAGTGCCAGACACTTCGTGTCTGTATAGTGATTTTACATGTACTGCACCCTTGTACTTTATACATTTTTGCTACTTTGTATACCAATAAAATTATATATTTAAGTAATTTTGTGTAACAAATCTTCCAATTCCTTGGCACCGCTATAATCCCCCTCTCTATCCCCAATTGTTGCTCTTCATTGATCACTGGGATGAAGTGCCCTATTCTATTGATAACTCTCCAGCCATACCCTTTTTCAGTGCCATTTACACAGTAATCAGTGCATTTTTATAGCACTGATCGCTGTATAAATGACAATGGTCCCAAAATAGTGTCAAAAGCGTCCGATGTGTCCGCCATGTCGCAGTCATGATAAAAATCACAGATTGCCGCCATTACTAATAAAAATAGGAAATTAATAATAAAAATGCAATAAATCTATCCCCTATTTTGTAGGTGCTATAACTTTTGCTCAAACCAATCTATACGCTTATTGCGATTTTTAACAAAAATATGTAGAATACATATCGGCCTAAACTAAGAAATTCGTTTTTTTATATATATATTTTTTAGGGATATTTATTATAGCAAAAAGTAAAAAATGTTTTTTTTTAAAATTGACGCTTTTTTTTATTTATAGCACAAGAAATAAAAAACGCAGAGGTGATCAAATACCACTAAAAGCTCTATTTGTGGGGAAAAAAAGGATGTCAATTTTGTTTGGGTCGCACGACAGCGCAATTCTCAGTGTAAGTGACGCAGTGCCGAAACGCAAAAAGTGCTCCGGTCAGGAAGGGGGTAAATCCTTCTGGAACTGAAGAGGCCCACCACGTGCTGTGACTAATTATAATGAATGAAAAATTCCCTGAGGTTTTGGGTGCATAGCAATCACAATAAGGCTAGATTCACCTCTCTGCAGTTAGGTGTGTTTTAGATACATTAAAATGTTACTAAACCCACAACAGTAAAATCAGTCTGTATATGCAGTAAAGCATGCTTGTTATACTCACTGTGGAACCTAAGTCCTGTCTTCTCTGATCCTCCCCTTCTTCCATGTCTCCAAAATATAACCTGATATTTACAGAGCCAGGGGACAGGCTGCACATTGCTCAGTTTGGTGTGTATTGCTTTGGTGCGTTTTTCTTTTCTTCTTAGGAGAGCGCATGTGATCAGCACAGGGCCAATCAGCACTGTCCAGACAGAAGGTCAGGGGTCCTGCATTCTCATAGGACAAAACGTAGGAGAATGAAAACTCCTCTTATGCCCCGTACACACGGTCGGATTTTCCGACGGAAAATGTGTGATAGGACCTTGTTGTCGGAAATTCCGACCGTGTGTAGGCTCCATCACACATTTTCCATCGGATTTTCCGACACACAAAGTTTGAGAGCAGGATATAAAATTTTCCGACAACAAAATCCGTTGTCGGAAATTCCGATGGTGTGTACACAAATCCGACGGACAAAGTGCCACGCATGCTCAGAATAAATAAAGAGATGAACGCTATTGGCCACTGCCCCGTTTATAGTCCCGACGTAAGCGTTTTACATCACCGCGTTCAGAACAATCGGATTTTCCGACAACTTTGTGTGACCGTGTGTATGCAAAACAAGTCTGAGCCAACATCCGTCGGAAAAAATTCTAGGATTTTGTTGTCGGAATGTCCGATCAATGTCCGACCGTGTGTACAGGGCATTACAAGCTTTAACCAGACACTGATAGAACTCACAAGACTGCTATATACTGCTGATGAGAAAAGATATTTAGGCCGTTTATATTTACTAAAATAATTGCACTTCCATGTACTGTGGGAGACCAGATCTAGTGAATGCAGAGTCCTGGGTTTAGTAACACTTTAACATGGGTTATTAATCCATACGAAGGAAACACATTGCTGAACACAGCACGATTGATGCAGCAAGGTTTTATCATGCAGCACTAGAACCTATATAAATGTGAATGTAGCCTGAAGGTATAAAGTTCTCATCTTGTGTTGGAATGTAAAGGCATCCACAAGACAGCAGATGACATCCACCTGGTTCATCAATTTTAGATAGGACTGCGACAGGACTGCAAGATTGTAAAGGTTTTTTTTTTTTTTTTAAACAACATGACTATACTTGCCTCCTCTGTGCAGTGATTTTGCACAGAGTGGCCCCGATCCTCCTCTTCTGGGGTCCCCCCCCGCAGCACTCCTGGTTCCTCCTCTTCTCGAGTGCCCCCACGGACAGCAACTCTTCCTGGGGGCACACGTGCGGGCACGCTCCCAAGTACTGCTGCTGCGTCCATTGACACAGACAGTAGGACTCGGCCCCGCCCCTTCCCGTGTCACTGGATTTGATTGACAGCAGCGGGAGCCAATGGTTCCTGCTGTCATCAATCTATCCAATCAGGACCCGAGACAGCGGCTAGAGCGGGAACGATCGGGTACAGGTAAGCAAAAGGGGGGCTCTGGGGGGGTGCTGTATTACAAAAGGTTTTTCATCTTAATGCATAGAATGCATTTAAGCCCTTGCCGGAGATAAAAAGGAGGTAAAAATCTGTGGGTGGGCGAGTGACCTATTAAAACAACCTGTCACTTTGCAGTTTGACTCCAGAGTTCCTTTTAGTAAAAAATGAAATGGTATATTCAAGATTTAAAAAAATAAAAATAAAATGACCAAACATTTTGGTATAGAAGGCATGGCAGTAGTGTAATGTGTCTACATCCCGAATAAAATCCATTTTTTTTTTTGGAGTTTGCTATGCACTGGAATAGTGCAGGCTCAACAACTCTGACTTTGCAAGGCTGCACTGTATATCAGTGCTGCCATTCATTCCGAATAGTATCCCAATGAACAGACAGTATGCGTTGCAAAACAGATCAACGACACGATGCATCACATACAGTACAAAAAAGGAAAAAATGGTGGGACTTTATATGAAGCACATAACTCATAAAGTCCCACCATTTTTTCCTTTTTTGCTCAATATATCAGGGATGGAGGTATATTTTTTCTCTACTGCCTCATATAAAGTCCCAACCCATTTTAGCTCTAGGCTTTGTTTTTCGCATCACATACAGTATTTTGCTCGGTGCGTTGTGGTGAATTGCCAAAAAAGTACCTCAAGACTTTTTTCATAACTTCAGGTTTGTTAAGAATTATTTGATAACTGAGCTGAAATAATTACAATTTGTGGAATCGCCCTTGCAAAGTTATGAAGAAAGCATTAAAAGATATTTTTTTTTTTTTGATCATACTGCTCTTCTGGGTCACTTTTTCTCTCCTGTGACCCAAAATCAGCTGATGCTGCAGCATGGAGGGGAGATGGTTTTATTTATTTTAAACTTCTCCTTAGGCCCCTTTCACACCGGCGCGACTTAAAAGTCGCACGATTTTGCTGCGATATCAGGGAATGCCTGTGTAAACTTGAGGTTTATGGACCTTATCACGCACCAAAGTCGGCCCAAAGTAGTACAGGCATGAACGGTACTCATTGGAAATCATGGGGTGCGACTCGTCATGCAACTCTGCAGTCCCAAGTCACACAAGTGTGAAAGGGGGGCCTCAGTGGAACTTCACTCTCCCAATCAACATTGATTATTTTTAATCCTCATGCTGGTAGCATTAGTAGATAGGAAGGTATATCATATTTACTGGTTTTAAACTTTTTTTTTTTTTTTTTTTACATTTCTTCAGTTGCTTTCTGGTTTCTTGCCTAAGCAAATTATGTCATTCATCCCAGGAGTCTTCAGGAAAAAAGAAGGAGGGGTTTTCATAACTAAACACTCTCCTGCCTGCATGCCTGAGCTAAGGGCAATTTGATTCCAGGAAGTAAATGCTACATGAATCATCTACCCTTACTCAAAATGGCCACCAGCCAGAAATGCAAGGGGGTATTTTTCAAAATGATTTCATAACAAAATAAAGCGGACATGGATGGGGGATTTTGCTTTGAATATTAAAAATGAATTAAATAGCGTTATTGGTTTCTGGTGCTCAGATGCAGTGAAGATCCGCTTTGAATACATTAAGCAATAAAAGTTTTCCACTGCAACTATCTTTTATGTCACTTCTAAATGAAGGTTGTGTATTTTTATAGCAATGACTGATCCTCAAATATAGAAAAACAATGCAAGAAGCAGCAGTAAGAACAACTGACATTGGAAGTGATTAGATGAGGCATTTATGACACATTTCTGGCAGGGTGGATGTAGTCGGGAGATATGCATCAAATTCGTGAAACCCGTCTGACATTTACATTGTGGTTTCTGACAAATTCACGTAGCTCTTCTAATAGTTTTTAGAGGATTTGGCTATAGCTGCAGAAAACTCATAAAAAAGGAAAAACCTCCATATTGTTGCTAAGAAAAGTGGAGTATGTTGGTTGTGTCGCATCTTTGTGACAAAATTGATTTTTATTGTGTATTTGGATTTCATCGATTATTTCTTCCTCACCTTTCTTGACACGGTAGAGCATGGTCAGGGTCTCATCTGTTGTAAGCGCCGTGACATGTAAATTGTTCACACTCGGCACCTGATCAGCCAGTGCGGTTAGTTCATGGAAGTGAGTGGCAAACAAACAAAAGGCCTGGATTTTAGTAGAGATGTACTCGGAGATTGCCCAGGCCAGGCCAAAACCGTCATAGGTGGAGGTGCCTCTGCCCAGCTCATCAATGATGATCAGAGAGTTCTCGGTTGCTGATCTGTAAGATAAAATGATAAAAGACAGCTCTCAGCTTCTCTGTACAGAAAGGAGACGAATAAGAGAACCTAGAGATAAGCGATCCTAAATCTAACTTATTTTTCTTTTGTGTTTTAAATGGGTTGTAAACCCTCAGCGTTTTTCACCTTAATGCATTCTATCCTCCCGTCAGCAGCGCCCCAGAGCCCCCCTTTTACTTACCTGAGCCCCGTAATTCCCGCGATGGGAACGAGCACACCAGCTCCAGCCAGTTTCTAGTATCCTGATTGGATAGATTGATAGCAGCGCAGTCATTGGCTCCTGCTGCTGTCAATCAAATCCAATGATGCGGGCGCCAGGGGGGTGGAACCGAGTCCTGCTGTCTGTGTCAACAGACGCAGCAGCAGGACACGGGAGCGTGCAGGCACAGGTGTCCCATAGGAGAGCGCTTCTCCAACGGGACACTCGAGAAAAGGAGGAGCGGCGGGAACCCAGAAGAGGAGGATCGGGGCCACTCTGTGCATAACCAACTGCACAGCGGAGGTAAGTATGAAATGTTTGTATGACATGTTTGTTTTTTTAAAAAAAATAAAACCTGAACCTTTACAACCCCTTTAAAGTGACCTTGAATTTTTTTTTCTATTTGGTGTAAGAACAGGTCAGCTTTCTTAAGATACTACACAGGAGGTTTCAATACCTGTACATAAAACAAAGAACATTTTTCTTATTGGTCTCACCTATAAAATTACTTAAAGTGGAGTTCCGTTTAAAAAAACAAAATTAAAAGTCAGAAGCTACAAGTACTGCAGGTGCTGACTTTTATTAAATCGGACACTTACCTGTCCCAGGGTCCAGCGATGCAGGGGAACGAAGCCCCGCTCGTCTCCCCCTCCACGCGGCGGCGCCAGCATTGTAACTGTGGGCGCCAATCGCGCATGCGCAGTGGGTGCCCGGCTGTGAAGGCACAGCCGGGCACCCACTGCGCATGCGCGATTGGCCGCGCAATCATCTGGGACCTGTGATGTGTCCCAGATGATTGGCAAGAGGGAGGAGGCAGAGCTGATCTTCCTTCCTGCGCCAAGGGAACTGATGTCAAGGACCTAGGTGTTGAAGGAGGCAGACTACAAGGGACCCCCTAGCAACAGGCATTTAGAGGTGAGTTAAAAAAAAAAAAAAAATTCCAAATTTTTTTTTTTTTAAATCTTTTTTATGCACGCAAATGACTTTTTTTTGGGGGTGGAACTCCACTTTAAAGCAGCTCTTCAGTCATTTTTTCAACTTTCCATCTATTAAATCTTCTGCCCTTGTTTTAACTTTGGATAGTAAAATTTTTGTATGGCAGTAAATACCTTATACAGCCCACTTCCTGTTAGTCCGGTAAAAAGCCTAGGCTTATGACATCATGCACAGCTCTATCACTCTCATGAGAATTTGCCAGGAAGGGAGGGGGGTGAGTCTTAAGAGGGCCAAAGAGCTGCAGAGCTCAAGGTGTGTGTTTTTATGTGTGTCTAAATCCAGGAAGTGAACAGGCAGCAGCTTCAGCTGCCCACAGTTAAAATGGCTGCAGACAGACTCAGTGGAGGGATATTTCTGCAGCATATTTGGCAAGTATAGAATCACAGTATATATAAAATAATATGCAAAGTGGTTGGAGGGAAGCTTCAGAATGGCAAAGATGTTTTTTTACAAGTTATGTGACCAGACTGCAGTTCCTCTTTAAATCTAATGTGGTGTCATGAATGAACAGCCATTACATTCACCCACAATTCCTTACACATACCTTCTGGCACAGTATACCCAGCAGATAACCACTTATAAATGGAATGTAGGAAATGTGTTGCAGATCTTTCCTCCTGTCAGTATGTTCACTGTCAGCAGAATCAGACTGGATCCTAGTGCTGCCCCCCCCCCCCCCCTTCCCAGATGACTATTTGCTATTGGGGTGGGGAGCATTAAAGCAAATCTGTTGTTCTCCCTCCATTGGCAAAGCACAAACTTCTTTAACCACTTGCCTATTGGGCACTTTTACCCCTTCCTGCCCATGCCAATTTTCAGCTTTCAGCGCTGTCACACTTTGAATGACAATTGCACGGTCATGCTACACTGTACCCAAACTACATTTTCATCATTTTTTTCCCACATGAATAGAGAAAAAAAAAAGAAACGTTTTCATAGTTTGTTATCAAATTTTGCAAACAGGTAATTTTTCCCTTTCACTGCTGTGCGCTGATGAGGCTGCAATAATAGGCTACAATGATGGACACTGATGAGGAGGCACTGAGTGGGGCTGATAGGTGGCACTAATTGGCAGTACTGGGGGCACAGATTGGCACGGCACTGATCATCAGTGTACATGCCCCTTTTAGAGAAGCTGGTTATGGGCTCTCTTTTCATGCTGCCAGCATGAGGAAAGGAGTGCCGATAACCGGCTTCTATTTACATCCATGATCAGCTGTGATTGGACACAGCTGATCACATGGTAAAGAGCCGCTGATTGGCTCTTTACCTCAATCTGCGATCAGCAGTGTCCTCCAGACACTAATCAGAGCGTGCTGCCCGGCCTCCCAGAACTAGATGGCTGCGCTGTAGCCATTATTCATCAAGTGGTTAAAGAATAATTCCAGATGTAGTAGTTTTTACATAGGTCCAGCTTGGGCCAATGTAACATTTAGCATACCTGTGGGAACCCTCTAAAAGCTGGAAAACACTGTAGTAGTCAGGGCCGGTGCTACCACTAGGCAAACTAGGCAGCTGCCTAGGGTGCCCGGCCACTGGTGTTCCTACTCTCTTCTCTCTGCAGCAAGCAACTAAGTCTGAGCATGAGCGGACAGCCGCCGCTCCATTTGCACATAGTGTCAGAGGCTCAGCGGTGGTGGAGTACCGTGTCTGTGTCCCGACTCCCGAAATAATGGAAGCAAACATTAATTGATGGCCGCTGGTAGGCTGCATTTGATTGGCGCTGGTGAGGCTGCATTTGATGGGAGCTTCATTAAAAAGGGGTATACATGGGCAGGGCAAAGGAGGTGGAGTCAGGTGTGGAGCGGCAAAATGTGGTTTCGCCTAGGGTGTCAAAAATCCTTGCACCAGCCCTGGTAGTAGTCCCCACTGCTCCAGTGATCTCCACTAGCTTCTGGGTCCTGTGCTGAGCAACTGCCCTGCTGCATTCTCAACACTTTGGTCCGCAGCTCAATACAGGCGCCATTCATTGAATGCTGTGTATTTTCTTACTGAATCCAAATTGTCTTCCAAATGGACAAAGTGGAGAGGCAGAGAGGCGATATCACGCTTTCCACCTCATCCAGAGAAAGCTTTGTATTCACTGAGAAAATGAACCCGAGCATCTGACGTGTGTTCAAAATGCAACAGGGCAGCCGCTCGGCACAGAACTGGAAACTAGTGGGGATCACTGGAGTAACAGTGTCTACAACAGTGATTTTCAGCTTCTAGAGGGGACCCACAGGTAAGGTAAAGGCATAGTTACATTGATCCAAGCAGGGCCAACGTAACTATGTCAAAAATGCCAAAACGTGCAATTTTTTAAGTTCTCTACTACCTCCTAACATGACAACAGGTTCACTTTAAATTGTATGTAAACCCCAACAACAAACTCAACTTATTTGTTCTGTGTTGGTCTTCTAAGGATAGATTTTAAATCATTTTGTTTTATCCGTTTGAGAAGTGTGAAAAAAATACCTGTTGAGATCAGAAATACAATCAGTTTCTGCAAAGTCTGCAATGAAGAGGGAGATGTGCTCTGTAGTTCTAAACTTCCTATCTTAGGGTGACAACTCCGCTCATGCAAACATACAGTACAATGACTGTTCCCACCCTAGGGCAGAAATTGCATTACTAGTCGGAAAAAACAAAGGAGGTGAAGAAAAAAAAAAAAAAAAAAAGTAAAAAAAAAATAAAAATAAATAAAAAGCCTGAAAGAAACTGATGTAGCCACCAAGCAGCGGTAAAATGCAATGAGTGACATTTTTTTTCTTGGGTGTGAGACAGATAGAGCTTTCTTTTGGTGGTCTTTATTCATCAGTTTTTTTTATTTTTAGCAAAAAACTAAAACAAGACTGAAAATTTTTGGGGGAAAAAAAAAAAAAGTGTTTGTTATAAAATTTTGTAAAAAATAAATTTCTCCCTTTCAATGATGTGCGCTGATAAGGCTGCACGGACGGCACCGATGAGGCGGCATTAATATGCAGCACTGATAGTCTCTGGTGAGCATCACTGGTGGGGCTGCACGGATAATCTCTGCAGTGATTATCAGCGCAGATCCCCCATCAGGAAAGCCACCCATCGTCTCTCCTCTATGCACGCGCAGTCAGCATGAGTAGAGGAACGCCGGTGACCGGCAATTTCTAATTACACTGTGATCAGCTGTGATTGGACACAGCTGATCACATGGTAAAGAGCCAACGTCATAGGCTCTTTTCCATGGTCGAAGATGCAGTGTGTCTGAGCGACACACCACACCTCCAATCGCCACGCTGCGAGCCCCCGTGGTCGCGCACGAGCAGAATGTCGCAAAGGACGTCATTGGAAATCAGGACAGAACATTTAAACCACCGCCCACCCATCATTTTGCTATAAGCCAGGTGGGATGTGATTACATTTCACATGTTGGTAGAGTAATGCCCTGCACACATGATAGGATTTTCCAACAACAAAACCCTGGATTTTTTTCCAAAGGATGTTGGCTCAAACTTGTCTTGCATACACACGGTCATACAAATGTTGTCGGAAATTCCGAACGTCAAGAACGCGGTGACGTACAACACGTACGACGAGCCGAGAAAAATGAGGTTCAATAGCCAGTGCGGCTCTTCTGCTCGATTCCGAGCATGCGTGGACTTTTGTGCGTCGGAATTGTGTACACACGATCAGAATTTCCGACAAAAAGTTTTATTGTCGGAAAATTTGAGAACCTGCTCTCAACCATTAGTTGGCGGAAATTCCAACAACAAATGTTCTATGGAGCATACACACGGTCGGACTTTCCGACAACAAGCTCACATCCAACATTTGCTGTCGGAAAATCCTATCGTGTGTACGGTGCATTACTCTTCCTGCATAGTAACAACTCTCTTTCATTGCAGGTAAATAATGGATTCCAAGCAGAAGCAGAGTGACATCATTGAGTTCTTGATGATGGAGGGGTGCAGACTGTCCAACATTAATGGTGGGTTCTCCCTTCTTTAAAAACTTCATCTATCTGTGTATATTGTTCTGGTCAGTGTGTCATCTGCATAAACATTCTGTAGCCTCCTGTGGATGTCAAAAAGCCTGCAATTCTCCTTCATCAAGTACTCATTGATGGCACATTTCTTCTCCTTGGAATCCATTATTTACCCGTGATGGGAAAGAAGAGGATTTACTATAGAGGAGTGGTTCTCAACTCCTGTCCTCAGGACCCACTAACAGGCCAGATTTTATTACCTTGGGGAGATGCAGACTAGAATACTGTAATCACTGAGCAGCAAATTATATCACCTGTGATGTATTTCAGGTATCTTGCAAACCTGGCCTGTTAGTGGGTCCTGAGGACAGGGGTTCAGAACCACTGCTAGAGGAAGGGTAACTCCACATGACATTTGAGTGACCCAAGTTCTGTCCACTTTTGCATTACTTTCAGTAGAGCCCTCGTGCCGTCTCTCCTTTCTGTAGAAAAGTAAAGGAAATGGTCTCTGCTGCTTGGCCTCACATCATCCTTGATTAGCTACCATCTTTGAGACCCTTTGGCTCTGTGATACCTATAGAATGGAGTGGGGGGCCGAGTTGGGTGTGTTCAGTATTCTTTAGTCATTACACCTAATTGAAGAGAATCTCTTGGCAGCATTTTATACATTTGATTGACAGAAAGCTGCAGACAGGAGCTGACAAAAAGGAAGTAAGACATGGCAAAGCTAAACACATCATTATAAAATTCCAATGCCGTATATAGTCTCAGCGGTGTCAGCAGAGTGACTGTACTGTAAGATCTCCTTTTATTCAAAGATGTTTAACATTTTGCTTCAGCAGTGAATGTCTTCTGTGACAGTATTCTACTACCCAGTATTCCCTTACCACTCTTTAATTAGGTTGAAGCTTTAACCTGGAAAATCTGTGATGGACACTGCAGGGGATACTCCACAGCTCTGAGATGTTTGGGGGGGGGGGGGGGGGGGGGATTGAACAAGCAGGTTTATAGAAGGAGATATTTTGAACAGAAAATATAGCTGTCCATCAACCATAATAACTTGTACTTATTGGGCGTAGCTAGACGTCGGTTCTGACAATATCCCCTGTGCAATATGGATATTAACAAAGACTCCCATTCTCTGAGGCTTCATTTTTTTTTTTTTTTATCTTGAGCGACTCAGCTCTGCTTACATATGCATACAAATGTTGTGGTCTTGGACTGTTCAGTCTAAATGCATGTCCCTCCCAGCAGCACTGCATGCATGAAGACTGCAAGTGCAGTTTCTCCAGAGCTTTTTATTTGCAATCCAGAATCCCAACGTATCCCTTTGCGTAAATGCCGGCCTGATGGAAAATGTGGATATAACAGAGGAACTCGGAACAAATAAAAAAGTATCACGGACAGTACTCAATTTTCTGTCACAATTGCACTAATACGGCTTCAATAAGGTTAGCAAATGAAGGCAAGCTCTGCTGACCCCCAGTACCCAATCATATGCAGGCAAAATTGTATTTTTTTTTATATATTCCTTGCATGTGAATGGGTATTTTTTGCAAAGTGAAGCTTCATCTCATTTATTAAAAGCACTGGAGTAACTGAATTTACAAAGTGCACAGTCTATTTGCCTATGTGCTCCAATCAACCCCTATATTGTCGGAGCGGCAGATGATCAAATCAGTCACCCCCCCCCCCCCGCCCCCATTCTACCCTCTCTTTCATAAGCATAATTCAAAACAACAACTGGTATGCACAGAAGGATGGTGCAATGTCTTTTGGAAGGCAATCGTTTTTTTCCTTTCTGTAGCCTGGTCCCATATATCCCCTGTGGTCACACAGAACCTCCCCCTCTGTAATTAGTGGATCGGCTTGGTGTGTGTCCCCCTGAGGCTCCCTTGGTGAGTGTGGTGGGAGAGGGGACATGTTGAACCATGATATATGATCACTTTCATTCATTGCTGTATTTATAAATACAAATGCTAACCTGTATATGATCTTATTGTTACGAGAGCTGTATGGAAACTGGTGGTCCATAAAAATCCCCTGAAGAAGCCAATGTTGGTGAAACATGTAGGGATAGGACATCCATTACTGACCACCTCATGTATATGGATATTAAATGACCAGCAAAACCATTTGTAAATATGCTCTGCTAACAAATTTTAATTGAACCCCACATGTATTGATGTTTTATACCTGTCGACTAACAAGGTCTCAGACCTCCACCTGGTCTGGACATGCGTTATTGGGACAGAGTGAACTCACATAGTCAGTCCGCATGATCTCCATTCTTGGCTGCAAGGAATAGTTGTCATCAGTAGGTTTGGGGCAGAGGTCAGTGACTCTGTCCGGCTGCCAGTGCTTCAGCTGGGTAGTTTTTAACATTCCGGGGTTCGGTCTGCTGCTGGGCAGAATGGCCGATTGCCCCAGCTTCTTGAAGCTGTGGAGGCACTGTAGGTGCGAGGCAGAGGCCAGCGGCGCTCTGTCCTGTTGGCAGTGATTCAGCCGGGAGTAGAAGCTTCACTACATCAGCTTGTCGCTGGGCAGAGGGGCCGACTGCCCCGGCTCCCTGGAACACCGCAGTTGTTGATGCTGGGCAGAGGTTGGTAACATTCTGCTCGGTTGCCAGCTCTACTGCTGGGTTGGTGGCATCATGCTGTGGTGCCATCTGCTCCATCTCCCTTACCCTCATCTGGCTGCTGATAAATGACCACCACCCTCTCATCGTGAGCCTCCGGAACTGCCACAGAAGTGGGGGCAGAGGTCTTGGACCCTCTGTCCCATGGCCAACGCTTCAGCTGGGGAAGTTCCTTGTAACTCCACAGATGGGGCTGTTGGTGCTGGGCAGAACTCAGTGAAGTTTGGCAAGAGGCTAGCATTCAGTCCTCTCCAAAACCCCCTGCGCCGGATAGGTCTGTCACAGAGATTTTAATTTGCATAATGGTTTTCCAAAACAGTTTAATTCAAGGAATGCTGTCAATGATAACTGACATGCGCTTGCGCTCTCAATCGAACTGTTAAGCTATCAAATCTCTGGTGTAATAACTAATCACATGTAAACTGCAAATCAAATCAGAGGCTAAGATGGCAGCTTCCTTGGCTGTAAAAGGTTAGAAGGGTTTAGTTTTGCTTTAAAATGGCACAAAAATCATCTGAGTATTTTGTTTGTAATCAGAGGCGGGTTGATGGTGAACGTCTTCCTCAGCATGTACCTGTCTACTGGTATTAATGCATTAGTCATCTGTAAATCACAAAACTATGGGACATAAGGCGAAACATCTGCTACTGTTATTTCATAATGAGATGGGTTTTATTTAATAACAGTAGGTGCAATCTACTTGAAGTATAGGAAGTACACTCAGTAATGACAGGCAAAACAGAATGGAATGTTCCAAATTCTATTCGCAAGTCATTAAAAGGATCTATTCACCTATAAGTGACACATTTGTGACTCGCCCACCTGAAGCCACCATCACATGCTCAGTTTTACTGTCTTAGATTTAATTTATTTTACATCAAGTAATGCACAAGTTCACGCTATCACTGCGCTAATTATAGTTGTAATATGGGATTGTTTATATGAGAGGTAAGGAGCACCTATTTATTGCCCTCCATGTAAGTCCCAACGACAGCTTTCTTCATTTATAGAAATGTGTGGAGACCAGAATAGTCTGTCTAGCAATGCACAATGGTGAACTGCATCTTGCTATTGATTTTTAGTTTATACGAGAACTTTAGGCTACTTTCACACTGAGGCGCTTTACAGGCGCTACAGCGCTAAAAACAGCACCTGTATAGCGCCTCTCCTGTGTCTCCAGTGCGAAAGCCCGAGGGCTTTCACACTAGAGTGGTGCGCTTGCAGGACGGTCAAAAAAATCCTGCAAGCCGCATCTTTGCAGGGCTATAGGAGCGGTGTATTCACTGCTCCTAAAGCGCCCCTTCCCATTGAAAACAATGGGGAAGCGCCGCAAACCCGCCGGCAAAGCGCCGCTTTGCAATGGTTTTAACCCTTTCCCGGCCGCTAGCGGGGGTTAAAACCGCGCCGCTAAAACGACGGTAAAGTAGCGCTAAAAATAGCACCGCTTTACCACCGGTGCCCGCCCAAGTGTTAAAGTAGCCTTACTGTGTGTCCCAGAAGCTAGTTAAAAAAAAAGGTTATAAAAGATCCAGTGTCCTACAGTGAAATTCCAGGCAACTGATTAAAAGCCTAACTCCACATTTATTGTTCCTTTCATTTGTTTGGTCCAAGCTGGCCAAAATAAATGTAGGTGCACTTGCTGGGCGCACTGTATGAACTGTATGTGGCCATAGTTATATACAAGTACACAGCGCTGTGTTCCACCAACCTGGAACAAAATAGAGAGTCGGGCTGAGCGCCACTCAGCCATTCACCGAAAGCTTCTATGAATGAATCCAAAGCTTCCTCTGATTTGCTGTGGTGGAGAGGCGGGCAGATGAGGTCAGGAGCTCCAACTCAGCCAATGAGAGGAACCTTTGTATTCATCCATAGAATACAAAGCTTCCTCTAAATTACTGAGAGTCGCTCAGCTGCACTAAATTTTGTTCCAGACGTGGGATAGGAAGTTCCAATCCCACTGCCAACACACAACCACGTATGCTGTATGTAGCTGAAGCTACATACACTGCTTCAAGCAAGCACACCTAGTGCTAGTAAATAGTTTGTTTGGGCCAGCTTGTCCCAAACAAACTTCTTAAAAAGGGACATTAAATCGGTTGTACACCCCATTCATGATATTGGAACTAAGCACATATACAGTATATTGTCAAAAGAATTGGGACACCCGCCTTTACACGCACATGAACTTTAATAGCATCCCAGTCTTATGCCCCGTACACACGGTCGGATTTTCCGACGGAAAATGTGTGATAGGACCTTGTTGGAAATTCCGACCGTGTGTGGGCTCCATCACACATTTTCCATCGGATTTTCCGACACACAAAGTTTGAGAGCAGGCTATAAAATTTTCCGACAACAATATCCGTTGTCGGAATTTCCGATCGTGTGTACACAAATCCGACGCACAAAGTGCCACGCATGCTCAGAATAAATAAAGAGACAAAAGCTATTGGCTACTGGCCCGTTTATAGTCCCGACGTACGTGTTTTACGTCACCGCGTTCAGAATGATCGAATTTTCCGACAACTTTGTGTGACCGTGTGTATGCAAGACAAGTTTGAGCCAACATCCGTCGGAAAAGATCCCAGGATTTTGTTGTCGGAATGTCCGAACAAAGTCCGACCGTGTGTACGGGGCATTAGTCTGTAGGGTTCATTATTGAGTTGGCCCACCCTTTGCAGCTATAACAGCTTCAGCTCTTCTGGGAAGGCTGTCCACAAGGATTAGGAGGGTGTCTATGGGAATGTATGACCATTCTTCCAGGAGTGCATTTGTGAGGTCAGGCACTGATGTGGAGGAGAAGGTCTGGCTCGCAGTCTCCGCTCTAATTCATCCCAAAGGTGTTCTATCAGGTTGAGGTCAGGACTCTGTGCAGTCCAGTCAAGTTCCTCCACCCCAAACTCACTCAACCATGTCTTTATGGACCTTGCTTTGTGCACTGGTGCGCAGTCATGTCTGAACAGGAAGGGGCCATCCCCAAACTGTTCCCATGAAATTGCCCAAAATTTTTTGGTATACTGACACTTTAGGCGTTCCCTTCACGGGAACCAAGGGGCCAAGCCCAACCCCTCAAAAACAACCCCACACCAAAATCCCCCTCTAACAAATGATTTGGAGGAGTGGCCCAATACTTTTGGTAATATAGTATGAATGAGCGAGTTCAACCCAATAGAACATCTTTGGGATAAATCAGAGCGGAGACTGCGAGCCAGGCCTTCTCGTCCAGCATCAGTGTCTGACCTCACAAATGCGCTTCTGGAAGAATGGTCAAACCTTCCCATAGACACACTCCTAAACCTTGTGGACAGCCTTCCCAGAAGAGTTGAAGATAATTTGCATAGATTTTTTCACTTCCTGTTTGGCTATGGGGCAGTAAGTGAAGGGAAATCTCTGCAATGGGACAGGGATGGTGAAAAATAAACTGACAGGGGCTATAACCCTCCCTTACTCTATCCAAAATGAAAAAGTGTTGCCTATAGTTCTACTTTAACCACTTCCCACCCACTTTAACCACTTCAGGAACGTCCCTCAGAAGGAGCTGGATCGTGCCCGCGCAGCGGTGCGATCCCGATGCGCTCGCGTCACCCGGACACGGCGCATCTCGGATCGGCAGGGGGGCTCTGTGATTGGCCCTCCTGATCACATGACGACCGTGTCCAATCACAGCCGTCATGTGATGTAAACACAGCCGGTTGCTAGGCGATCAGCTCTCCTCTCCTCACACGGAAGTTGTCGCTGAGGAGAGGAGAGCGGATTGCTGCAGCCGGCTGATGATCAGTGAGTATGAGCTGTTTTTTACAGCTTTTTACTCACTGTTCACCAACCTACTGTCACCACACATGTCCCCATACAATGTAAAACACACACATGTCCCCATACAATGTAAAACACACACGTGTCCCCATACAATGTAAAACACACATGTCCCTCACATATGTCCCACTAAAATCACATGTCCCAATGGTAATCTGCACACATATGTACGTGATCACCTGCACACATCTGTACATGATCATTTGCGTACATATGTCCGTGATCACACAAACCAATTATTATACACTTAACAGGATTTTTTTTTATCAAAAACATGTAGCAGAATACATTTTGGCTGAAATTTATGACAAAATTCGATTTTATTGGATTTCTTTTAAAACAGAAAGAAAATATTGTTTTTTTTTCCAAATTTCCACTATTTTTGCGCTTATATCGCAAAAAAATAATAATGGCGTCGTGAATAAATACCACCAAGAGAAAGCTGTATTTGTACGAACAAAATGATAAAAATTTCATTTGGGTACAGCGTAGCATGACTGAGTAATTGTCATTAAAAGTGTGACAGCGCTGAAAGCTGAAAATTGGTCTGGGAAGGAAGGGGGCGAAAGTGCCCAGTATTGAGGTGGTTAAGCACAAATTTCTGATAATTTTATGGAGAGGACTAAGAAGATATAACCATGCCAATGGTGCAGCAGAGACCTATAAGTGGCGTCGCCACCCACAGTTGCAGATTGCCAGCCGCCCGCATACTGGAAGCAGTGCGGCACGCTTTATGGGGGCACTAGACTAAATTGCCTCTCAGCCCAGTCCGCCCCATAAGACTGGCGCTACACTAACAGTGTAAGCCGGCGCAGACTCTTTCCATGCTGCCCCCCTGCAAAGTGCTGCCCTAGGCCTGGGCCTTGTCGGCCTAGGCCAGGATACAGCGTTGATTATACTGCGGAACTCACTGCTTTCCTAATGTATTAGCAAGAACGCAACATACAGGCCAACAAATGTCTGAGATGCCATTACACTGATTAGACACTGAAAGACAATACCTGAGGATTGAAGCCGTCTCCAACATCTCAGCCATGAAAGTTGAAACTCCTTTGAGCTGACTGTCCCCAGCTCCGACCCGAGCAAGAATGCAATCCACAATGCTCACCTCCGCATAGTCACATGGTACAAAACAGCCAATCTGGGCCATGAGGACTATTACTCCAGTCTGGCGAATATAAGTGGATTTTCCACCCATATTAGGACCTAAGAGTAAAACATAGTGCAAAGGCTTAATTTTTTTTTTTTTAATTAAAACGTATAAATAAATCAGATAAGTTCCTTTGTTATTAAAAAGAGACAGCACAGCAAATGTTGCTAACTTTCAAGAACAATCTCTCTTACAGAAACCTAGAAGAGCCCCATTCGATAAGGGACGAATAACCCCGCACACTCACTCGTGTGTAGGCATAGTAGTTTACTATAAGCTATTCAAGCTCTGTAAATAACAGGCGGAGCTCAGAGCTCCACCTACTGGTTGGATAAAAGTATACTTTTTTTTATGCAACATCGTATACTCACCTGACCGAGATTCATCAAAATTTGGATTTTTTTTAGCCTTCACAATAAGAAAATATGTAAAAAAAAAAAAAAAAAGTGCTGTAAAGGCAAGGATGCTTTCAAAAATACTGCAATAGTTTTATCAAGTACAAAAGGTTTAAACAGAAAAAAATATTTGGTGTATCCACCCTTGCCTTTAAAACAGCATCAATTCTAATACGTACACTTGCACATTTTTTTAAAGGATCTCAGCAGGTAGGTTATTCTAAACATCTAGAACTAATTAAAGTAGTTCTAAAGGCACAAAGGTTGTTTTTTACCGTCATGCATTACATGCATGAAGGTAAAAAAAAAAAAAAAACCTGTGTGCAGCAGCCCCCCCCCCCCCTAATACTTACCTGAGCCCCCTCTCGATCCAGCAATGTCCACGAGAACCTTGCCTTTCCAGGGATTCACACTCCTGATTGGCTTTTGACAGTCATCGACTACCGCTGCTGTCAATCACAGCCAGTGAGCCAATCAGGGGATGGAGGGGGCCCGAGCCGTGGCTCCGTGTGTGAATGGACACAGAGCCGCAGCTTGGGAGCGCCCCTGCTTGGGTGCCCCCACAGCAGGCACCCGGCAGGAGGGAGGAGCCAGAAGCGCCGGCATGGGACCTGAGGAGGATCCGGGCTGCTCTGTGCAAAGCTACTGCAACAGAGCAGGCAAGTATAAACTTTTTTTTTTTTTTTTTAAATAATAACCAAGGGTTTGAATATCGTAAGAGTTAATAGCAGTTCTGCTGTGGATTTAGGTTGCCTTTTGTCACTTCATAGACTCGACATTGAGAAGATAGTTCTATATGATTTTGGCTTGTATCTTTTGTCCTGCTGCAGAAAAAAATATGGGATAGATCGGATGGTATTTCATGATGGATAAGTATCTGCTAGTACTTCTAGCAATGAGGACACCATTAATTCTGTCCAGATCTCCAACTCCACATGCAAGTTAACCTCCACCATGCTTCACAGTTTAAAATGTAATAACTCTGCGCTCAGTATTGTGCTGTACTAAACAAAAAAAAATCTTTTCCAATCACACAGAGAAGCTACACACAAAATATCCAAATATGAGATATCCAAACATTAAACCAAAATGCTACGCTATGCCTTAAATCTGGTGAAACATATAACACCATTGGTTAGCTGCTTTGAAGGGCAGGGGAGACATCTGGGCTCTAATAGATCCCTAATGTCGCCATAAAGGGGACCCGTCACTACCCAAAGCCATCACAAGGTTGGGGGGGGGGGGGGTGTTGGCACTCTTCTGATAGCAAAAAAGTTAATTAAAAAAAGAATTATAAATATTTCAGCAACCTGTACTGGCCATGTCACTTTTTGCAGAATCACGAAAGGTGCCTTGCAGTGCCGATATTTATCGATACTAGAGGTCGACCGATATATCGGCTGATATCTGGCGTTTTTTACTTAATCGGCATATTGTGCTGATAAAAAAAGGCCGATATAGCTTCAGTGCGACTTGTAAATGACTTCTGTAATAGAAGTCAATGCAAGTTGCCTGAAATCTTCTGTGAAGACTTCTCCCCTCTTGGCAGCCTGCCAAATCTGATAAAAAGAACCTGAAGTGATACAATGTTTACACTTATCAATGGACTAAACTCTGTGTGTAGAAGCTCTCAGTTTAACCATTTAAAGACTAAATCTTTTCTGACATTTATTGCTTACAAGTAAAAATCCTGTATTTTCTGCTAGAAAATCACTTAGAACCCCCAAACATTATATATATATATTTTTTTAGCAGAGACCCTAGGGAATAAAATAGCGGTTGTTGCAATATTTTATGTCACACGGTATTTGCGCAGTGGTCTTTCAAACGCATTTTTTTTTTTTAAATACACTAATAAATTTAAAAAGAAACTACCGTATATACTCGAGTATAAGTCGTTCCGAGTATAAGTCGAGGCCCTAATTTACCACAAAAAAAAATGGGAAAAACCTATTGACCCGAGTATAAGACGAGGGTGAAAAATGCACAGCTACTGTAAGTGGAAAAGAGGGTCAACAATGCCCATTTGCAGCATCACTGTGCCCATTTGCAGCCATAGGTCCCCTGAACTTCAAACTTGGTAGTTAAGGGTTCCTAGATGCCCCCTAGCTGCAGCCAAAATTTGGGGTCTCTGAACCCAAAGGGTCGCGAAATGACATTGCTGCAGATGGACACAGTTGACTGAATTTGGGGCCCCGTATCTCTGGGCCACTTTGTGCAAACCCAGTGGAACTAGCACCATAAAATTGCCAAAGCTGGGGTTTCCAGCACCAAGTGGCCCCGAGATACAGTGCCTCAAAAATCAGTTCAGAAAATGTGAAGCACTTTTCTGCAGCAGAGAATGACATTTTCCGAACCGGTTTTGGGGCCCCGTATCTCAGGGCCAC
The DNA here is from genome assembly GCA_037952835.1 of Lithobates septentrionalis. Taxonomy (NCBI): domain Eukaryota; kingdom Metazoa; phylum Chordata; class Amphibia; order Anura; family Ranidae; genus Lithobates; species Lithobates septentrionalis. The sequence goes on from JBBDGP010002373.1 coordinate 1,370,368, forward strand.
TTGGTGCTAGGAACCCCAGCTTTGGATATGTTATGGTACCAGTCCCACTGAGTTTGCACACCAAATTTGGGGTTCCTAGCACCAAGTGGCCCTGAGATATGGGGCCCCAAAGTCGGTTCAGAAAATGTCAAACACTTTTCTGCAGCAGAGAATGACATTTTCCGAAACGAATTTGGGGCCCCATATCTTGGGGCCACTTGGTGCTAGGAACTTCAGCTTTGGATATGTTGTGGTACAAGTTCCACTGGGGTTGCACACCAAATTTGGGGTTCCTAGCACTAAGGGGCCCTGAGATACGGGGCCCCAAAGTCGGTTCGGAAAAAGAAATTTTTTGCTGCAGAAAAGTGCTTGACTCGAGCATAAGTCGAGGGGGGCACTTTCAGCACAAAAAAATGTGCTGAAAAATTCGACTTATACTCGAGTATATATGGTAAGCAGTAAAGTTAGCCCATTTTTTTTTCGTCCAAAAGTTTTGATTACCTGTATTTGTGTATTTAATATTTAAGATATATATATATATATATTTTTTTTTTAATCTAAATTATACATACAAGTGAACTGATTGGAGGTTTGTTTTGTTTAATAAATGTAAAAAATTTTCTGTATCACTTAAGGTTGCTCTCACACTGGAGCGGGCATGCGTTGACGGTAAAACGCTGCTAGTTTTAGCGGCGCTTTACCGTCATTTTAGCGGCGCTATTCGGCTGCTAGCGGGGCTGCTCAATGGGCAGGAGTGGTGGTATACACCGCTCCAAAGATGCTGCTTGCAGGACTTTTTTTAACATCCTGTCAGCGCATCGCCTCAGTGTGAAAGCACTCGGGTTTTCACACTGAGACTGCAGGGGAGCCGTTTTACAGGCACTTCACAGGCGCTATTTTTAGCCCAAAAGCGCCTGAAAAATGGTCCAGTGTGAAAGGGGTCTAACTGTTAGATTTTATGAGATGAAGGGGAAAAAAAAAAAAGAAGAAAAAAAAAAAAAATAAAAAAAAAAAAAAGGAAAAAAATAAAAAACGGCCTAATATATCGGCCCAAAAAAATCGGCATCACATAACGGCCATCGGCCGCCGCGATTTCTAAATATCGGCCAGAGAAAAACCCATATCGGTCGACCTCTAATCGATACAGTTAAAGAATTTAAAAAATCTATATAAATACAATTTTAAATTAAAAAAAAAAAAAACCTAATAAAAATACCACTGCTTACCTGCACATAAACAAAAATGCAAACATGCATGTAGGCATGTAGGTCCGGCACGCACATGTAAACAGTGATTGCACCACACGTGAGGTATCGCCTTGAACATCAGGAGTGAATGTAATAATTCTAGGGCCATCATTTAACGCTAAACTGATAACCTGTAAAGGCTTTTGAAGCTTCAACTATGGACAATTTTATGTACTGAAATTTATTGCCATTTTACATGCATGTGCAATTTAAAATCTTGACACATTTGGCATCTATTAACTTGATGCAACATCATCTTCTATAATTTTACCAAATAATTGGGTATTATATGGTTTGTGTGCACTAAAATTCCTGAAATGTTGCATTTGATAAATGGCTGCACAAATATCAGGCGAGAAAAAAAAATTGCAACAGCCACTACTTTATTTCACAGGGCCTCAGCTTGCAGAAAATATATAATGTTTGGGGGTTAATTTTATAGATTTTTTTTTTTTTTTTTTTTACGCGTGTGAAAAATATGGAGGATTGGACAATTTTTCTCCGCACCTCCTGTTTCATTAACATTTTAGGTTCCCACCACGGTCACCAGCACAGCGTGTGCCCAGACAAACCTGACAGATGTTTTAATTAATGCCCAAGCTACCCAAAACTAAAAATAATTTTTTGCTTCAGACGTACTTTTAAGTTTCTGATATTCGGAAATTAGAAAAACGTTTAGAACTCAGCGTATATCTCCGACTGACACAAATCCTTAGTCTGACTGGAAGCCAAATGCAATGTGGATTAAAAGCCGCTTCCCAGACACAACAGGGACCGGTTGTCAGAATAACTTGAAACAAAATTTCCGTTTGATTAAATCAGAGGCACCAGGAAGAGGGGCATCATCTCTCCCGCTCATTATTGTAATGCTTCTAATGCATCAATCACACCAGCTATTCCTAAAGTCATATGTCATCTAAAATGTGGAAGCCTATTTGCAATTGCTCGTTATTTACAGCGTTCAAACGAAGGATCAAAATGAAAATACGAAAAACAATTTCTTCCCTTAATGCAGATGTGGGTACAGGAAATTTTTTATACAAACTACAGCAAATGTGTTTTAAACGATGTATCTGACAGACAGAAGTAAATGCTCAGAGTTTTATTAGCTGGGTACCTCTAGGGGGTTCTTACTGAAGGAGAATTCCAGTCAGGATAAAAACTTGAAACCATGCATTACTATCATCGGGTTATGTGGTCTTATTTGATAGCGAGCTGCAGGGCCTAAACTGACAGCAATTTCCAAAATGGCTTCCTGATCTGAAAGTCTTATCCTTACTGCTAATAGATTATTCATTTTATACAGGATTTATACTGCGCCTACAGTTTGCGCAGTGCTTTACAATATAAAGGGAGACAATACAGCAACAATACAAATCAACTTTCCTACAAGCTTACAATCTAAGAGAGGGGCTGGTGAAACAAAAAGGTAGTAACTGAGGGATGAACTGATGAGGGAAGTAGAAGATTCGTTTCTTAGCTGAAGACAGGAAAGGCCTCCCTGAAGAGATACGTTTTCAGGGATCGCCTAAAAGTGGACAGAGTAGGAGATAACCGGACATATTGTTGTAGAGAGTTCCAGAGGATGGGAGAGGCTCAGGAAAAGTCCTGGAGACGAGCATGGGAGGAGCAGACAAGGGAGCCTGAGAGCAGATCATGGGAGGAGGAGACAAGGGAGCCTGAGAGCAGATCATGGGAGGAGGAGACAAGGGAGCCTGAGAGCAGATCATGGGAGGAGGAGACAAGGGAGCCTGAGAGCAGATCATGGGAGGAGGAGACAAGGGAGCCTGAGAGCAGATCATGGGAGGAGGAGACAAGGGAGCCTGAGAGCAGATCATGGGAGGAGGAGACAAGGGATCTAGAGAGCAGATCATGGGAGGAGGAGACAAGGGAGCCTGAGAGCAGATCATGGGAGGAGGAGACAAGGGAGCTAGAAAGCAGATCATGGGAGGAGGAGACAAGGGAGCCCGAGAGCAGATCATGGGAGGAGGAGACAAGGGAGCCTGAGAGCAGATCATGGGAGGAGGAGACAAGGGAGCCCGAGAGCAGATCATGGGAGGAGGAGACAAGGGAGCCTGAGAGCAGATCATAGGAGGAGGAGACAAGGGAGCTAGAAAGCAGATCATGGGAGGAGGAGACAAGGGAGCCTGAGAGCAGATCATGGGAGGAGGAGACAAGGGAGCCTGAGAGCAGATCATGGGATGAGGAGACAAGGGAGCCTGAGAGCAGATCATGGGAGGAGGAGACAAGGTAGCCTGAGAGCAGATCATGGGAGGAGGAGACAAGGGATCTAGAGAGCAGATCATGGGAGGAGGAGACAAGGGAGCCTGAGAGCAGATCATGGGAGGAGGAGACAAGGGAGCCTGAGAGCAGATCATGGGAGGAGGAGACAAGGGAGCCCGAGAGCAGATCATGGGAGGAGGAGACAAGGGAGCCTGAGAGCAGATCATGGGAGGAGGAGACAAGGGAGCCCGAGAGCAGATCATGGGAGGAGGAGACAAGGGAGCCCGAGAGCAGATCATGGGAGGAGGAGACAAGGGAGCCCGAGAGCAGATCATGGGAGGAGGAGACAAGGGAGCCCGAGAGCAGATCATGGGAGGAGGAGACAAGGGAGCCTGAGAGCAGATCATGGGAGGAGGAGACAAGGGAGCTAGAAAGCAGATCATGGGAGGAGGAGACAAGGGAGCCTGAGAGCAGATCATGGGAGGAGGAGACAAGGGAGCCTGAGAGCAGATCATGGGATGAGGAGACAAGGGAGCCTGAGAGCAGATCATGGGAGGAGGAGACAAGGTAGCCTGAGAGCAGATCATGGGAGGAGGAGACAAGGGAGCCTGAGAGCAGATCATGGGAGGAGGAGACAAGGGAGCCTGAGAGCAGATCATGGGAGGAGGAGACAAGGGAGCCTGAGAGCAGATCATGGGAGGAGGAGACAAGGGAGCCTGAGAGCAGATCATGGGAGCCTAAAAGCAGGAGATTGTGGGAGGGGCGGAGAGGACGGTTTGGGTGATATCTGGAGAAAAGTTTGGTGATGTAGCTCGGAGCAGAGTTGTAAACGGCCTTATATGTTATTGTTTTGAATTTTATTTGTTGGTCAATGGGAAGCCAGTGGAGGGATTTGGCAGAGAGGGGTGGCAGACACTGAGCGGTTGGTAAGGTGGATGAGTCTGGCAGCGGCATTCATGATAGACTGAAGAGGGAATAGCTTGCGGAGAAGTAGGCCAAAGAGGAGGGAGTTACAATAGTCAAGACGAGAGATAACAAGGGTGTGAATGAGTTCCTTGGTAGGGGCGTATTTTGGCGAGGTTACGGAGGTGAACTCTGCAAGGTTTGGACAGCGATTGGATTTGGAGCTGAAATTAAATGGATGTATCACAGCTACATAAAAAACACACTGGGGTTGATTTACTAAAACTGGAGTGTGCAAAATCTGGTGCAACCCTGCATAGAAACCCACCAGCTTCCAGGTTTTTTTTTGGCCAAGCTGAAGTTAGAACTGTTGCACCAGATTTTTAACTCTTCAATTTTAGTAAATCAACCCCATTGTGTGGAACTCGTTTTCAAGAACCCAATAAAAACAGGCCTGAAAACTACTGGAACCTTATTCTTATTTCCAAATATACCAAAAATTCATGACATTTTAATAAACCCTAAAAATGATCAATTACCTTCTGTGTTTCTGAATTATCCACAGTGCTCTATGAGGAATGATGCTAAGGCTTAATGTACAGGGGAGGTTTTACAACCTCCCCTGAATGATTTAACATTACAGATCGTAAACGACGTTTAAAAATGTCCGTTTTGCAGCGTTTACATGCTGCATTTAAAAAAAAATACAAAAGATAAATATATATATATCTATCTATCTATATATAGATAGATATATCTATATCTAAATTTCTTCTTTTTTGCTAATTACCACATTTACAAGCTGTTACAGCAGGCACTTGGCGTTTCAAATGCCTCTGAACATCTGTTCTGAAAAAAGCCTTACTATAAAATACAATGTGGCAAACTCACCTCTCACCCACCACCACCCCACAGGACACAACCACAACTGCCAGTACAAAAATAGATTTAAAAGGATAAGTTCACCTTAAAAAAACAAAAAACATTTTTTTGTAGGTAAAACAAATGTGCATTTACCTTTTTTTTTTTTTTTTTTTTGGTAGGAGCCTGGAAAGTATTGCACCAGTGATTAGCAGGTTGCACATGCAATGCAGGACTACTGCAGATTGTCAGTGTAAGCAGGAAAAATGAATGAACGACCAGAGCACTCAACAGCACCATGGTAGTTTTGAGAACTACAAGCCATCAGATGCAAAGGCTGTTGGTACTCGTAGTTCGTTCATTCATAGCAACTGTTTTCAAATAGTGACAGCGGGTGCTGGGAGAAGATCCCTGGCCCGCTGTCACAGGGAGGTGGGGGAGCTTGTTCACACTTGCTTAAAATACTGACGCTTACCAAACGCACCTAATGCGCGTTAAGTCCTTTTGAAAAGCATTTAATGAGCATTAAAAACGCTCCCCCAAACGCCCTAAGCACGTTTGCAGTGTGGTTAACAAGCGTTTTTGGCGAGTTAAAACCGCACCACAAACATCTATTAGGCTAGGTTCATACATGTCCGATGCGAATCAGACTTTCAAAAGAGTGTTTTTTTTTTTTTATCAAGCTAGGAGGCCTATACTCAACGGAATTTTTAATCTGCTGCAGAGTCCCTAAACAAAAGGCAAGTTCACTGTCTTTTAGACTCCTGTCACACTGAGGCGTTTTTCAGGCGCTTTTGGGCTAAAAATAGTGCCTGTAAAGCGCCTGAAAAATGGCTCCCCTGCAGTCTGTGTGAAAGCCTGAGTGCTTTCACACTGAAGTGATGCGCTGGCAGGACTTTAAAAAAACTCCTGCAAGCAGCATCTTTAGAGCGGTGTATACACCACTCCTAAAGCGCCCCTGCCCATTGAAATGAATGGGCAGCGCCGCCAAACAGTTGGGAAAGCGCCGCTGTGATTCTGGGGCTGTATACTCTGTCCTGTGATTCTGGGACTGTATACTCTGTCTGAGCTGTATACGAGTCCTGACACTATGGGTGGAATCAAGTGGAATACAGGGGAATGGAGTGGGTGGATTCTATAAGGGGTGGGGCTTATGAGAAGTGGGAGAGGTCAAAAAGGAAGGGCCGGGTCTAATGCATAGAATGCATTAAGGTGAAAAAACATGAGGGTTTACAACCCCTTAAAATAGGGACATTAATTCTAGTGACAACCAAGATTCCCTTACTTTGGAGGGATTTCTTCTGACTTCCTGTTTTGGCTATAGGGCAGGAAGAGAATGAAAATCTCCCCAAAGGTGCAGAGATGGCAAAAAAAGAACACGAGCCCTATACAACATGGGGAAAAAAAAAAAAACAATCAAAAAAGTTTTGCCTATAGTTCTACTTCAGGAAGTCAGTTCCCTGGTAAAGAGAAAGAAGTTTTAGATAATCGCACACCACTTGTGTTGTCCAAAATTGTAAACATTTAAGAAAAAAGTTCCACCGAAAAGCAGATATATCCGCTCCCTTTAGAAATTGTCAAATGCAGCTCTGGGACATGAGGAGGGAACACATTTAAATTCACTTTGCTCCAATTTAAAACTGACAATAAATGCAGGACAATGTTTTGGCAAGGTTATATTGAGCCGACTCTTGCTGCCAATTGGAAGGCTGTAGAATAGAAATCTGGGAGAATCTGACGGCTTACCAGTGATAATATGGAACATCTGTTTCTCCTTCTCGAACGTTATATCATTGGGAATGAACGCCACATCATCCTGCACTTCAATGCACGGGTGTCTGGCAGATTTCAGCACTATACGTCCCTGTCCCTTCTCCAGGATGATAGGACGAACATATGGTACTGGCGCTCCATTAGAAACAAAGGCAAAGCTGACAATGGCATCTAGCTGAGCTATTACATCGTTCAGTGTCTGAATTGGATCCACATAACCTATAAAAAACAAAGAAAAATGTTTTGTTAAAGTGCATTTTTTTTATAAGCAAACAGTGAAGAAACAGGTCTCTAGAAAACATGGGGGGCTTTGAATAGCAAATCCTAGTTCCCTGGCTCTGAAGTTGACCACATTGGTTTCAATATTTTGACTGCCAACCCGAACAAGTATTGAAAGGCTAACTTTAATCTAAATTTTTCTGACATGCATACTTGCTCCCATGTTACAAAGTACTGAAGCAAGTATGTCAGCATGACCGCCAAGAAACTAGAATGTTCAGGTCAGCAATGGCAGCTCTGATATTTCCCTTAGGAAAAGTATATTAAAAAGAGACTACGCTACTTTGGCCATTAAAGTGAAAGATTCTCTTATAACAAGCCACTACTTGATGCTTTCTTTCCTACCGTAAGCAACCCTCAGGTCCGATTATGTCAAAGCTTACACAGAGTGAATAGCAACATCTTCCTTCTCATGTGACACTGCTCAACCCTGGCAATTGGCTACTCAAGCCTGAGCAATGTATTGTGGGAAAGGGTCACATGCTCCACCATACCCAGAAGGACCAGGTTTTTATTGTGGGCTTTGATGGAACAATGTAAGGGCTATAGCAGTAGCTGAGGGGTTGATCTTACAAAACCTTCTGTTTAAAGCCTCTGGGCACATGGGTATTTTCCATGGCCCTTTGCTTAATACTAGAGAAAATATGCTGCAGAGGGGAAGTCAAGAAGGGTGGGCACAGTCTCCCCTCTTTTCTCCAAACTAGGTTTAATTTGTTTTAGAAGACTGGATATTAAGCCCTACAAAGTTGGCCCCTTTATGCTTCATAGCCTTTGTATCAAGTCACCATGAGGAGGTTGAGTTGTTGAAGAGTGTGATGACCTGGTACACTTAAAGGCTTGGTTTCCACTGATGCTTTCTTCCATGCTGAAATGTGCATTTAAACTCCTGCCCACACTTGGGAACTGGGCTGTTCACATGTCAGTGTTGCTGCTGCAGTATGGTCAATGGTAGGCTGCTTTGTACCCCAAATTTCAGAACGTTTATCACATGAAGATGCCATGGGCATCTTCTTAGGATGGTTTATCCCTGCACCAAAACAGCACATTGAAAACTGTAGGCATTTGAACTTGTAAGTTTCAGCCCTCAGTGCCCAGGAGGACATCATTTATGAAGGAACATATCGGGAGTTACGGAGTTACGTACTTTAATGTCATGTTCCTGGAGGTGTCGTCGGAAGTGCTGTGAGCTGGTCGGGATTTTTTTTATTTACACAGCGCTATTCATTTGAGATATATATATATATATATATATATATATATATATATATATATATATATATATATTTATTTATTATCTCTCTCATATATATATCTATCTATATATATCCATCTATATATATATCTATATCTATCTATCTATATCTATATCTATATATCTATCCAAATCTATATATCTCTCTATATCTATATATCTCTCTATATCTATATATCTCTCTATATCTATATATCTCTCTATATCTATATATCTCTCTATATCTATATATCTCTCTATATCTATATATCTCTCTATATCTATATATCTCTCTATATCTATATATCTCTCTATATCTATATATCTCTCTATATCTATATATCTCTCTATATCTATATATCTCTCTATATCTATATATCTCTCTATATCTATATATCTCTCTATATCTATATATCTCTCTATATCTATATATCTCTCTATATCTATATATCTCTCTATATCTATATATCTCTCTATATCTATATCTCTCTATATCTATATCTCTCTATCTCTCTATCTATATATAGATAGAGATATACGCCGATAAATACGGTATATAACACACACTTTTTCCCCCTTAAAATCAGGGGAAAATCGTGGGTGCGTGTTATACGCCGATCCCCGCTAATTGTGAGCTATCGGCGGTGATCGCAGCCGACATTCACATAGCGAGTAGTTTTAAATATGGCGCCGCGGAGTTCGGAGGGACTCGGCGGAGCTGAACGAGCGCCGCCGAAATTACAGAGCCGAGATACACATAGTCGAGTGTATTCGGCTCTTTCCGGCGCCGCTCACAGTCACGCCCAGTCCCGCCATTGGACCTGTGTTATGTCCATCATAGGGCGGGACTGGGCTGGACTGTGAGCGGCGCCGGTGTTCTGCCGAGAAAGTTCCGCTCGGCGGATAAGGACCCCACTCTACTCCGCAGGCGCTGCGCCTGCGCAGTAGGATCCGGCGGAAATAGCCGAAGATAAATAGGGGAAAATCAGCTGTACACGGCGCCTGTAAGAGGGCCCCTCGCGGGCTCGCTTCGCTCGCCACGCTTCGGGCACGGCTTCGCTCGCCACGCTTCGGGCACAGCCTCGCTTCGCTCGCCACGCTTCGGGCACGGCCTTGATTCGATCGGCTCTTTTAGATTCCCCCTCTAGGTCCACTTGGATGGTGGGGAAGGAATCTGGACCCAGGGCGCAGGCGCCGTGTACAGCTGATTGTAGATTTTGTCGTTTGGCTATCTCCGGCGGCTGCTAGTAGTTCGGGGGGAACTTATCCCCTGAGGGAACTTTCTCGGCAAGACCCCGGAAAGAGCCGAATACACTCGACTATGTGTATCTCGGCGGCGTTCGTTCAGTTCCGCCAGCGCCGAGTCCCTCCGCACTCCGCCGCGCCATATTTAAAACTACATGCATGTGTATGTCGGCGGCGGCGGTAGGCATGGACACTGGGGGCAAGGCTGCACTGGGGCAAGGCTGCACTGGGGCAAGGCTGCACTGGGACAAGGCTGCACTGGGACAAGGCTGCACTGGGACAAGGCTGCACTGGGACAAGGCTGCACTGGGACAAGGCTGCACTGGGACAAGGCTGCACTGACAAGGCTGCACTGGGGCAAAGCTGCACTGACAAGGCTGCACTGGGGCAAAGCTGCACTGACAAGGCTGCACTGGGGCAAAGCTGCACTGACAAGGCTGCACTGGGGCAAAGCTGCACTGACAAGGCTGCACTGGGGCAAAGCTGCACTGACAAGGCTGCACTGGGGCAAAGCTGCACTGACAAGGCTGCACTGGGGCAAAGCTGCACTGACAAGGCTGCACTGGGGCAAAGCTGCACTGACAAGGCTGCACTGGGGCAAAGCTGCACTGACAAGGCTGCACTGGGGCAAAGCTGCACTGACAAGGCTGCACTGGGGCAAAGCTGCACTGACAAGACTGCAATGGACACTGGGTCAAGGCTGCACTGACACTGAAAAGGCTGCAATGACACTAACAAGGCTGCAGATGAACACTGATGAGGCTGCATTGATGGGCATTTTAATGTAAGTTTCTTTTCCCTAAACTTCCCTCCTAAAAGTTTTTTTCCTTAAAATTCTCTCCTAAACTATCGCTATGGAGAAACAGTCTACCTCTATGTCTACCTCTATGTCTACCTCTATGTCTACCTCTATGTCTACCTCTATGTCTACCTCTATGTCTACCTCTATGTCTACCTCTATGTCTACCTCTATGTCTACCTCTATGTCTACCTCTATGTCTACCTCTATGTCTACCTCTATGTCTACCTCTATCATTACACATATGCTTCAACTTCCAAAAGGCAAATACAAACATTAGCAGCACTAATTAATCAACATTTAGATCAACATATAAAAAAAGTCCTTCTTTGACACTCGATGAGTAGGAAAGAGCCTGTTCCCAATCTGGGTTGAATGGCAAGAGATTGTTGTAATAATCTCACTTCCCGTCACCACACCTTGTGATAAAAGGTGTCTATCCCACATTTTAATCGATAAAACCCCCCTTAATACATTGCACTTCATCATATCTGACAGGCCGGGCAAGGAGAACATTAATCAGAGAAGCAGTCAAGAGGTCCATGGTAACTCTGGGAGAGCTGCAGAGATCCACAGCTCAGGTGGGAGAATCTGTCCACAGGACAACTATTAGTCGTGTGCTTCACAAATCTGGCATTTATAGAAGAGTGGCAAGAAGCAAGCCATTGTTGAAAGTAAGCCATAAGAAGTACCGTTTGTGAGAAGCCATGTGGGGAACACAGCAAACATGTGGAAGAAGGTGTTCTCGCCAGATGAGACCAAAATTACACTTTTGACCTAAAAGCAAAACGCTATGTGTGCCAGAAAACTAACATTGCACATCACCCTGAACATACTATCCCCACCGTGAAACATGGTGGTGGCATTATGTTGTGGGGATGCTTTTCTTCGACAGGGAAGCTGGTCAGAGTTGATGGGAAGATGGATGGAGCCAAATACAGAGCAATTTTAGAAGAAAACCTGTTAAGAGTCTGCAAAAGACTTGAGACTGGGGCGGAGGTTCACCTTCCAGCAGGACAACGACCCTAAACATACAGCCAGAGCTAAAATGGAATGGTTTAGATCAAAGCATATTCATGTGTTAGAATGGCCCAGTCAAAATCCAGACCTAAATCCAATTGGGAATCTGTGGCAAGACTTTAAAATTGCTGTTCACAGACGCTCTCCATCCAATCTGACAGAGCTTGAGCTATTTTGTAAAGAAGAATGGGCAAAAATATTCACTCTAGATGTGCAAAGCTGGTAGAGACATCCCCAAAAAGACTTGCAGCTGTAATTTCAGAGAAAGGAGGTTCTACGAGGTAATGACTCAGGGGGGCTGAATACAAAATGCACGCCACACTTTTCACATATTTTTAAAAAAATCTGAAAACTACTTATTTTCTTTCTACTTCACAATTACGTGCCACTTTGTGTTGGTCCATCACATAAAAACCCAATAAAATACATCTACCGGTACTTTTTGGATATAACATGACAAAGTGTGGAACATTTCAAGGGGTAGGAATACTTTTCCAAGGCCCTGTAACAAGAGCAGGGTCCAATTATACTTAAAATTCACAAAGTAGAGAAACTCATTTGTATGAAAATGCCTTACACAGGCGTAAAGTTAGGAATACAGGGACTAGCATACTATGCCAGGGAAAGGTGGAATTACAGTCTGTAAGTGCTGTTCAGACCTGGGTAGGCCAGGCAATCTTAAAGGATGGGAAAACCTTGGATGGTCATTGTGGTATGCAGTCAGATAACTCCAGCTACCATGACCAAGTCCTTAAAGCAGATTCCTTGTTCTCATATGCTCCCCCCACCACCATGCCAGCACACCCCCTCTGTCACTAAAATATATTATTCCCAAGTATGCAAACCAGCAGTTCTTTGGCAGCAATGAATGAATGTAGAGCCACTGTGAGATCAAGCCTGTGATCGGCTTGCTGAGAGGCTGAGCCGGTTGCCAGTCCTGGCATGTAGGCGGATCCCAACTTCATTGTCGCGATCTTGCCCCAGCCTGGACCGGCTCTATGATGTCAGCCGACAGCGGGCTTCAGCCGGCTGTCTGCTGAAAACAGGTCACAGGAGTGCAGAATGAACTGCACTCCGGTGATCCACAGGAGAAGTACAGTGAATCGAGCTTTGGCTGTACTTCTCCTTTAATGTTAGATTTTTCACATGATCGAAGTCTCCGCATGGTCCCGATCATTGATGAGCAAAAGGTACCCCCCTGTGCAGGGTCAGTGGGCCTTGCTCACATACTCAATGGATCTAAAGTGCTTTCAGAAATACATTCTGTGCTCGGCATCATCCATCTTGTTTGGTTAAATGTCAGCCCGACACATACACAGCAGTATCATTCCACACCTTTTAAACCATCTTTACTTCCAGGTAAACAGAAGCAGTTGGATCTACCCTGGCTAATCAGCCATTTCGGAAGAACAATCATTCAAGGTGTCCTCTGCTACCCACTGACATAATGTTCATCATATGTTGTTGCCAAAATCATTTCTAGCATGCAAGTGTGAATGAGTAATAAGTATGATTGACAGAAAAACATCTCGTCATTATTACGCTCTACACACTGCCTGATCACCCACCAACCCCACACATTTGAATGTGCATAAAATTCATTAATGGAATTAAACACCAAACTATTCATATTCATTATGTTTGTTCTCCTGAAGGTCTAGTAGAGCGGCACTCTTGGGAGACTGAGCCCCCAGGTCTACACTGACATCATAATACACAGCTGGAAGAAGATCATTAGTGAAAAAGAACCCACAACTCAATCATTCAGCCTGTCTCCAGCTGAGAAAACACAAACAGATATGCGGCAATTTCTGGCGCGGATTAAGGCATCGGAGACACAAAGCTAGTGCTAATTTAACCCAATTTAACACCTGCTGAAATTTCTATCATTACTTAAACGCAGGGAAAAAAAAAAATCACCCACGCGGCAGCGTTAAAGCAGAAATGAACCTAAAAAATTAAAACCAGCTGACTGGTAGGGTTTTTAGGACAGAAGAGACCCTATTGGTCCTTTCTGACATAACTACTTCTTTCTGCCAATCAGCAGTAACATACACTGAGCCACAAAGACGCAACTAAGCATACATTTTTACGGACCACTCTGCCGCTTCCGTGCACGTGTGAAGGGTGTAATCACGTCCCTGCTATTAAAGTGGAACAATCCGAACTCAAAAGGAAGACCGGGGGAAAATGGAAGCGTGCCCTTGAAAAGCGGAAACGCCATCAGCACAGCGCTAGTAGGGATCGTTTTTACAGGCAAGTCTGCCATAATGTATGAAAATGCTGTCCATAAGACCCCTTTCACGCCGAGGGAGTTTTGCAGGCGCTATAGCGTTAAAAATAGCGCCTGCAATCCGCCCTCAAACAGCTGCAGCATTGTCTCCAGTGTGAAAGCCCGAGAGGGTTCTTAAACACCGGAGCGCTGCGCTCGCAGGATGTCAGGAAAAGTCCTGCCAGCAGCTTCTTTGGAGCGGTGTGTTTACCGCTCCTCCACCGCTGCTCCCCATTGAAATAAATGGGGCAGCGCTGGGATACCGCCGGCAAAATGCTGCTATTGCGGCGCATTGCGGGCGGTTTTAAACCTTTCTCGGCTGCTAGCGGGGGGTAAAAGCACCCCGCTAGCTGCCAAAATTCGGCGCTAATCTGACGGTAAAACGCCGCTAAAAATAGTGTGAAAGGGCTCTAATAGAACTTTATGGCCAACAGCTTCTGGGGGCACATTAAAAAAAAAAAGGGGGGGGGGAGTTAAAGGGTAAAAATAGCAAATAAGAAAAAAAAAAAATATGTAGCGTATACAATTGCGACACAAGTCATATTGTAATTGAATGGTATTAAAAATTCTTTCCTTTTCAATCTGCAGCTCTAATTTTCTGCAAAGTGCAATGCAATATGGCTACCTGGAGGTGTTCTGTATATAGAATGTGTACAGAACGCCCCCCCAGAAACATTGTTTCCTGCTTGTGTGATCGGCTCACTGATCTTCCCAGAAGTCTGCACTAAGATACAAGTCATACCAGACATCCCCCTACAACCAAAATGTCATTTTTGGTGAGATATTCCCAATAGGAAATCATGTCTATAGGGATGCAGACCCTGCAATTTTCCTGAGAGCCCCGCAGATGCAGCAGCTGATAATTATGAAACCACTCCCATTAGGTTCACTTACCACATGGACACAGACAAACACACACAGGGATTTCTTCAGAACAACAAAAGGTAAGGGATCTGCAACAAAGTTTGTTAAAATCCCTGCAATGTACATCGATCACCCAGAGGGGAATGTTTTTTTTTTCTCAACAAAAGTGGAGTTACGCTTTAAATTTTGCCTTATAGCAGAAGTTTAATCTGCTTATAGTTTTGCCTTCCCTGGTTCCAAGCAGCCCAGCTCCACCCCGCCATGAAAATACTTATGCCTTTTATGAAACTTCTATTTTTACTATACTTCTTTCTGTGCTTCTCTATGCAACACAGGCGGATCATGGCTGGTGGGAAGGCGCAACATCACAGCACACTGCATCAGTACTCCCCCCCTCAGGGGGTGAGGAGGACTGGCAATGTTACACCTAAATATGAGTGTAACGTTGCTAAAGGCAAACTTACCTTTTAAGGTAGGGCACCTAAGATTGGAAAAGTTCCTGAATTCTGCCTAACCAACACTCACTGACTTCCATAGAACATATGACATTATCATCCGATAGACAGAGTTATTACGTCTGGCTCAACTTATTTGACTTCTTACTACAGCCCGTGTGCAAACTATCACTGACATGCTTGTTCAGAAGTTTAGCTGGTGTGCAGGGGATGAAAAAAAAAATTGTATTACAAAAGAAATAAAAATATTTTTATAGTCAAGACAGTTTTAGCAGTTGCAATGCTCTGCAGACTCCAAAAATTTGATAAATGCACATTTTTTTCATTTATAAATATGTGCATTTATTACATTTTTGCAAAGGTTGAAGTATGCCTTTTAACTACCTCAATACCGGGCACTTGCACCCCCTTCCTGCCCAGGCTATTTTTCAGCTTTCAGCGCTCTCACACTTTGAATGACAATTGTGCGGTCGTGCTACACTGTACCCAAATTACATTTTTATCACACAAATAGAACTTTCTTTTGGTGATATTTAATCACTGCTGGGTTTTTTATTTTTTTTTTACAAAAAACAATGAAAATTTGGAAAAAATAAATGTTTTTCTTAGTTTCTATTATAAAATTTTGTAAATACCATAAGCAATTTTTCTCCTTCACTGATGTGCGCTGATGAGGCTGCACTGATGGGCTCCGATTAGGTGGCACTGATGAGGAGGCACTAATATTCTGCACTTATGGGCACTGATGAGCACCGATAGGCAGCACTGATGGGTGGCACTTCTGGCAATTTATTGTAATCATGGCAATGATGATCTGTGCCCCAATTACAACTCTTGCTGTCCCCTGCGAGGAGATGCCGTTTGAGGCGATGAGAGCCGATTACCAGCACTTCCGTGCTTACATGTGAACGGCTGCGATTGGACACAGCCGATGACATGGATAAAGAGCCGCATCAGCGGCCTTTTGCGGATATTGGGGTCTTGTCGCGACCTAGCAACATGCGATCGCCGCGCTGCTCGCCTCCTCGGGTGCGCAGTCATAGGACGTCCACGCAGAACAAGAGCCGCACTATCCCTCCGTCATTTGAAGGTGGGCAGGCGGCAAGTTATTAAAGGATAAGTTCACCTTTGGAACATATTACATGTACGCCTCGTATTTACGGTTGAACCTTACAACCCGTCCCAGCTCCTGCCCCCCCCCCACTCCCTGTGACAGCGGGTGGAGGATCTACTTCATGCACCCCGTCAGAAATTAAAAACAGCGCAGCCCACATGCCCGTGTCGTTCATTAAACTGTTAGTAAACCCACAACAGTAAAAATCAGTCTGTGTGTGCAGTAAAGCATGCTAGTTCTACTCACTGTGGAACGTAAGGGGTTAATCTTCTGCATTGTGTAAAAAGGCTGTTTAATCCCGTCTTCTGTTCCTCCCCCTTCTTCCCCAATCCATCTCCCGATAGAACAGAAGCTAGAGACAAGCTGCACATGCTCAGTTTGGTGTGTATTGCTAGAGGTTTTTTTTTTTCTTGGGAGGGTGCATGTGATCAGCACAGGGCCAATCAGCACTGTCCAGACAGAGGGTCAAGCTTCTTGCAGCCTCATAGAACAGTCAGAGGAGAATGAAAACTCCTCCTACAAGCTTTAACCAAACACTGATAGAAGTCACAAGACTGCTATATACTGCTAATGAGCAAAGGTATTTATCAGTTTAAGTTTACTAAAATACCGTATTTACCGGTGTATAACACGCACCCCAAGTTTAGGAGGGAAGTTTAATGGAAAAACACTTAGGAGGTAATTTTAAGGAAAAAAACCTTGCATTTTAAATGCCCATCAATGCAGCCTTATCAGTGTCCATCTGCAGCCTTGCCCAACAGTGTCCATCTGCAGCCTTGCCCAACAGTGTCCATCTGCAGCCTTGCCCAACAGTGTCCATCTGCAGCCTTGCCCAACAGTGTCCATCTGCAGCCGTGTCCATCTGCAGCCTTGCCCAACAGTGTCCATCTGCAGCCTTGCCCAAAATTGCAGCATGATCGGTTTTAAATTGTTACTGGTACTCAATTTAGGAGGAAACGAGCGCCGCCGAGATAGACAGAGCCGGATGTCCTGTGTACTCGGTTCGTCTTGCTGTCCCGCCCCTTGGCCCAGCTCCTATGATGGACAACACCAGTCCAATGGCGGGACGTAAAGGTTAGGAGGCGGGAATGGGCGTGACTGCGAGCGGAGCCGAGCCTAGCCGAGTACACAGTACACTCGGCTCTGTCTTTTTCGGCAGTGCTCCTTCCCCTCCGAGTGAGTGGTTTGGCGTATAACAAGCACCCACGATTTTAAGGGGAAGAAAAGTGCGTGTTAAACGCCGATAAATACAGTAATTGCATTTCCATGTTCTGTGGGAGACCCGATATAGTAAATGCAGGGTCCTGGGTTTAGTAACACTAAGCACTGTAAATAAATGAACTACAACGACAGTGGCTTCTTGTTCTCAATCAACTGCAAAAGGAGCTAGTGAGTGCTCTTGTAGTCCATTGATCCCTCCTGCCATTCAGTAACGGTCAGCCTGTATCAGAGGTATGGGCAGACAGTGTACTGACAGTCTGCAGGATTCAGGAATTGCACCCATGATCTGCTGATCGCAGGTGCAATGCCTTACAGGCCGAGGAGTAAAAATAAAAAAGTTTTTTTACCTGCAAAAATATGTACACTAATTATTTTTTTTTTGTAAAAGGTGAACTTGGCCTTTAAGGTTAGCTAACTCTTTAAATCGACCTATCAACGATATTTTTGAATCACGGCATGCAGAGCTCTAAATAACCCTGTCGGATGTCTGGTAAATTTAGTACAAAACATCATAATAGCAGAAAAGAGACAAGGAAAATCAAATGTACACATACTAACACAGGCTGAGGGGTACAATAAGTTTAAAATTACAGAAAAATCACCACTGTGAACATAAATTGTACACTTTACAATGGCAGAAATACTAGAAGAGAATTCATATCACAAATTCAGCATTTCCTGCTCTTAGCACACAGTGTGTGAACCAAGACAGAAGAACCACCAAAACTTTTTTTTTAGTTTTGGATAAAGAAGAACTCAGTGAGGTTTCACTCTGTTCCCGAGGGGGAGATTTCCTCACTTCCTGTCATGTCTTAACACTAGAGTTTTAAAAGACTATGGGGCAGATGTAAAAACTCTATATGATGCAGTCTGCCATAAGCCTTAAAGTGGAGGTCCACCCTGAAAAAAAAAATTCCCCAAAAAATACCTAAAAACAAAAATGGAGGAAAAAAAAAAAAATGGAGGAAAAGGAAAAAAAATTTTTTTTACTTACGTGAAATGGCTGTTGCTAGGCAGTCTTCCTAATCTGCCTCTTCCTACACCGCGGTGATCTTCAGTCTTCTGCTCCGCGCGTAGTCTTCTGGGGAATGGGAAACTGTGTGTGTCCCACAACACATCGCATCCCATTCACAAAGCGCCGCTCGCGCATGCGCAGTAGGAAACTGGCAGTGAAGCTGCAAGGCTCCACTGCCTGTTTCCCTTACCTAGGATGGCGGTGCCGGGACCCGAGAGCCGAGGGACAGGTCGGGCCTCGGGCGGCCGACATCGCGGACACCCAGGACAGGTAAGTTCTTATTTAAAAAGTCAGCAGCTACAGTGTTTGTAGCTGCTGACTTTTAATTTTTTTTTTTTTAATGACGGAATCCCGCTTTAACACAACCTTTTTTGATTTTCAGAGACCCTTTTAACAGTTTACTTTTCTTTTTTTATCCTGTTGGTAGATCTTTCCTTTTTCCACGTCCTTTAATAGGGTGACCATGCTGTCCTGCTGCAGTAAAAATCACACAGCAATGCTGTCACCCTGTGGATAGAGTAATCCGAAATAGACAGGTAGTTTTAAATAAACTTTAAAAACACAAATAAACCAGTTGAGGACAGTGAGCATGCTAAAAACATCCCAAAAAAAAACTAATTGAAGTACATGGACCTGAGAGCTGGAGACCGCGGCTTAGTGTATGTTCATGCTCTTTTAGTGGGTTCCCCTCACTGGTGGGTTAGGATGTCCCTCATTCTAGGCTAGCCCTGCTATTGAACAGATCCTCCCTGGTTCTCCCACTGTCAGGTTCCATGGCAGTTCTAGTGTAGAACGAGGGGCATCCTAACCAGCCAGTGAGGGGAAACCACCAAAAGAGAACATGAACATATACTAAGGGACTGTGGAGTTACACTTCTGATTGCGGTTTGAAGAATCCTTGTACCATCATCGTGGCTATATATCTATTATAATCCTGAGGAACCGGAGGTAGGAGGATCAAATGTAACCACCTGGGTCTCAGTACTGAATACTAGGATATAGTTTGTAAGCCTATCTGACTCCGTAATAGAGTCCAAAGATTCTGGTAAGAGTCCATCTAACTACTGGTGATGGCCCACGTGGTGAATATATACTATATTACCAAAAGTATTGGGGCACCTGCCTTTACACGCACATACATCCCAGTCTTAGTCCGCAGGGATCAATATTGAGTTGGCCCACCCATTGCAGCTATAACAGCTTCAACTCTTCTGGGAAGGTTGTCCACAAGGTTTAGGAGTGTGTCTATGGGAATGTGTGACCATTATTCCAGAAGCGCATTTGTGAGGTCAGGCACTGATGTTGGGCGAGAAGGCCTGGCTCACAGTCTCCACACTATTTCATCCCAAAGGTGTTCTATCGGATTGGGGTCAAGACTCTGTACAGGCCACTCACGTTCCTGCACCCTAAACTCGCACATCCATATCTCTATGGACCTTGCTATGCAAACACGCATCTACGCAAACATGCAAGCATGCGTTTATGCAATATGCGTTTAAGCAAGCTTGCTTTTATGCCAGCTTGCAAACATGCATTTACACAACCAGTTTTCAAGCAGGTATGTGCTGCATCTGCCCCACTACCCCCAGTGGCCACTGGGAGAGGACCGGTCAGATTTTATTTTTTTTTTTTTTTAAGAGAAACTGTAAAATACAGACATAGCATTCCTGCTGCAGGACTCAGTCATAACAGGAGTCAAAGCTTCACCCATCATGGCAGGCTCTGTCATAAAATACCTGCAGGGGCTGGATCCCCCTTAAAGCGGTAGTAAACCCGCTGAATTTTTTTTCCTTTCCCTACACCTGTAAGGGAAAAGGCATATTGAGCTAGTATGCACCGCATACTAGCTCATTATGAGATACTTACCTTAGAACGAGGTGCCGGCATCTCCCCCAGTCCACGCCGAGGGAGCTGACATTTTCCCTCGGCGTGTCTTCCGGGTATCGTGGCTCCGGCGCTGTGAGTAGCCGGAGCCGCGATGTCATCACTCCCGCGCATGTGCGCGGGAGACTTCTTTCCGGCAAGGTCCGGAGTTTGCCGGGCTTTCAGCCGAGAATCTCCTGTGCGCATGCGCCGCTGCAGTCAGCGGCTCATTGCGAGGGGAATATCTCCTAAACCGTACAGGTTTAGGAGATATTTTTTTTAACTACAGGTAAGCCTTATTATAGGCTTACCTGTAGGTAAAAGTTTTAAAAATAGGTATACAACCACTTTAATCTGGGGTCCACTCCCTTGGATGTGTATAGCACCCTGCAGGAAAGCACCTTGGTCAGAACACTGCACAGGGATCCATTATGCAGAGTCTAGCACTGTAAGGCTGCATTACAGGCAAACCTCAAGGAATCTTCTCTCCTATTCAATGAGGCTCAGATACCACCCATTTTGGCTGACAGCTTTTTAGAATGGATCTGATTGAAGTCCTTGATTCTCAGTAGAACCGTTTCAGACCTCAGAGTATGCTCTAAAAGCACATGTAGCACATCAGTGACCACCACCTTACAGACACTGCCAAAAAAACTGAAGTACTTCCTGCATAGGAGGGGTTATATAAGGGGAGGACTTCCTGTTTGATTGCTCTACCAGTGTCCTTTCACCCATAGGTGGCGTATAATCCAAATAGTTATGAATATAACTGGCTCTGTGTCCTGTGATGTACGATAAAGAAATGTGGTTTGAGTTACTATTAGCGCGGGAGAATTGTGTATATTTTGTTGAGTGCACAGTGTGTTCGATTGTCTCTGCCAACGACTTCCTTTGCATATGCCAGAGCGTTTTCCATTTTTTATGATTAAGGTCTATAAATGAAAATCTACTGCCAAAACACCTACTTCATACCTGAATACATACTGTTCTTGGGGGGGGAAATAGGTCTATATATTGCCAACCTAAACCTAGCCATACACAGATTTCTGCAAGCTGAACCAAACCAATCTAGCAAATTTCAAGGAAAACTTCCAATGGGGATACAATTTCTGGTGACAACCAGGGATTGCCTCACTTTGGAGGGATTTTCTGTTGTTGGTGTGGGACAAGAAGTGAAGGAAAATCTCCCCAATGGGACACACATGACAAAAATCCTGACAGGGGTTCTAACCCTCCCTTATTTGATCCAAAATGAAAAAAAAAGTTTTGCATTTAATTCCACTTTAAGGCTGGAGAACTTCTAGCAGCAAGGTAGAAAACTTCTCCAAACTGGAGCTTTTCCGAGACCTTTTCTATTGTCAGTGGATAACTATATTTCCTAGCTACGGGAACGGTCAGACTGACTCCTAAATTTTTAATTAAATCTTGGCCCCGAGGCCGGCTTTTCTGTAGGAGGTCTCTTCAGTGTATGTGACCTTCACAGCTGCCCTGTACTCACCAGCAGAGATGTTGATGATTTCTTTCACAATGGCGTTCTGAGCCTCTTCATACTCCGCTCTGTACCTCATGTATTCCTCATTATATGAGCTCAGCTTGCTGAAAAAAAACAAGAATAAACCCCATTACTGCACAGTATCAGTACTATATCTATTTTCCAAGAATTAAAAGAGTTACTAAAACTGAAATGGTTTCTAAGGTGATTCAGAAGATAACAGACGCAATGCCATCCCAGTAGCAGGTCATTACACTTAAACTACAGGTACACTTTAATGCCCCAAGACAGATCAGTGCTTGTTTGGCAGTGTAACGTACACATACATAAGCAGTGGCACAGACCCTAGTGTCCATAGAGATATGCACAATCACAATTTGTTGAATACACACATGCATTGTGAGAGTGCACACCTTTGTATTCATGGGGGGAAAGCAACTGCATAGGTGGGCATTCATCTGACATGTTCAGGAGGTTAGTGGCTACATAGGACAGAACTCAATCATATAGAATCATACAATCTTTAGTAACATCTACAATAATATAAATTATAATCCGTTGAACAAACTGGATCACAATCTTGTGTCAGTGCGAGTGTGTGTGTGTGTGTGTGTATATATATATATATATATATATTTATATATATACACACACACACACACACAGTACATATACACACAGTTGTGCTCATAAGTTTACATACCCTGGCATAATTTATAATTTCTTGGCCATTTTTCAGAGAATATGAATAACACAAAAACTTTTCTTTCACTCATGGTCAGTGTTTGACTGAATCCATTTATTATCAGTCAACTGTGTTTACTATTTTTAAATCATAATGACAACATAAACTCCCCAAATGACCCTGATCAAAAGTTTACATACCCCAGTTCTTAATACCGTGTATTGCCCCCCTTAAGATCAATGACAGCTTGAAGTCTTTTGTGGTATTTGTGGATGAGGCTCTTTATCTTCTCAGAGGGTAAAGCTGCTCATTCCTCTTGGCAAAAAGCCTCAATTTCCTGTAAATTCTTGGGCTGTCTTGCATGAACGGCACGTTTGAGATCTTCCCAGAGTGGCTCAATGATATAGAGGTCAGGAGACTGAGATGGTCTCGCCAGACCCTTCACTTTATTCTGCTGTAGCCAATGACAGGTCAACTTGGCCTTGTGTTTTGGATCATTGTCATGTTGGAATGTCCAAGTACGTCCCATGCGCAGCTTCCTGGCTGATGAATGCCAATGTTCCTCCAGTATTTTTTGATAACATACTGTATTCATCTTGCCATCAATTTTAACCAAATTTCCTGTGCCTTTGTAGCTCACACATCCCCAAAACATCAGCGATCCACCTCCGTGTTTCACAGTAGGAATGGTGTACCTTTCATCATAGGCCTTGTTGACTCCTCTCCAAATGTAGCGTTTATGGTTGTGACCAAAAAGCTCAATTTTGTGTCATCACTCCAAATGACTGTGTGCCAGGTTTGAGGCTTGTCTCTGTGCGGCTTGGCGTATTGTAAGCGGGATACATTGTGGCATTTGCATAGTAATGGCTTTCTTCAGGTGACTCGACCATGCAGCCCATCTTTCTTCAAGTGCCTCCTTATTGTGCATCTTGAAACAGCCCCTTCACATGTTTTCAGAGAGTCCTACATTTCATCTGAAGTTATTTGTGGGTTTTTCTTTGCATCCCTAACAATTTTACTGGCAGTTGTGGCTGAAATTTTAAATGGTCTACCTGACCGTGGTTTGGCTTCAACAGAACCCCTCATTTTCCACTTCTTGATTAGAGTTTGAACACTGCTGATTGGCATTCTCAATTCCTTGGATATCTTTTTATATCCCTTTCCTGTTTTAGACAGTTCAACTACCTTTTCCCGCAGATCCTTTGACAATTCTTTTGCTTTCCTCATCACTCAGAATCCAGAAACGTCAGTGCAGCACTGGATGAAAGATGCAAGGGTCTG
This sequence comes from Lithobates septentrionalis, assembly GCA_037952835.1. Lineage (NCBI taxonomy): Eukaryota > Metazoa > Chordata > Amphibia > Anura > Ranidae > Lithobates > Lithobates septentrionalis. Next base: position 1,394,190 of record JBBDGP010002373.1, read on the forward strand.
TCAGGAGTTCAGAAACTGACCTTTTATACACACACACTAATTACAAGCAAACAGATCACACATGAGAATGGTTACCTTTAATAGACATTCAAACCCCTTTGTGTCAACTTGTGTGCATGTTATCAGGCCAAAATCACCAGGTTATGTAAACTTTTGATCAGGGTTATTTGGGTATCTTCTTCGGTTGTCATTATGATTTAAAAAGAGCAAAAACAGTTGATTAATAATGAATGGCTTCAGCCAAACACTAACCATGAGTGAAAGAAATGTTTTTGTGTTATCATTCATATTCTCTGAAAAATAGCCAAGAAATCAAATTCTGCCGGAGTATGTAAACTTATGAGCACAACTTTCTTTTGGTGGTATTTGATCACCTCTGGGTTTTTTATTTTTTGGTAAAAAAAAAAAAAAAAAATTCAAAACAGTTTTATATTTTGTTAATTTAGCAAACATGTAATTTTTCTCCTTCATTGATGTACGCTGATGAGGCTACACTGATAGGCACTGATCAGGCGACACCAATGGGCACTGATTGGCATCACTGGTGGGCATTGATAGGTGGCACTGGTGTGCACTGATTCGTGGCACTGTGGGCACTGATTCTTGGCACTGGCAGGTGGGCACATATGAGGCGGCTTCACCTCTTCCTCTTTGGGACCGATGTCCCTTCAACAGAAGCCCTGATCAGTTTTTTCTTCTTCTCGCGCTGTCAACGTGAGAAGAAAAAAACAAAACAAAAAAAACGATTACTGATCTTCTGTTTACATCACGTGATCAGCTGTCATTGGCAGACAGCTGATCACGTGGTACGGGGCTGGGATCGACCCTTACTCCGATCTGTGATCACCAGAGTCTCATTGACTCGGGTAATCACAGCGGGCGCGCCGCGCGCGCCCTTCAGGGGGGGCGTGGCGAGGGTGCAAAGGGGAGAACGTCTATGGACGGCCTCCCGTCAAAGCAGATCTACGCTGTAGCCGTCATTCGGCTATAGCGCGGATCTGAAGGGGATATACATACACACACACACAGTATCTTACAAAAGTGAGTACACCCCTCACATTTTTGTAAATATTTTATTATATCTTTTTATGTGACAACACTGAAGAAATGACCCTTTGCTACAATGTAAAGTAGTGAGTGTACAGCTTGTATAACAGTGTAAATTTGCTGTTCCCTCAAAATAACTCACACGGCCATTAATGTCTAAAACGCTGGCAACAAAAGGGAGTATACCCCTAAGTGAATATTTCCAAATTGGGCCCAAAATGTCAATATTTTGTGTGGCCGCCATTATTTTTCAGCACTGCCTTAACCCTCTTGGGCGTGGAGTTCACCAGAGCTTCACAGGTTGCCACTGGAGTTCTCTTCCACTCCTCCATGATGACATCACGGAGCTGGTGGATGTTAGAGACCTTGCGCTCCTCCACCTTCAGTTTGAGGATGCCCCACAGATGCTCAATAGGGTTTAGATCTGGAGACATGCTTGGCCAGTCCATCACCTTTACCCTCAGCTTCTTTAGCAAGGCAGTGGTCGTCTTGGAGGTGTGTTTGGGGTCTTTATGTTGGAATACTGCCCTGCGGCCCAGTCTCCGAAGGGAGGGGATCATGCTCTGCTTCAGTATGTCACAGTACATGTTGGCATTCATGGTTCCCTCAATGAACTGTAGCTCCCCAGTGCCGGCAGCACTCATGCAGCCCCAGACCATGACACATCCACCACCATGCTTAACTGTAGGCAAGACACTGTTGTCTTCGTACTCCTCACCTGGTTGCCGCCACACACACTTGACAACATCTGAACCTAATAAGTTTATCTTGGTCTCATCAGACCACAGGACATGGTTCCAGTAATCCATGTCCTTAGTCTGCTTGTCTTCAGCAAACTGTTTGCAGGCTTTCTTGTGCATCATCTTTAGAAGAGGCTTCCTTCTGGGACGACAGCCATGCAGACCAATTTGATGCAGTGTGCGGCGTATGGTCTAAGAACTGACAGGCTGACCCCCCACCCCTTCAACCTCTGCAGCAATGCTGGCAGCACTCATACATCTATTTCCCAAAGACAACCTCTGGATATGATGCTGAGCACGTGCACTCAACTTCCTTGTTCGAACATGGCGAGGCCTGTTCTGAGTGGAACCCGTCCTATTAAACCGCTGTATGGTCTTGGCCAACGTGCTGCAGCTCAGTTTCAGGGTCTTGGCAATCTTCTTATAGCCTAGGCCATCTTTATGTAGAACAATTTTTTTTTCCAGATTCTCAGTTGGTTGCCATGAGGTGCCACGTTGAACTTCCAGTGACCAGTAAGAGTGAGAGCGATAACACCAAATTTAACACACCTGCTCCCCATTCACACCCGAGACCTTGTAACACTAACGAGTCACATGACACTCGGGAGGGAAAATGACTAATTGGACCCAATTTGGACATTTTCACTTAGAGGTGTACTCACTTTTGTTGCCAGCGGTTTAGACATTAATGGCTGTGTGTTGAGTTATTTTGAGGGGACAGCAAAATTTACACTGTTATACAAGCTGTACACTCACTACTTTACATTGTAGCAAAGTGTCATTTCTTCAGTGTTGTCACATGAAAAGATATAATAAAATATTTACAAAAATGTGAGGGGCGTACTCACTTTTGCGAGATACTGTGTATCCTTTGTGGCCCATATGGGGAGAACTTTAAAAGATAGTTATTGCGCCTAGAGTTCAGCTTTAAATCTGATACAATAACAGAACCAAGAGCGATTTCTTTCTCGCAGACACGGGAAGCCGGTGATCTGTTCTGTGTGTGACAAAAAGAATCCCTCCAACCTGAACAGCAGCTGGGGAAAACGCATTTAGTCAGATTTTCCTCGGGGAAGCAGGCATTTGTTTCATTTTAATAATTCACAGAGTGCTGTCATCACTCCGTTCTATTGTGCAGTTGCTAGAACACCATCTCGTTATGTTCCATGGACATATTGTGTAAATAACGATCAAGATAACACTAGAAGGTTTCGCCTGCACACAGAGCACCTGGCAGCTGAACAAAGCGGCTATGCTCCGAGCAGGTGGCCAAGTGTCTCCTGGGAATAATAACACTAGCCGGGGTTCACGCTCATTTGGGCAGAAATAACGTCCTGAAAGATATACTAATCAGCCGTTTCCACATTGTGCGACTCTTGCTGCTGCTTTACCCGTCAGCAGACCTGGATATTTAGTCTTATCAGTAAATCATCATTTGCTGTGTCCAATGCCAATACCCCCCACAATAGAGTCGCTCGATGCTACACTTGCAGTCAATGGGGAGGAACTGCCAGCTTTCTATACAAGTCAACGCCTTTCACAAAAGAAATCTTTCAGAAATAAGTCATTTGCTGCAGAAAGCGGACATAATTTTGTTACAGTGCAATAAAGCAGTTTGATACATGAATGGCTAGGCTTTACGCTGCTATTGAGAAATTTCAGAGCTTGAGCCTAGACAAGGAAAGTGGGCCTGCTAAGGGCCCTTCACACTGAATATGCCGTGATACGCATTACTGTATATGTATTTACAGGCCTTTAATGGGCTAATGCACACAGACGAAGGGTCTGGCTGGGAGTAAGATCCCAATTTAAAGTTGGCCTATGGTTTATGCATGTAACGTTAGTGCTAGTGTAGCACTACCCCCATAGGAGTTGCTGATGTCAGGGTTCCCCACTGCTACACAGCCAGGCACACAGCATTTCCTTCTTGCATCAGACACAGAAATCAGACCTTTGGCTTGTTTTTGTAGCTTTTTATTAGGGGATAACTTGGATGGGGTAGGGGATTATGGGATGCCCAACTTGAAAATATCTATTATATTATTATTATTATACAGGTTTTATATAGCGCTTAACAAAATAAAGGCAGACATTACCGTTACATTACAATTTGGGACAAGAGGAATCAGAGGGCCCTGCTCATTTTTTTTTTTTTGCTACTTCAGTTCTTTTGGGGTACTTAATTCACCTTTCCAGTTCATTCTAGTCCCCGCTCGAATCACATCATAGTAGCTTTTTTTAAATTTTTTTAAATTTTATGCATACTCCCCTTTCTCCCGTTTACTTATATAATTAAACATTATATAGTATATATAGATACATTTATTCCCGCAGAACACCCCATCCTGTCTATTCAACCTATTTGGCTGCATTCAAAAGTGGCGGCAGTAAAGTTCTCAGATATTGTTGGCCCTGCTCATTGGAGCTTACAATCTAAAAAACTAAAAACAGAACCAGGGACAACTTCCTCCCCATTTACAGATTCCTTCTCTTCCTTGGTTCCTTTGCACAGCTACTGCTGGGTTCACTCCTTTGGGAACGAACAGTCTCCAACTAGCTCAGCAACAGCCCATTACAGGCTAGGAACCGCAGGAACTCAGTGAAGTAGCACATGTGGAGTGAACTTCACCTTGCACCACCTTCTGCTCCCCTGTAGAAACTTAACTCAGCTCTACTGCTTGCAAAAGGTCTAGCCCACCTGGCTGCCATGATCCAACCTGGCTGCTTTGTCTTCCCAGTTCTCCTGACTGACATACACAAGGAGATTCTCCAGACTAAGGTTGGATAAAGACTTAGCACAATGCTGTGTTCAAGAGAGACCTGCTACAGTTGGCCGTCTCTTCCTGCACCATGCAGATCTACTCACTGTCTCTTCTTGCTCCCACTGCCTCTCCGGTTAGGGTCCCTCTAACGGTCTCCTGTGGTGGGATCCTTCCAGGCCAGTCTCCCGAGCTCCAGCCTGAGGTAAAACCCCTCCCTGGCAGGGGTCCCTCAAGAACCACCGACAGCCTCTCCTCAGCACTGCTTCTCCATTTTTCACCCAACTCCCTGCTGGAATGGGTCATGTCTATTTAAGGCAGGGGTCTCAAACTGGCGGCCCTCCAGCTGTTGCGAAACTACAAGTCCCATGAGGCATTGCAAGGCTGACAGTTACAAGCATTACTCCCACAGGCAGAGGCATGATGGGACTTGTAGTTTTGCAACAGCTGGAGGGCCACAAGTTTGAGACCCCTGATTTAAGGGCTCCTTCGTTCCCTGCCAGGCCCACTTCCTAGATATTGGCTAAGGGCCCCTAAATATTCAAGGCAACTCCTCCTAGCTTCCACCCACTTCTAGAACAGTGATGGCGAACCTTGGCACCCCAGATGTTTTGGAACTACATTTCCCATTATGCTCACCTACACTGCAGAGTGCATGAGCATCAAAGGAAATGTAGTTCCAAAACATCTGGGGTGCCAAGGTTCACCATCACTGTTCTAGAACATTCTCCAACATTCTAGAAACAGGGGGAGGCACCAGAGAGCTGCCAGGATGAGTCATGCAGCCCTTGCCAATAAAAATCCTTACACAGATTCAGTGACCTACTGGCCGCCGCTGCTCAGGGCTGACCGATTGTGTGCACAATCAGCTGGCATTTTCAGCTGTCATCAGCCTGACACAGATCAGCCTTCACCTGCAGCCTCTCACTAAGTCAATTGCTACAAAGTTACAATATTGCAGTCAGATTATTGGGGGATAGGAGACTGGGGAAATGCTACCTGCTGGACTGGTGACATCACCCTACTCAAGGAAAAGTGACTTACTGGAATCCACGGGCGGCTATTTAATAACAAAAAGGTACATGGCAGAGTTACTGACAAGACCGTTTTAACCACTTCCCTACCCGCCTATAGTCATATGACGTCCACAGATGGGATCTCCCATCCTGGGTGGACGTCATATGACGTCCTGGGATTCCCGGCCGTCTAGGGGGAGCACGCGCCCGCCGCGTTGCTCGAGACCCGGTGCGTGTGCCCGGCGGCCGCGATGTCCGCCGGGCACCCGCGATTGCCCGTTAACCGGGCCGGACCATGGATCTGTGTGTGTAAACACACAGACCCACAGCCTGTCAGCTCAGAGGAGAGCGATCTGTGTTCCCAGAACGGAGGAACACTGATCGGTCTCCTCCCCTTGTACGTCCCCTCCCCCTACAGTTAGAATCATTCCCTAGGAAACATATTAACCCCTCCCCGCCCCCTAGTGGTTAACCCCTTCACTGCCTGTCACATTTACACAGTAATCAATGCAATTTTATAGCATTGATCGCTGTATAAATGTGAATGGTCCCAAAAATGTGTCAAAAGTGTCCGATGTGTCCGCCATAACGTCGCAGTCACGAAAAAAAAATTGCGATCGCCGCTAAAAAAATAAATTTTTTTTTTTTTAAAAATGCCATAAATCTATTCCGTATTTTGTAGACGCTATAACTTTTGCGCAAACCAATCAATATACGCTTATTGCGATTTTTTTTTACCAAAAATATGTAGAAGAATACGTATCGGCCGAAACTGAGGAAAAAATTTGTTTTTTTTAAAAAAAATTGGGATATTTATTATAGCAAAAAGTAAAAAATAGTGTTTTTTTCAAAATTGTCGCTCTTCTTTTGTTTATAGCGCAAAAAATAAAAACCGCAGAGGCGATCAAATACCACCAATAGAAAGCTCTATTTGTGGGGAAATAGGGACGACAATTTTTTTGGGGTACAACGTCGCACGACCGCACAATTGACGTTTAAAGTGCGACAGCGCTGAAAACTAAAAATTGGCCTGGGAAGGAAGGGGGTGAAATTGCCCTGTATTGAACCGGTTAAGAACCATAAAAACACTCATATGCAGTGCTATATTGTATAGAATGCATTTAGCTGCAATGTAATTATATGATCTAGCCTCATAATAGAGATTTCTACTTGACCTACGTCAGATAATAGGGCACATGAGCAAAAGTTCATGATGACTGCAGAACATATGCAGCTTAAAGAGGAAGTAAATGCTGGGTTTTTTTTCACCCTTTTTTCTTACCTGTAAAGTAAAATCATAATGTCCTAGTATTTTAAATGCATCTGTAAAGGAAGCCATAGTTGTCCCCGCCGGAGGCTGCATTCATCTTCACCCGTCTTACTTCCAGGGTCACGGACTCTCTGGCTGTGTGACTGGCCGGAGTCACGTGACATCACTCCCACGCTTGCATGCGGGAACAGCTGGTCAGGGAACATGCTTCTAAAGAAACAGCACGGGTGGCCATTCCTTCAGAGCGCATGCGTCGATTACGCCATCGGCGCAGTATACAGTAAATATCTCCTAAACGGCGCACGTTTAGGCGATTTTTACAGTACCTATAGGTAAGCCTTATTCAAGGCTTACCTATATAGGTATAAAGAATGAATGAAGGTTTACTTCATCCTTAAACAAGAACCTGGAAATTTGGAGATAAAAATATTTGTGACTTGCAGATTCGCCTGCAGTCTGGCCAACATGAAAGTATAGATGCAGGTTAGTTTGTCTGTGAAAGTCTGAAAGCTGCAATAGATCAGCAAAATCATTTCTATCAGCAACTGGTATACCAATTTTCTTTAATTTTCCAGATTAGCAGTGAGAGATCAGTGACTCCTCAACGCGTTTCATCATGGACTGCATAGACCACTTCCTCAGGAGACTAACAGGATACATCTAATTGGCAATATGCATCAAGGTTAACCCAGCCGATTTTATATGTGCAATGGAAACCCAAAAGGTGTGCATCAAGCCACCCCAAATCAGCCAACCAAACCCCATGGGATAATCAGGAGAGCTAAGAACATTAAGATACTATGTGAATAATTGGGAAGGTATAGTTATACGAGTATTTTTTGTGTGTCAGATCAAATGACATTCCACAGGCAATTGCACTGGCAAGGTGGCCAATTTGTAGCCTCACTGTAAAAGGTCATTCTACCACCATACTTGCCACATTATCAGCATGAATCCACCATGGCCTATAACTTGTCATTTGCTGGTAATGTGAGGTAAACTATGCATATCTTCTTCACAAACAATACAGGATATACCGGTATACGATGGGGTCTATCCTTTTATATTGGCCAATTGCGGATTGTCATGCTAAAAATACTAGCTGCCTGGCTGTCATTGCTGATCTTACAGCTGAAGCACTTTCTAAATCATTGAACAGGAGTTTTGACTTCACGTGCAGAATACACGATCAGTGACCCGCAATGTACTGAAGCCAGAGGTTCAGTATGACTGACAGATATTTCCAGAGGTAGTGAGCAACAGCCACTACCTCTACATAAAGCAAGGGTGCCTAACCTTTAGAAGAGCGAGGGCCACTTAAGCGATTTGGTAACCGGTCACGGGCCACAATGAGCAGAGCAGGCGGATGACAGGTCCATGTCCACTCACAAGATTCTCCATTTTTCACTCTGGCAGAACGGTGATCTGCCTTGTCTACATAGGCAGACAGTCCCCAGCGGGAGCGGGTCGCCGTACATGTTTTGACTTCACGTGCAGAATACACGATCAGTGACTCGCAATGTACTGAAGCCAGAGGTTCAGTATGACTGACAGATATCTCCAGAGGTAGTGAGCAACAGCAGCAATTTCCTTTATGATGGCAAAAAGCATAAAGCAAGGGTGCCTAACCTTTAGAAGAGCGAGGGCCACTTAAGCAATTTGGTAACCGGTCACGGGCCACAATGAGCAGAGCAGGCGGATGACAGGTCCATGTCCACTCTGCAAATGCAGTGCAGACACAGCCTGGTCTACTCTATGGGCCATGCGATGGAAGAGGACGTATACCCCCCCCTTTTTTTTTTTAGTGCATCGGATTGGAGGTAGGCGGATGTAAACGAACACAAGTCTGTTTACATACGCTGCTCCATAGGAGATGAATGGAGGGTCCGATTGGGCCTGCCTGAAAAAACAGACAGGCAGACCCGATCAGACCAGTCATGTAAAAAGGGGCCTAAGGCTGCTTTCACACATCAACGCTTACCTGTGGCTCTCCTGCAGATTAGCTGAGCTTTGCCATAGACTTCTATTATATCCTGCAGGTGTGATGCACTTTCTAAAAGCACACCAAACCCGCAGGTAATGACAGAAGTCTATGGCTCAGTGCAGGTAACCTGCAGGTGCAGTGCGGATCAGTTTGAATGCAGCCTAGTAACCACTGCAGGAGAGATGCCCATATACACACTGATTTTATAATATAAACTGACCTTTAATAAAAAAATCTTCTGTTCAGGAATCTCCCTTGCTACAGGTATTGCTGGCTGTTGCTGTCTTAGGCGGAGTGCAATTGGTATCACTCCGCCTGTGACAGGAGTTGGAGCTATACAGGAAGCATTGGCTTATGAGGCTCTGCTCCCTTCGCAGCCGTGCTTCCTCTAGCTGCGGCTCCATTTAGAACACTGATGCTTTGGAATGGCAGGTTGGGAACCCGCGATCTGGGCTTGCTGACCCGCCAACCCAAAGCAGGTGGTCGCGGGCCACATGTGGCCCACGGGCCGGCGGTTGGGCACCCCTAGTATAAAGGGATCACACCTACTGAGATCCTTATCTATTGGGGCAGTTTTTGTTCATTGATGTAATAAAAACACCATTGACTAAAGCCAATGTGAAACAGACGTAGACTACCATGGTTTATATATTAAAAAAACATAAGCAAATCGTGTTCCAATAAAGAGTGATCAATGACAAGTGCAGCATGCTTGGGACCATTGAGACTTTCGTAAAATAGGTTTTCGCCGTGGCCCAGGCACCACAGGAGAGCGGAGCATCACAGAAAGGGTTGGGAGGGTTTTATTCCAAAACAAAGCTGCATCAATCACAGCCTCCAATATAAGTAATTGCAGCTGTTGGCGAGGGAAGCTATGTTGTTTTAAACTTTTGGAGTGGATTCTTTCATGGCAGGTTTCCTGGAAGCCCTACCCTGCCAATTAAATACTGCTTCCTATTATGTTCTACCTCTTTGTACAAGAGAAGAAAAATCGTTCCAACTTACAGCGATGTTCTAAAGTGACAACTGAGCCAATAAACATCCTCTGAAGTACAGGTTAATTTGCTAGATCTGGCGTCCTGCTAAAAGGCAAAAATCTAGGGAGGTATACAAGGCAGGATCAGGCCACAAATATGGCACATCCAAAAAAAAAAAAAAAAGTCTCGAATATTGGATGAGCCAACGACTGATTCCATGCCCAATCTTTAAGAGTAGTGATATCCTGTTTTGAATGAATATCTTTAAATTAAAGGATCACTAAAGAGAATTTTTTTTTTTTTTTAAATAACAAACATGTTATACTTACCTCCACTGTGCAGCTCGTTTTGCACAGAGTGGCCCCGAACCTGGTCTTCTGGGGTCCCTCGGCGGCTGTCTCGGCTCCGCCCCCCCGCAAGGCCTCAACACCCTCATGCGAGCTCCCTAGCATGGTGTTGAGTGCTTGCGGGCACGCTCCCGTGATACAGCCGGCGGCCATAGCCGCTCACTGTATCACTCGGCCCAGCCCCCCCCGGCGCATCGCGTCATTGGATGTGATTGACAGCAGCACGAGCCAATCAACGGCCAGGCTGAGCCGCGAAGAGGATGTAGGGGGCAAGCGCAGGACTTTCGAGGTGTCAGGTAAGTAAAACGGGGGGGGGGGGGGGGGGGGGGGGGGGGGGGCGGTATTGTCTAGAGCTCTATGGAGTGTTGATATGCTTGAATAAATGGTCAGTCTAACATGCAAATGTTAGAATGAAAGTCGGCTTCCTATGATCAGAGTTTGAAAAGTGGGGATTAATCTGTCATAACTTGGAAAGGAATGCACCATTTGTAACCTGCGTGTTTAAAATTAAAAGCCTCATTTTAGGCACATGTCCGGATGCAGGTTTGCAGTTCAGTGCCTTTCTGTTCACCGGTTTAGATGCATTTTTTTTGCCTGAATTTGCACCTGAATCTGACCCAAAAACGCACAGGACCCTTTTCAAAACCACACCATGGCTGCCCTGGACATGTGTAAACTGGTACTATTGAGAGCCGATCACATTTTCTGACCAGGCCATTTTTATTTAGATACAGCACTGCTTCGCTTTAACTGACAATTGCATGGCCGTACGACACTGTACTAAATAAAACCAATGTCCTTTTTTCCCCACAAATAGAGCTTTCTTTTGGTGGTATTTGATCACCTCTTTGGTTTTTTTTTATGTGCTATAAACAAAAAAAAAAGACTGACAATTTAAAAACAAAAAAAAAACCTATATTTTACTTCTGCTATAATACATATCCAATAAAAAAATAAAATAAAAAAAAATCTAATTTCTTCATCGTGTATATTCTGGTTCATGTTTTTGTTAAAAAAAAAATCCCAATAAGCGTATATTTATTGGTTTACACAAAAGTTATAGCGTCTACAAACTATGGGATAGATTTATAGACTTTTTTTTTTTGTTTTTACCAGTAATGGCGGCAAACGGCGATATTTTGCAGGACTGCGACATTGTGCCGGACAAATCTGAAACCAAATCTGACACTTTTATGGGTACCAGTGACACCAATACAGTGATTGCAGCTCAAAAAAAATGCACTGTCGTTGTATAAATGACACTGGCAGAGAAGGGGTACCATCAGGGGCAATCAAAGGGTTAAGTGTGCTCATAGGGAGTACTTTCTGACAGGAGGAAAACAGAGATCCGTGTTTCTGCTTAGCAGAAACACAAGATTCTCCATTTTCCACTCTGGCAGAATAGTGATCTGCTTTGTCTACATAGGCAGACACAGTCCCCAGCGGGAGCGGGTCGCCGTACATGATTTCGCACAGCCGGGCCGCCCTATCGCAGTATACGTACGTGGGGTGGTCCGGAAGCGGTAACGTGATTGTAAAGTCTTTTTTTTTTAATAAAAAATAAAAAAAATTATATTTACCTGCCCTGTTTAGTGGATTTGCACAAGGCAGCCTGGATCCTCCTCTTCTCGGGTCCCTCTTCGCTGCTACCTCCTGTTGAGTGCCCCCACAGCAAGCAGCTTGCTATGGGGGCACCTGAGCCAAGCTGCAGCTCTGTGTATTCATTCAAACACAGAGTTCTGCCCAGCCCCCACCTCTCACCTGATTAACTGAGTTTTATTGACAGCAGTGGGAGCCAATGGCTCCACTGCTGTGTCTCAGCCAATCAGGAGGCAGAGTGCCGGACGGCCGAGGGACTCGCGGACATCTCTGGATAGAGAGGGGGCTCAGGCAAGTACTAGGGGTGCTGGGGGGCTGCTGCACACAGAATTTTTATCTTTATGCATAGATTCCCTTAAAGTTAAAAAACCTTCTGCCTTTGCAACCACTAATTCCCAAACTGAAAGCAGCTGATGGAGGTTGTGAAGTTAAATGATAAGTTCATCTTCTGGAAACTAACACTTTACACCCCCCATTTAGGCTTCATGTACACTTGAACTACTTTGACTGCAGGCCGGGTGTACATGGACACATAGGCTTTTATGGAGTTGCGTTTAGGAGCTTTGGCAAAAAAACACACACCGAAAGCTCCTAAACTTAAGTTTAGGAGCTGCTAGTGAACATGGAGCCCTGAGGTGGAATATGCAACATGTTCCAGGTCCTGCTGCCTCTCCCCCCACCTCAGTGTGACAGCGGACGAGGGCTCCACCCACAAAGTCGCATCATTCATTCACAGTTTCCGGTGAATGAATGAACTACAAGTACTGTCGGCCACCGCAGCAGACGGCTTGTAGTTCTGAATGAACTGATGAGCACTGTTGTTGATCATTCTCAACCCCTGCAGCTTTCAATCTGACAGTCCATATGGCGGTATGGGCAGAAAGCTGTGGGGCAGGTTTGCAGAATTCTGACTTTGCATCCCCGATAATGGGTACAATGCTTTTCAGGCGTCTGCAGGAAAAAATAAATGTTTTCCTGCAAAAATATGTGCATTTAAATTTTTTTTCTAAAAAGGTGAACTTATCCATTAAGAAACATTAACCGTTTCATTCACACCCATGACAAACATTCCATGTATATATTGTAGTGACATAAGAGTCTGAAGAAGAACTAAAGTGCCCAGCAAAAGACACGCTAATCCAATATACTGAGATGTGCTGAACAACAGGGGCTCCCAGAGCACTTCAAGGAGGTGAGTATTCCTCCTCTTCTACAAAAGGCTGCTAATGTAAGACTCTCCAACCAATTGACAGGATCACTTTAACCACTTGCTTACTGGGCACTTAAACCCCCCTCCTGCCCAGACCAATTTTTAGCTTTCAACGCGGTCACACTTTGAATGACAATTGCGCGGTCATGCTACACTGTGCTCAATTTCAATTTTTATCATTTTTTTCACAGAAATAGAGCTTTCTTTTAGTGGTATTTAATCACTTCTTGGGTTTTTATTTTTTGCTAAACAAACAAAAAAAAGAAATTTTTGGGGAAAAAAAATAAAAAATATGTTTCATAGTTTGTTATAAAATTTTGCAAACATGTTTTTTTTTTCTCCGTAATTGATATTCGCTGATAGGCACTGATGGGCTGCACTGATGGGTGGCACTGAAGGGCACTGATAGATGTCGCTGGTAGGTGGCATTGATAGGCAGCACTGGTGATGAGGCACTGATTAGTGACATTTAAAAGTGGCACTGTGGCCACTGATTGTGTACTGGTAGGTGGCACTGATGACTCTGCAGAGGCCCTCCACGTTCGGAACTGATGTCCCTCTCACAGCCGCCGGTGATCGGCTTTTTTTTTGCCTCACGCTATCAGTGTGAGGAGGAAAAAATAGCCAATTACCGGCTCTGTTTACACCACATGATCAGCTGTCATTGGCTGACAGCTGATCACGTGATAAGGGGCCGGGATCGACCCCTTACTCCGATCTGTGATCAGCCGAGTCTAATAGACTCGCGGTTCACAGGGCATGCAGGCCGCTCGAGCACGTCTATTGACGCCCTCCCGGCAAAGTAGGTCGGCGCTGTAGCAGTCATTCGGCTATAGCACGGACAGGAAGAGGTTAAAGTGGTTGTAAGCCTCAGACATGAAATATAAACAAAGCATATCCCTCTATAGTGTGTACTTGTCTCAATTAAGGGCACTAAGTCTAAATTTCTTTATGTTGCTCTGTTCCACTGCTATCAGCGTGAATCACTTCTGACAAGTTTTCCAAGAGAAAAAAAGGTGACATGGAAGGCATCTCCAGCACACAGCCTGTGACTGGCAGCCTCAGCTCTGATCCTGTGTGCTGTATGAAGGGGGTGTTACTTTCCGCAAGTCAGTGCTCAGAACTTTCCTCACTGAGCTCTGCAGAAGAACTTCAGCTCTCTGTCCCCTTTTTCTGACAGCTCAGACAAGCTTTATAAAGACTGCAGATAAACAGGTACAACTTATGTAGGAAGATTTGTTTCATCTTTGTGTATCGCCTGAGGCCAGTCACTTCACTGGGTATATGTAGGGGTCTACAACCACTTTAAAAGGTAGAACGACCCATTATTTAATTGCAGACATCCTCTCATTTGCTCATAGGCAAAACTGGCAGTGGCAAGAGTTTTGTAAACTGCTGTCTTCACGATTCATACTACATGCCATTACCTGTTGGTGAATCTCACTCCATTTTTTTGGATGTCAATGGTGGAGAACTTCTTATTGTTTCTCAGAGCCTTTTCTTCCTTGCAGGTCACACGGAAATAGTGCCCAAGTTGAGCATTGGACTCAAGTTTAATACTTTTTCCAGCATCCAATCCTAATTAAGAAAACAGAGCATAAAAAGAAAAAATCAATCAAGGTAGAAGCTTTAGCTAAATAAAAACCTATAAAGTGATTTAATGTCATTCTGCCAATTTCCTGTGTGTGAGCCCAGCATGCCATTTACACAACCCCCTATGGGACACGTCATCACACAGACCCGGCGTGCAGGGCTCAATGTTATTATGTGAGCATCACTCAGTTCAGGAAGAATGACCACCCACCACCAGAGGGAGCAGCAGAGACATCACGGGACTGGATAGAATACAACAGGAAAAAGGTATTTGGGGGTTAGGGTATAAAAGTATTGGGACGCCTGCCTTTACACACACATGAACTTTAATGGCATCCCAGTCTTAGTCCGTAGGGTTCAATATTGAGCTGGCCCACCCTTTGCAGCTATAACAGCTTCAACTCTTCTGGGAAGGCTGTCAACAAGGTTTAGGAGTGTGTTTATGGGAATGTTTGACCATTCTTCCAGAAGCAAATTTCTGAGGTCAGGCACTGATGTTGGACGAGAAGGCCTGGCTCGCAGTCTTCGCTCTAATTCATCCCAAAGGTGTTCTATCAGGTTGAGGTCAGGACTCTGTGCCGGCCAGTCAAGTTCCTTCACCCCAAACTCGCTCATCCAGGTCTTTATGGAACTTGCTTTGTGCACAGTCATGTTGGAACATGAAGGGGCCATCCCCAAATGTTGGAAGCATGAAATTGTCCACAATGTCTTGGTATGCTGACACCTTAAGAGTTTCCTTCACTGGAGCTAAGGGGCCAAGCCCAACCCCTGAAAAGACAACCCCACACCATAATCTCCCCTGCACCAAATGATTTGGACCAGTGCACAAAGCAAGGTCCATAAGGACACGGATGAGCGATTTTTTTTTTTGGGGGGGGGGGGGGGTCTCAATCTGATAGAACACTTTTGGGATGAATTAGAGCGGAGACTGGGAGCCAAGCATTCTCGTCCAACATCAGTGCCTGACCTCAGAAATTTGCTTCTGGAAGAATGGTCAAACATTCCCATAGACACACTCCTAAACCTTGTGGACGGCCTTCCCAGAAGAGTTGAAGCTGTTATAGCTGCAAAGGGTGGGCCAACTCAATATTGAACCCTACGGACTAAGACTGGAATGCCATTAAAGTTCATGTGTGTGTAAAGGCAGGCGTCCCAATACTATCAGCTTCCAGGTTATTTTGTCAAAGCTTAAAGCGGAGCTCCACCTTAAACAAAAAATATTAAAAGCTAGCAGCTACAAATACTGCAGCTGCTGACTTTTAATAAAATGGACACTTACCTGACCCAGGATCCAGCGATGTCGGCAGCCCCCACAGCCATCCTCGGTCAGGGAATCAGGTAGTGAAGCGTTGCGGCTCCACTGTCAAGTTCCCTAATGCGCATGTCACGCTGCGCGTCTACACTGGTCCCCGTTGTGTTAACTGTGTGTTTCCCAGAACACAACAGGGGGGGGGGGGGCATTTGCGGCTAGCTGCAGCTAGCTATTCCCGGAAGTTATACAGGTATCTGCAGCCCCCTCCCCCCCTGAAAGGTGCCAATTGAGGCACCGGAGGAGGGTGGGGGGGAATCCGATGAGCGGAAGTTCCACTTTAGGGTGGAACTCCGCTTTAATTGAACAAGCTGAAGTTAAAAGCTGATTGGCTACCACATACAGCTGAAATCGGGATTTTGCACTCTCCAGGTTTTAGTAAATATTCCCCATTAGTAACTGATATTATTTATACATTTCTTTGGAATTTTTATCTTTTAAAATTAAACTAGAATTTGTTTTTCTTCACATAGCTGACCTGCATTACACACATATGCCTGTCACTTATAATTATTTCTATACAAGATGAACTATATTTTGACCGATCCTTGTCACCTTACATTTAAGGTCTAAGCAATGATATTCCCACGATATAAACAAAGCATCACTTGACAGCCCTAATGCTACATAGAACACGTCTCATGGGAATGGCAGATGACAGTACAAGCTATAGTTACATCAAAGAGTATTGGAAGTGCCTATGTATGCTGACAGCCAAATTACTTATGGATAATGATACAGAAAAAATCTATTACTTCAGTGACAATAAAAATTAACCCCTGAGAAGCCATTTTATTACAGGAACCTATAATGCTGTCAATGTACACAGCACTATAATATATATATATATATATATATATAAAATGTACACAATGTGCTTACAATCTAAGGTCCTTCACTCATATGCACATACTAGGGTCATTTTAGACAGGAGCCAATTAACCTACCAGCATGTCTTTGGAGTGTGAGAGGAAACCCACACAGGCACAGGAAGAACATGCAAACTCCAGGCAGGTAGTGTCGTGGTTGGGATTCGAACCGACAGCCCCAGTCCTAATAGGCAGAAGTGCTCACCACTTAGCCACTGTGCTGCACTACAGCGCCACTCCTGCCTGTCTGGCAGTTGCAAGGTACTGAAAAAAAAATGTCACCTCCATACCCCTCTAAGTACAACTCTAGTGCAGGTTGTGGACCTGAAAGTGGTATTAAAGGTTTGGCTTTTAGGCTGGGTTCACACTATTGCGAATTGGATGTGGCAGGTCTCCACAAAAAAAAAAAAAAAAAAGATGCCTTTACCCCGTTTCCCCGAAAATAAGACCTAGCGTGATTGTCGGTGATGGCTGCAATATAAGCCCTACCCCCCAAATAAGCCCTACCTTATTTCCCCGAAAAAAAGCCCTACCCTGAAAATAAGACCTACAAGGACTTTAACTAGGGCTTATTTGGGGGGTAGGGCTTATATTGCAGCCATCACCGACAATCACGCTAGGTCTTATTTTCGGGGAAACAGGGTAGTTCTACTTCAAAGTGATACTAAAGGCTTGTTAAGAAAACAAACATTTTATACTTACCTCCTCAGTGCAGCTGGTTTTCCACAAAGCAGCCCCGATCCTCCTTTTCTCAGGTCCCTCGTCTGCTCTTCTGGCCCCTCCCTCCTAGCGATTGCCCCCTCAGCAAGCAGCTTGCAATGGAGGCACCCAAAGCCGAGTCACAGTTCCCCGTTTCCATTCAGACTCGGAGCTGCGGCCCGGCCCCACCCCTTTCTCTCCTGATTGGCTGCCTGATTGACAGCCACGGGAACCAATTGCACCACTGCAGTGTCTCAGCCAATCAGGAGGTGAGTCCCGGACATCCAAGATACTCATTACTACTACTGGAGAGAGATGGGGCTCAGGTAAGTAATCATGGGGTGCTGGGGAGGCTGCTAAACATTTTTATCTTATAGAATGCATTAAGAAAACTTTTGCCTTTACAACTCCTTTAAGTAGAGTTTGGGGAAGGCTAGAACCCATTGGCTATTTACCATTTTGTAACAGACAATGGTCACCATAAACAGCAGTAAGGGCAAATCTCCCAACACAGGTTCTAACACCAAAGTAAAAAAAAAATGTTGCCTTTACATACACTTTAACCACTTGCCTACCAGGCACTTTCACCCCTTCCTGCCCAGGCCAATTTTCAGCGCTGTAACACTTTGAATGACAATTGTGCAGTCATACAACACTGTACCCAAATTAAATCTATCATTTTTTTTCACACAAAATCGAGCTTTCTTTTGGTGGTATTTAATCACTGCTGGGTTTTTTATTTTTTGCTAAATGAAAAAAGACCACAAATTTTGAAAGAAAATAAAAGTTATTCTTAGTTTCGGTCAGTAAATTTTGTAAATAAGCAATTTTTCTCCTTCACTGGTGTGCACTGATGAGGAGGCACTAATATACCACACTGATAGGTGGCACTGATGGGCATCGATAGGCAGGACGGATAGATGGCCACTACTGACTGGCATCACTGATGGGCACTGCTGGGGCTGTACTGTAATCAGGGCACTGCTGATTAGTGCACTAACTACCTGTACAGGTCTCCCCTGCATGGAGATGCTGCTGATCGGCTCTCCTCTCCACACACTGTCAGGCGAGGAGAGCCAATCAACTGCCACTTTTTTTTTTTTTTTTTACATGTGACTGACTGTGATTGGACACAGCCAATCACAAGGGTAAAGAGCCGCGTCATCGGCTGTTTTAATGAGAGCTGGATCGCACCACGTCCTACTAACACGGCAAGACCGCCGCGCTGCACGGCCCCGTGGGCGCAAGAGTGGCGGCCCTAGGACGCCGTCATATGACGGCGTCCCAGAACAAGAGTGCATCCGCCATCATTTTACTATATGGCGGTCGGGAAGTGGTTAAAGTGGAACTAAACCCTCCTATGGTTTATAGCCAAGGAAGCTGCCATCTTAGCATCTGTTTGATCTGAAGTTGCCATACATATGATTGCTTATGACAGCCATTTTACACACTAGTAACTAACAATTCTAATTTAAAGAGGAACTAAACCCATCTATACTTTTCAGCCAAGGAAGCTGCCCATCTTAGCTTGTTTGATCTGCAACGGTCATGGTGCTGCACATGTGATCAGTTATGGCACCAGTCATTTGATGGTTTGACAGTTTGGTTGAGAGCACAAGCAAATGTGACAGTTAGTATTCCTAGCAGGTCAGGAATTTGTTTTTGTTTTTTTTTTAAACTGGTAAATCGATGGGTTTAGTTCCGCTTTAAGGGCTTGTTCACACCATATGTGCATGCAAACTAGGAGGGAAAACCGCACAGATTTCACTTTCAGAGACATTAGTTTATGTCAGTTTTCATGCATGTGGACATCAGTTTTCATACGAGTCACTTATGGGCCCTGTCCACACCAATGTTGTCATGTCAGTTTTTTCCCGTGCAGAAAACTGCATACATGTTGAAAAAAATCTGCACGCGATACCGGTGATATGGTGTCAACAGGGCACATAGAGAACAATTGTGTTTTGTTGTGCCCTTGTAGAACACATCTCTGCACCATGGTGTGAAAGAGCCTTAACAGTTTCCCAAAACGGTTACAATCAAGGCTTGCCATGATCAATAACGGTTACAATAACTAGTTTGCCAATACAGCTTTGGAAAGTTTTATTGCATAAAAGGTAATGCACTTGGATTTCACTGACTTGACACTTTAAATCCTTATCTACAGAGCAGAAACAGGTAAGTACAACAAAGCTTACTAAAAATCCTTGTAATAAATATGGTTGAGGGGACTGGGGGGAAAAAAAAACAAAAAAAAACAAGATTTACTTTAGTATTGAACAGTCTGGCATTCTCTGGAGTGTTTAACAGATGTGAATCCGCAAGAACAATGTACTTCACATCTATTCTATGACACGGTCAATCTAACGACCACGGAAGTGAGATGAACTCCAGATGCCTCATACCCGGAGATGACACTTACCCAACTCCCTGGCCGCACTGTTAAGAGACGCCTGCATGTTCTTCTCCAGTTCATCCATCTTCTCTCTCAGTTCCGTCAAGTTTGGATCAAAGGACGCCTTTACCAAAAATTCATGGTTTTCTACCTGAAAAAAAAAAAAAAAGAGGAATATATCTCATCATAAAAACTCAGAAAGAATATCTGTACGTGAAATAGAACTCATCACTACAAAACTGGCCATACAATAGTACAAGGCTTGACAAATGTGCTTTGAATCTAGAAGCCAGCTAAAACAGTTAGGAGCGTTTTTTTTTTTAAACCAACAAAGCTTATGGGTGGAAAATGTAACATGTTCCCGAAGCTGAACTTATCCTTTTACCCTTACGCTGCCAGAGCAGTTTTTTCAATTTTTTGTACAAGTTTAAAAAATAATTTTAGTCCTGAAGATTACATAAAACACCCAGCCAAAACATTTTATATTTTCTGAAAGCAGACACCCTAGAGAATAAAATGGTGGTCGTTCCAATTTTTTATGTCACACGATATTACCGCAAAGGTATCTGGTATTACATTCCCCTTTCTTTGTTACATCAATCACATTATCCTCCACTGTATGGTGGATGAAGGAAAGGACCCCAGAGGGACACTGCAGAATCTACACTACTATTTCAAAGAGCAGAGTGCTGGGAAAAACAGACAGAGGACCCCCAGAGGCGACCCGACCACATTACATCACTTCTGAGAGATACCAATACATTATGCCGTATATCAAGCATATATATCTCAGGCGAGAGGGGGCACAGAGGTGACATGGGAAGAAAGGGAAGAAGGTCGCCCATTATTATGGACATTCACAAGCAATGGTGAAAAGATACATCACGAATATTCATTACAGACTATAATAAGGACGCATGCTATTGAAGGAATTGTATATTTCACGGATATTGATACCGTTTTCTAGCTTGTGTGTTCATTTGTGTCCATCCTTGAGACACACAGTAATATTGTTTGCACTACTGCACAGGAATTGTCACTTTTTGCATATTTAAAGCTAATGATATTAGTTGGTTAACAGCTGAAAAACTACTCATCTTTTAGGGGCTAGTTTATACTTGCTTCAAAACATGGCTTCGGACAGGCTTTGTTAAAGCTCTCGGAACGCCAGTCAAAGCTCCTATCACTAAAAAAAAATGGTTAGCTTACAGTCCTGTTTACACCTTGCTTTTGCTTTGGTGGGGCTTCAACGAGCTTTGCAATAGACTTTTATGGAGGCTTTGAAGACGCTTTGAAGCACCACTGAAGCTACATGGAGTATAATTTTTGAAGCAAAGCAAACGCAAGGTGTAAATAGGACTGTAAGCTAATAATTTTATTTAGTGACAGGAGCTTTGACTGGCATTCAGAGAGCTTTAACAAAGCCTGTCCAAAGCCTTGTTGAAGCTGAAGCAAGTGTAAATGAGCCCTAAAAAACACAAATTACCCCCTTTTTTTTTGTAAGCCAAGGTTGCACTCAGTAAATACTCAAACATATCAAACCTTAAATTTGGGTGCGCCTGTGAAATGGTGACAAAACTTCACTACCTGATATTTACCATAGGCAATGCTTTAAAAGCCCCTTACAGGTTATCAGTTTAGCGTTAGGAAGGAGGTCTGGTGCGAGAATTATTGCTCTCATTCTTGCGTGCGCAGCGATATTTATACAATTAAATATTTGTTATTTTTAACATTGGATTTTGGAGCGAGACCAAAATGTCACGGTTAGAAATTTAAAACCATCTACAGTCACGCTGAGCATTTAACCCATACATAACAATAAGTGACATTTAGAAATAGTCCAGAATAGTGAATTCATTTCAGAGGTGAAAATATTGTCATTGCATGAAAATCGCCACCATCCGTCATCCGGAATGTGAAAATCGATGAAAGCACCACCACCTATTCAGAGCGCTCGCTTACCAGGTCACATAGACCTTCTATCACGGAAGGTCATTGGCTCTTGTGGCACACACTAGAAATCACACCCGCATGGACTGCGATTTAAAAAATGCCGCAGAGGCCTTTTCCCTGCGTTTCAGAAGGCATGGGCAGCCCATTTTTGGTTCCATAGACTTCAATGTAAATGCAGCAGAAACATTACAAATGTAGTGCTTGTGGTTTTTTTTAATGCGTTTCCGCTGCTTTCTCTCGCATGAGGACACCTCCCAAAAATGGAGAATGCATAAAAAAAATGCATCAACAAAAATTGCAACACACACCAGGAAAATGCATCAAATGCAGCCTGCATAGGTGTGAACCCAGCCTAAATCTAGCAGATATCAGGTGCAATGACTGGTGTCTGAACAGACGATCGTTACGCCTGAATGCTGTCACGTGGTAACCAGAGATGGGCTGCCGTTTCAGCTGGAAATACATTGTGCAAAATTCACTTTATCAGTGGCCTTGTCAGCCCCCTCCTGGCTGACATCCTTCCATTGAAAAATTCAAGGAAGCGGGCAGAACATTGATGATGAATTGTGACTATATCCAGTAAGATGCAGCCACTGTTTCGGGTATTCTGACAGCAGATGTCAGGACACTGTAGCGCTGCAGGGAGGGGGAGGGGGGCCTTGTCCATTTGTGAAATAGACCTGAAAATGCTGGCACAGATGTCTCAACATTGAAGTAACAAGGGTATAAGAATCCAGCAAAGCAAAATAAAGTAAATATAAACTCTCACTGAATGGGATTTAGCTTGCTAAAGCACAATGTACCTTTTTCATTGTTTGATGCATCCTAATACTGCTGATCTCCTGCAGTTACTTCCCATCTACATGCACTTCAGTGATGGCTGCGTGACATTTCTCAGGACGGGTTTCCTGATGGACCACGACAGCGTAATGTGTGTTGAAATTGCCACTTGTAGCCCCCACCTGAAGCCGTTATCACCGGGTGACAACACAGGAGCCCACGGAGGAGACGAGGGCACAGTGTTGTCACACCATAACAGCAAGTGCCTAAACAAAGACCTTCATGGCCAGTTATTTTAATAAAAGCTGCAGATTTGACAAAAAAAAAAAAAAGGTGACAACTTTTGAAAATATATGAACATGTTAAAGACTATATGATATTTTAGAGGCTGGGTTTACACATAGGGATGTGCTAATACCAAGCATTTGTGCGAGTACCAAAACTTATACTTTGCGGTGTGATTTGCGTCAAAACAGAATGAATGGGAGTAAATCACACTGCAAAAAAATAAATAAATATATGCGATTTGAACTGGAATGCGGTGTGATTCCTGTCCAGATCACATGCGATTTCCATGTGCGTGTGTAGAAAGGAAAAAAGCACCATCTAGTAGGCAATTAAAAATGTTAGAACTCACAGTACATAGCTGGAAAAAATGCGAAATCTGCACAGGTGCCCCAGTCCCGCCGATGATAGCAAATCATGGCTGCTGGAGGAGCTCACAAAACTTGAGATGTAGAGGCGGTCCTCCACAGAGCTGTTAT
>JBBDGP010002373.1:1422500-1495000 GCA_037952835.1 Lithobates septentrionalis
CATATTGCACAGATAAAAGCAGGGAACGGCAATATGGGTAAGAAATATGGTCTATTCTTCAAGTCAATGAACGTTTAACAACCAAGACATCCGTTACAGATTTTAAAAAGGAGCTTGTTAACGCAGGTGAATCAAAAAGGTTTACGGCCAATCACCGCTATCTGGAAAGATTAAAGTGGAACTGCAGCCAAAACCTGGGAATTCGGTTTGAAAACCGAACATGAAACTCCTGCAGCTCAGTTCAGACAGAGAATTATGGTAAACTTAACTCCCCAGACACCTTCTTCACTCATGTATTCTGAGGGCGAGAGGCCATGTAAAAGAGCTTCCCCTTTGTGGTGATCATGAATGCACTAAAGGGCATGAACTGTTATCGCTGTGTCATTTGGACACAGCAAATCACAAAACGAGGGTACAGAACCAATGTTTTGGCCCCATACCCTGTGATCGCAGTGACCAACACACCACAACAAAGCCTGCATTCTGCAGCCAGCACTCTGACCAGCTGTGGAGGAAACAGGGTCTCCTACAGTGATCGGCCGCAGCACTTTCTACAATGCCCCAGAGCCGGGCACATTTCCCTTGGTCGCTACCCACACCAAATCAGATTGTCACCAGACCAGTGCAGTGAGTCACAGTATCCCCGATTGTTAGCCGCACCAGTTACAGTGTCACCAGTACAGCCACAGTGTATCCAAATCACAAGCCACACCAGTGCCACCAAACCAGTTCATTCAGCAAAAGACTTCCTGATCAGTACCAGTGGCACCAGAGCTGGTGTATGCCAAATCCCGATTGTAGCCACCCAAGTGCGTGTCGCCAGAAACCGTATTCCTGATCACCAGTGAAGCCAGAAACAGTGTCCCCATTGGCAGCCACACCAGCAGTGTCATTTAGTACCATTGTTCGCTGAAACTGGTGTTTTGATCACCAACACCAGTACAGTACCACCGTCATGACTTACCAGTATAGCCACTCCCCCCCAAAAAAAAAAAAAAAAAAAAAAAAACAGATTCAGAGTATGAACCTGTGGAAATGAGAGGTTCATTAACAGCCACCACTGATTCAGAGTATTAAGGGGTCCCTTCCATTAGTCATGCACACTAGGGTCACCAAGCACTGAACATCCTACTGAATTGCAGTTACATAGTTGGTGGGGCTGAAAAAAAGAAAAAAAAAAAAAAAAGACACAAGTCTATCCAATTCAACCCATGATGTGTATGTCTTTGTGTCAATAGTACATTGTATACGCCTTTATTTTGTGATCGTTAAGGTGCCCATCTAATAGTTTTTTTAAAAACTATGGACGCTCCCTGCCGATACCACTGCTTGTGGAAGAGAATTCTATATCCTTACCGCTCTGACAGTAAAGAACCCTCTACGGCTACGCAGTTTGAGGTCAAACCGCTTTCTCTTCCAATTTTAGTGAATGGCCGATTGTCTACATTCCCTTTCACTAAAAAGTCTTTCCCCTATGCTAGGGTTGCCAGTACGGTGTTTGAACATCCCCCCTCAAGGGTCTCCTCTCCAGAGAGTATGAGGTTCAATGCTTGTAGTCTTTCCCCATAGCGGAGATCCTCCAGCCCCTTTATTAGCTTTGTTGCCCTTCTCTGGACTCTCTCCAGTTCCAGCACCGGCAGTGTGGTACATCCCAGTGAGGTGGCAAGCACGGGTAGTGCAGGACATCTTAGTGAAAAATGTGATGGGTAATCAGGAAATCAGAGGAGTAATTTATGTCCTTTAGTAACTTCACCCTCCGTTCACACCGGTGCGACTCGACAAGCGATTTCACAGGTCCAAATCACAAGACAAGTTGCACCCTATTGTCGGCAATGGAACTGTTCAAATCTGTGCGATGCTTACTTTGCGGTGCGGCACCAGTTTGAAAAAAAATTCCTGCGCTATTTTGGCGATTTCAGGTGCGACTTGCATAGACATCTGTGCATGAAGTCGCACTGACATGCGGCTTTAAAATCGTTCGATATCAAGTTATAAAGAGGAGTTCCACCCAGGGGGGCCCATGAAAAAAAAAAAAAATTAAAAAAGTCAGCAGCTACAAATACTGCAGCTGCTGACTTTTAATGGGACACTTACCTGTCCCAGGGTCCAGCGATGCGGGGGATCGAAGCCCCGCTCGTCTCCCCCTCCGTTCAGCGGCGCCGACATTGCAACTGTGGGCGCCGGGCTGTGGCTTCACAGCCTCGCACCCACTGCGCATGCGCGAGCGGCACGCCGTGATTGGCCGCTCAGTCACCTGGGACCTGTAATGGGTCCCAGATGATTGACAGGAGGGAGGGAGCAGAGCGGAGCCCTTCCTGTGCCGAGGGGGAAGTGATGTCACCAGCCCAGGGGCAGACTACGAGGAACCCCCTAGCAACAGGCATTTAGAAGTAAAAAAAAAAAAAAATATCCAAATGTTTTTTTGTTTTTTTAGGATTTTTCATGTATTTTTGTTTTTTTGGGTGGAACCCCACTTTAAGTCACACAATGTTAGACTCCTTAGATTTTGAGCCCCTTTATGTGGCTAGGCTGCAAAACAGTCTCATGGGGTATCTGCATACCTGGCAGAAATAGAAGAATATATTTTAGGGTGTAATTGTAAAAGTATGCTGTGTGTGATAAAACAGATTGTTAAGATGACAACTTTGTGGCATATAAACGTGGAGTATCTTTTTTATTTGAAAAGTAAAGGGGTCACTGGGGGTGCCTGTACCATGCCGATATTTTAGGGGCTCAAGAAATGAGATGGGCAGTGAGACCAACAGGGCTGATAAATGTCAAATTATCTGAAAAGACTTGGATCACGAAAGCCAAAACAAAACTACAAACTGTACAGAGGAAAGGGGGGGGGGGGCAACCACACACATTAAACATTCTGCATGATGCAGGGAAAAAGGAGAAGTCCAGCCTGAGCTTGTTAGGCTGGGCTTCTCCTCTGGGTCACAGGAGTGCAATTAGTTTTGCACTCCTGTGACCCGTTTTCAACAGAGAGCGTTCTGAAGTCCGGAATCAGTTCCAGGCACCACGTCATCCCGACTCTGGAAGTCTTGATCCACCAATGCCTGGACTGACGGCCGCTCCCCGCCCCTCCACAGCTCAGAGCTCCAGTGAGCGTGGAGGAGCAGAGCAGGAGAGCTGCTGATTGACAGTCAGCAGCTCTCTGCCCGGGGAGCGGAGAGAACCAAGGACATCGGCGATGTTTGGTGGCTCAGTTCTCAGTGAAGAGGCGGCGGGGGACAGATGGTGCAACCACCTAGGTAGGTATGATTCTACAATATCCCCCAAACCAATACTTCTCTTTTAAGAAGATCAAACCTAAAAGATTGATTTCAACATTTCCCCAGATAAAATACATACCGTATATACTCGAGTATAAGTCGAATTTTTCAGCACATTTTTTTGTGCTGAAAGTGCCCCCTTCGACTTATACTTGAGTCAAGCACTTTTCTGCAGCAAAAAATTTCATTTTCCGAACCGACTTTGGGGCCCCGTATCTCAGGGCCACTTGGTGCTAGGAACCCCAGATTTGGTGTGCAATCCCAGTGGAACTGGTGCCACAACATATCCAAAGCTGAAGTTCCTAGCACTAAGTGGCCCCGAGATATGGGGCCCCAAAATCGGTTCGGAAAATGTCATTCTCTGCTGCAGAAAAGTGCTTGACATTTTCTGAACCGAATTTGGGGCCCCATATCTCAGGGCCACTTGGTGCTAGGAACCCCAAATTTGGTGTGCAAACCCAGTGGAACTGGTACCATAATATAACTAAATTTGGGGTTCCTAGCACCAAGTGGCCCTGAGATATGGGGCCCCAAAATCGGTTCAGAAAATGTCAAGCACTTTTCTGCAGCAGAGAATGACATTTTCCGAACCGATTTTGGGGCCCCATATCTCGGGGCCACTTACTGCTAGAAACTTCAGCTTTGGATATGTTGTGGCACCAGTTCCACTGGGATTGCACACCAAATCTGGGGTTCCTAGCACCAAGTGGCCCTGAGATACGGGGCCCCAAAACCGGTTCAGAAAATGTCATTCTCTGCTGCAGAAAAGTGCTTGACATTTTCTGAACTGAATTTTGGGGCCCTGTATCTCGGGGCCACTTGGTGCTAGAAACCCCAGCTTTAGAAATTTTATGGTGCTAGTTCCACTGGGTTTGTACACCAAATTTGGGGTTCTTAACACTAAGTGGCCCCGAGATATTGGGCCCCAAATTCGGTCAACTGTGTCCATCTGCCGCAATGTCATTTCGGGACCCTTTGGGTTCAGAGACCCCAAATTTTGGCTGCAGCTAGGGGGCATCTAGGAACCCTTAACTACAGAGTTTGAAGTTCAGGGGACCTATGGCTGCAAATGGGCACAGTGAGGCATGCAAATGGGCACAGTGATGCTGCAAATGGGCATTGTTGACCCTCTTTTCCACTTACAGTAGCTGTGCATTTCTCACCCTCGTCTGATACTCGGGTCAATAAGTTTTTGCCATTTTTTTGTGGTAAATTAGGGCCTCGACTTATACTCGGAACGACTTATACTCGAGTATATACGGTACTAGAAATGACAAAAGAGAATTGGTTTCATTATTGAGCAATACATCATTCAAATTACAAAAAGCCAACTCGTGATCAATGCAAAGGCTAGAAAGTAATTAGCTAATGTACAGTACAAGTACACGGTAAACAAGCAGCATGGTCTAGCTATGAAAACATCGTCTTAAAGGAGATGGCAGAAGGTTTGTGATCTTAATGCATTCTATGCATTAAGATAAAAAAAACGTTCTGTTGGTAGCAGTGTCCCCAGCAACCCCTAATTAATTCCCTTCTCTCTGCAGTGATGTCCACAAGTGTCTTCTTAGCTGTCCAGGATAATACCTCACATTCCCATCGCACACCTTCCTGGATGAGCTCTCAAAGTTTGGGTGCTGCAGCAACAACCAGCTAGATACTGGTTCAAGTCACAACGTAGATATTTGCCAGCACGCCATGGATTTACACAGTAGCGTCCAAACAGGTAGTTTATTGCATGATCATAACACAAGGTTGTCCCAGACACTCCTCCTGATTGGTTGGGACACAGCAGCAGCGCCATTGGCTCCCGAGGCTGTCAATCAAAATCAGTCAGCCAATTAGGGGGGAGAGAGGGGGCGGGTCTGGTTTGGGGCTTTGTCTGAATGGATACAGGGAGCTCCGACTCGGCTCAGGTGCCCCCCGTAGCCAGCTGCTGGCTGTGGGGACACTCAGCAGAGGGAGGGGCCAGAAGAGGGAAACAAGAAGAGGAGAATCGGGGCTCCCCTGTGCAAAACAACTCCACAGAGCAGGCAAGTAGAATATGTTTATTTTTAAAAAAAAACAAACAAACCTTTACAATCAGATTAAAGGGAATGTTATAGAAGTATTAAGCCCAAGACTAAAAATGTATAACATATTGCAGCTTACCAGTCATTAGATGTGATGACTACATTCGTTTTCTTTTTTTCCCCTCTATATTCACCTGGTGATCTGGCCAGTGACACCTCCTGTATGTGGGTGCCTCCCTTCCGGATGAAGGAGCACAGGGGGCACCTTTGGACAGCAGCATAGTTAATCTGGTGGAGGGGGGGTGTTAGTTGCTCCAGCAGATTCAGATACACCAACAAACTAAAGCTGAACTCCAGCTAATACTTTATAAGCGGTTAAAGCATTTTTTTTTTTACTTTTTGGGATAAAGGTTTTAAATAAAAGTGGATCATTGTAAGCGCCCCCGTCAGTGGTAAATGGTTTGTCTCAGCTCTGTAACTGCTACAGCTGCAGGAAAGCTTGTTCTGTTGAACAACTCACTTGCTGGCTGAATCATCAGGTGAAAAAAAAAAAAAAAGGAAAAAAGCTTTAAAAAGAAAAACCAATACAGCTGTCACATATAAGAATAGGTAATCTGCAATAAAAAAAATAAATTTTCTTTGGGGTTTAGCACAACATTTGTGATATCAAATTATTTTAGAAGAACTGAACCCTGGAAACTGTTCTGAAATAACGTCAGGCAGAGGGCCTTGCGCTGGTAGAGACAGAGGTATGCTTCCTCAAGTCCGTGCCTCCAGCAAACACAACAGTAACCTCAGTAGTGACATCGCCAAATCATCTTTGGCCAGCAATCAGCAGCAGCGCCTTATATCTCACACTGCAGATGTACAAACGTGTGGCATTAATCCGATGCTGCATTTGCCCCTTCCTGCATCTACTTGAGTGATCCAAGATCTCTGAATTCTGTCTTCAGAGCTCTCTGGAGCGTTGAGCTGTGGAGGGAGCAGGAGTTGCTGGCTCAGCGTCTCAGCCGCGTGCCGAGAGGCTGAGCCAGCTACCGGTCAGGAATCTGGGTGGATCAACATTAACCGTTTAGAGCTGGCGCCTCCCAGCCCCCTTAAGAGGTTTAGAATGCCGGGAGGCAGGACGGGGCTTATGATCAAGTGACCACCGTGATTGGCTGTCACATGATCAGAAAGCCCCAGTTCGCAAGCTGTTAGCTGCCGGCAACTGTGCCAGAACTGTGCGTGATCCTGGCACAGAAGCACGCAGGGAGCGTGCGCTCTGCAGAGCTGTATTTGAACTAATGTGCGCAAATATGCGGCTGCTCAGGGCCAAGAGGCCACATATTTGCATGCAGCTGGCGCCAAGAGGTTCAAGTGGTCCTAAAGCATGAAAGATTTTTTACCTCCGTGCATTCTATGCATCGATCATGCTCCATTGACGTGCATGAGAGCGGCTCCTCTCCCGGGTCTCTGCCTCCTGATTGGCTAAAAGACAGCAGCGGGAGTCATTAGCTCCTTCTGTTAATCAGAGCTCACAGCCAATGAGGAGGCAGGGGGTGGGGGGGCAGAGCCCTATTCTATGTGTCTAATGGACAGGCAGCAGCTTAAAGTGGGGGCACTCGGAGAAGAGGAGGAGCCAGGATTGCCAGTGTTCTGTCGATAGGTGCCCGTCGAAAAGTGACCGCGCATGCGCTGAACGGAACTTCAGCTGATGTGGCGTCACCATAGCGCATATGCACATCGTAGGAGCCTTTTCTTGACGGGAGATACAATTTCACAGGCACAATTTAATGCTATGTAAACAGCGGAGGGACACCGTATTTGTCATTCCATGCCTCGCTGTTGTGCCGTGGGTTTACAGCGAGGCACAAACTGACATCTACAGTGTCCCTCCGCTCTTTGCATAGCTTTCAATTGTGCTTGTGAAAAGGTATCTCCAGTCGAAAAAACCCTCCTACGATGGGCACATGCACTATGGCGACATCACTCCAGCTGATTGGCAAATCAGCTTGAGTGCCCTTCCGTTCTGTGCATGCCTGGGCACTTTTGGAGGAGGAGGGGAAGGAAGGGGAGGAAGGGAGAGGAGGGGAGGGGAGGAGAGGGGAGGGGAGGAGAGGGGAGGAGAGGAAAGGGGAGGAAGGGAGAGGAGGGAAGGGAGAGGAGGGGAGGGGAGGAGAGGGGAGGGGAGGAGAGGGGAGGAGAGGAAAGGAGAGGAAGGGAGGGGAGGGGAGGAAGGGAGGGGAGGGGAGGAAGGGAGGGGAGGAAGAGAGGGGAGGAAGGGAGGGGAGGGGGGGAAATTGAAAAAAATTGAAGAGGGTATCCCTTTAAAACAATGTAGCACACAAGTGTCCTGCACATGTGCTTCCGTGTCATATTGTCAGACAACCTAAGCACAAGAACAGGGAGATTAAGGGTGACCACTGGATGCAGGATGCCACCGACCCCATGAAGTCTAAAGCAGGGAATACACAAAGCAATATGGCCGTGTTTGGGCCGTCATGATGAACAGCAAGGCTACCCTTGACAGGACAGCAAACAGAGCAGCCAGAACTAATTAAAATGCTGAGAACAGAAGAAATATCATTCCCAATACATTCCCAATGACCCAGATGATGCTAGATTAAAATTTATGTCCAGGTAATACATACTGTATGTTCTTTTGCAACAGAAAGACAATCACTCACACAATGATGTATTGATAAAAGCTCTCCCTGCAGAGAGGATAATCTGCTCTTGTAATGCGATTCAGACACCAAAGAAGTTCTTCCACAGCACCCGAGTATAACAAAGTACGATCACTTTCCCCATGTGCACTATAAGAGTTCAGGTGTTCCCAGGGAAGGATACTATAGGATTCAAAGACATTTTAGACAATCGTGCTCTTCCGACCTTGTGGCAATAGTCTGAGGAAGGGCCTTCTTTGTTCTGAGCTCTATAAAATGCAAATGTCGTATAAGAGCTCAGTCCTTATCTCCAAAGCAGTCAGTTATGTGATGTTCAAAACCATATCTAATACTGCAGTAACATCCTGCTTTTATCTTCCTTTCCCTAAAGCAGAAGAACTTTGGCTAAAAAAAGAAAATAAATTTGTAAGCAGAAAGATTTTTTTTTCTTTTTTTGCAGACACGGTAGGATTGATTTACTTCAACTGGAGAGTGCAAAATCGGGTACAGCTCTGCATAGAAACTTCAACTTCTAACTTCAGCTTGTTCAATTAAGCTTTGAAAGTAAAACCTGAGAGCGGATTCGTTTCTATGTAGCGCTAAACCAGATTTTGCACTCTCCAGTTTTAGTAAATCAACCTCATACTGTCTCTCTTGTGTAATAAAGGACTTCTACCCTCCTGTTCCTAAGATTCTTTAGAGATGAGCGAGAGCGAGAGCGAGCGAGAGAGAGCGAGAGAGGGAGAGAGCGAGAGAGAGAGCGAGCGAGAGCGAGCGAGCGAGCGAGCGAGAGCGAGAGCGAGAGCGAGAGCGAGAGAGAGCGAGAGCGAGCGATAGAGAGAGAGCGATAGAGAGAGAGATAGAGAGCGATAGAGAGAGAGATAGAGAGAGCTATAGAGAGAGCTATAGAGAGATATAGAATATAATATATATAAATAATATATTTTTTCTACATTTCTGAAGAATCTTAGGAACAGGAGGGTAGAAGTCCTTTATTGCACGAGACACAGTATGAGGTTGATTTACTAAAACTGGAGAGTGCAAAATCTGGCGCAGCTCTGCCGCACGTGAACTTTATTGGCATCCCAGTCTTAGTCCGTAGGGTTCAGTATTGAGTTGGCCCATCCTTTGCAGCTATAACAGCTTCAACTCTTCTTGGAAGGCTGTCCACAAGGTTTAGGAGTGTGTCTATGGGAATGTTTGACCATTCTTCCAGAAGTGCATTAGTGAGGTCAGGCACTGAGGTTGGACGAGAAGGCCTGGCTCGCAGTCTCCGCTCCAATTCATCCAAATGGTGTTCTATCAGGTTGAGGTCAGGACCAAACTCGCTCAACCAATGTCTTTATGGACTTGCACACCTCTGAGCTCGTTTAGACCACCTATGATATGGGGTCTTGGATTTTGGTAAAAGGCTGTGTGTGACCAGAAGCATTATGACATTATGCACTTATGAACAGTTCACATGTGGCATTTTTATTTTTTTTTTTACGATTTTCCTATTTTTCATATTGATATTCTGATAAGTTGGATGGGACTGATGATTTAATAGGCTGAAGATTATTTAACACCGACATTTACCAACAGTATCTGTATAGACTGTAGTTTGCTATGTTCATCATGCCTATAACTCCTCACAGATGCAGTGTATCCGGAAAGTATTCACAGCGCTTCACTTTTTCCACATTTTGTTATGATAAAGCCTTATTCCAAAATAGATTCAATTCATTATTTTCCTCAAAATTCTACAAACAAAATCCCATAATGGCAACGTGAAATAAGTGTTTGAAACCTTTGCAAACTTATTAAAAAACAAAAAATGAAGAGAAAAAAATAAATCACATATACATAAGTATTCACAGCCTTTTGTTTGACAGGCAAAATTGAGCTCAGGTCCATCCTGTTTCCACTGATCATCCTTGAGATGTTTCTACAACTTGATTGGACATGATTAGGAAAGGCAGACGCCTGTCTATATAAGGTCCCACAGGTAATAGTGCATGTCAGGGCAATAACCAAGCCATTAAGTCCAAGGAATTGTCTGTAGACCTCCAAGACAGGATTGTATAGAGGCAAAGAAAAATCTCTGCAGCATTGAAGGTCCCAATGAGCACAGTGGCCTCCATCATCCTTACTCTTCCTGGACCATTCCTAGAGCGGGCCACCCGGCCAAACTGAGTGTTCTGGGGACAAGAGAATTAGTCCGGGAGGTGACCAAGAACCCGATTGGTCACTGACAGAGCTCAAGCGTTGCTCTGTGGAGAGAGGAGAACCTTCCAGGAAAAACCATCTCTGCAGCATTCCATCAATCAGGCCTGTATTGTAGAGTAGCCACACAGAAGCCACTACTCAGTAAAAGGCACATGACAACCCGCCTGGAGTTTGCCAAAAAGGCACCTGAAGGACTCTGACCATGAGAAACAAAATTCTCTGGTCTGATGAAATAAAGACTGAACCTGAATGGCAAGCGTCATGTCTGGAGGAAACAAGGCACCGGCTCATCACTTGGCCAATACCATCCCTACAGTTAAGCATGGTGGTGGCAGCATCATGCTGCGGAGATGTTTTTCAGTGGCAGGAACTGGGAGACTAGTCAGGATTGAGGGAAAGATGAATGCAGCAATGCACAGAGACATCGTTGATGAAAGCCCGCTCCAGAGCGCTCTGGACCTCAGACTGGGGAGAAGGTTCATTCTCAAACAGGGCAACTCCCCTAAGCACACAGCCAACATAAAAGGAGTGGCTATGGGACAACTCCGTGAATGTCCTTGAGTGGCCCAACCACAGCCCACACTTGAACCCAATTGAGCATCTCTGGAGCGATCTGAAAATGGCTATGTACAGATGCTCCCCATCCAACCTGATGGTGTTTGAGAGGTCCTGCAAAGAATAGAAGAAACTGCCCAAAAATAGGTGTGCCAAGCTTGTAGCATCATACTCAAAAATACTTGAGGCTGCAATTGGTGCCAAAAGTACTTTAAAGCGGAGTTGCAACTTATAATTTTTTTTTTCTAAATTTCTAAGATCATCTAATCAAAATGTACCACTCACTTTTTTGGTGAAAAATATCCCCTGATGTCCGTTTTCGCATCGAAAAACAACTTGTATATAATTTCTTCCTGAAAGTTATCAACTTGCCTGTGGGTATGTGAAGCCCACAAGCATCCTCTTCCGGGATACGGTGCCACTGAGCGACGAGCATGCACCGCCCGTTTTCTCCCCGATCTCGCGCATGCGCAATCATCCATTATCGGAGCGCCGTCAACTACTCAGGTTGCCATAACAACGGGAGGCGTTATCGGAAGTGCCCGCCCCGTTATGCAAACCTAGCCCTCGGCGCAGCCCGCTGACTCCTGAGAAATGACAACATCTCCCAGGAGCAGTAGGGAAGAGACGTAAGGAGCCGAGGTGAGTAAGGAGGCAGATTACGAGGGACCCCCTAGCAACAGGCATTAAGAGGCGAGTAAAAAAAAAATTTTTTTTCCCAAACGTTATTAATTTTAAAGCAGATTGATGCAAAATTAATTTTAGGAGTGGAACTCCACTTTAACAAAGTATTGAGCAAAGGCTGTGAATACTTATGTACATGGGGATTTATTTTCATTTTTAAGAAAATTTACAAAGATTTCAAACAAAATTCTTTCACAGTGAAGCGCTGTGAATACTTTCCGGGTTGCACTGTATTCATCACCTTTTCATATGGAAATGCAAGGTGCTTCAGAGCCCCATAGAAATATTTAGTACAGACAACATACCTGATCCATGTCCATAGTGGTTTCAATCATTTCCTGAAATTTGTAGAAGTCACTAGAAAGATCAGTGAGTGGAGTAACAAAAACGGCCAGCAGGAGCATCTGGTAAGACCCTTGAAGAACAAAAAAAAAAAAAAAAAATTAAATTTTAAAGTTCATTGTTCTGGGAATTGAAGGCACTGTGAAGACTGGAAATAAAGCCAAAAAAAAAAACAACCAATGAGAGAAACTGATAAGGATAGATAAAAGCAGAAACAATAGACAACAGGCCACGCACTGCTAGTCACTTTTCAATCTTATTTTGGAATTGTTGTTTTTCTATTATTTTGATCAAATAAAAACAAACAAAAAATCAATTCAAAAGAAACAGCTAAGGCATAGCAGCCCAATATATATTTATGGGACCGTGTGACTGTCCAAAAATTACCATCAACCTGTTAGTATTGTATTGGCAGTACAATGCGATTCCTTCAGGTCAGTGGTTCTCAACCTCAGTCCTCAAGTACCCCCAACAGGCCATGTTTTGGGAATTTCGCTTAGATAAAATAGCTGTACAAAATACCAGGCCATTGATTCCGATTTAAAAGCACCTGTGCAAGATTAAGGCCCCTTTCACACTGGGGCGGTGGGGGCGTCGGCGGTACAACAGCGATATTTTTAGCGCTGCTGTACCGTCGTTCTTGCAGCTGTATTCGGCCGCTAGCGGTGCGGTTTTACCCCCTGCTGGCGGCCGAAAAAGGGTTAAAATCCCTCGTACAGCGCGGCTATAGCCGCGGTATAGCCGCGCTGTCCCATTGATTTCAATGGGCAGGAGCGGGGAAGGAGCGGTGAATACACCGCTCCTTCCCCGCTCCAAAGAAGCGGTTTGCAGGACTTTTTTCACCGTCCTGTCAGCGCACCGCTTCAGTGTGAAAGCCCTCGGGCTTTCACACTGAACAAACAGCTGAGGCTGTTTAGGGGCGGTTTGCAGGCGGTATTTTTAGCGCAATACCGCCTGCAAACCGCCCCAGTGTGAAAGGGGTCTTAGGAAAACCTGAAAACATGGCCTGTTGGGGGGTACTGGAGGACAGGGTTGAGAACCACTGCTTTAGGTTACCTTATCTTGACATTGCATAAAACAATAGTAACGTTGAAAATATTTTGATATTAGTAATCAGACATATACTCAGGATCAGAGCAGTTACTAGAAAACATGGGGCCACATGCAACCTACCCGACAGGCCTCTCCAACCCCTTCTACTGACCTGCAGGCAGCCATCAGAGAAGAATAAGAAGGAGAGCATAGCGTGCCGTGACCAGTGGGAGGTGCTTAAGGATCAAAACCGGTGTTTCCCTGCCCTTTAAGAGGTTTCTGATGCTGGGAGGCCAGGGCAGGGTTTCTGAACATGTGACCGTCATGATTGGCAGTCACAGCGATGACATGATCGGAAAGCTACCAAAGTAGAGATCGGGAGCTTACCATTAGCCGCCGGTAACTTTGCCTGGAGCTCAGGTGCAATAAAAATGTGAATTTTTTTTTTCGGAAAAAGGTGAACTTACTTTATCCTTTAAAGGGGAACTTCCCATTTTGGGTGGAGTTTCGCTTTGAAGGATCTGCTACTGATGGCTTGGTGCCAGATACCACAGCATACCTTCAGAGGTCTAGTGGAGTCCGTGCCCTAATGCAAGGGTCTTCAAACTGCGGCCCTCCAGGTGTTCAGGAACTACAATTCCCATCATGCCTAGTCATGTCTGTGAATGTCAGAGTTTTACAATGCCTCATGGGATGTGTAGTTCTGCAACAGCTGAAAGGCTGTAGTTTGAGGATCCCTGCACTAATGGGTTATGGTGGGTGGTCATAATTTTTTGACCGATCGGTTGTAGGAGTTTCTAAAGGTGTATTTTAACGCTTGCTATTAGCCTTCATGTAGGTGGGAAAATAATAAAAACAGAATACAGATTCCTTTTAAATTTTTAACACGAAAAGACAGCAGAGGAAAAAAAGGGTCCTGGTCAGTGTCCCTCCCATGCAGATGTCTGCTTCCAAACACATCAGGATGACTAATGATACGCATGCGATGCTAAGAATTGCACAAGGACCGAGGCTTGAATTGTGCCTGCGAGCCTCCTTTTGTTTTATAGACGCAATCCTGGAAAATGACTGTATTAAATATTTATACACGGGATGTAGAGATTCAGCTCCTCACTACTTCACAAAGCAGCCGCAAAAAAAAAGGCAGCCTGTAAAGCAAAGAGCGTGAATGAAACCCATCAGTGTCACAATGCTCTCAGGAAGAAAAGCTGCTGTTATACAAGGTACTTGAATAAAGATATCCGAGTATGAAAGAATACACAAGGAAGCCTGACAAGAAGCTGCTGTATACAACAGCCCTGTCTGAATAGTACTGCAGAATCGCACCGGTGTTTAAATGGATTATTCAACAGGCAGCAAAAGCATTAAAATGAACCTGTCAAGCCCAATAATGTGTGAAGAATGGCTACACCGGTCTTCAAACCAGTCCATGTATGCCAGATCTAGGCCCAGGATAGAATAAATAGCAATCTGTATCTATATACAGCAGGGATATGCAATTACTGGACATCTAGCTGCTGCAAAACTACAAAAACCATCATGCCTCTGCCTGTCATGCATGTGGCTGTCAGAGTCTTGCTATGCCTCATGGGACTTGTAGTTCTGCAACAAGCTGGGAGGTCCGCTAATTGCATATCCCTGATATAGAGCATCCACTTCACTCCCAGTTAAGCTTTGCCCCCTCCTTTCTTGTTTGTGGAGCGTTAAACCAGTGTGTTTCTCAACTCCAGTCCTCAAGGCACCCCAACAGGTCATGTTTTCAGGATTTCCCTCAGATTAAACGGCTGTGGTTATTACCAAGTCAGTGAAACTGATCAAATCACCTGTGCAAAATAATGGACAGCCTGAAAACATGACCTGTTGGGGCGCCTTGAGGACTGGAGGAGAGAAACACTGTGTTAAACAGCGCAAAGCTGCTATAGGACGGCCACTCTGTGCATAATTCAGAATATATACACACACACATAATATAAAAAAAATATATAAATAAATATAATATGTGTATATACATATACACATATACATATACACACACAGACACACACACATATGTATATGTATATGTATATGTATATGTATATGTATATGTATATGTATATATATATATATATATACATATATATATATATATATATATACATACATATACACATATACATATATATATATATATATACACACACATATACATACATATATATATACACATATGTATGTATATGTGTGTGTGTGTATATATATATATATATATATATATATATATATATATATATATATATATATATATATATATATATATATATATATATATATATATATATATATATATATATATATATATATATACACACACACATACACATATATATATATACATACATACATACATACACACATATATATACACATACATATATATACACACATATATATACATATATATACATACACACACACACACACACATATATATACACACACATATACACATATACATTATATATACACACACACACGTATACATATATACACACACAATTCTGCACTTGAGGGTAGGGGGCGTGCACATCCCTTAGTGAAATCAACACACTGTACACACAAAAACACTGGTTAGGCACACACTTAACACTTTGATTGCCCTAGATGTTTAACCCCTTCCCAGCCAGCGTCATTAGTACACTGACAGTGTATATTTTTAACACTGATCACTGTATTCGTGTGACTGGTTCCCAGTGTCAGATTGTCCGCAAAAATATCGCAGTCCCGCTATAAAATTCGCTGATCGCCACCATTACTAGTATAAAAAGGAAAGAAAAAAAATTCCAGGATATATACACCATAGTTTGTAGACGCTTTAACACTTGTGCAAACCAATCAATATAGGCTTAACCACTTAAAGACCGAGCCTCTTTCTGAGATTTGTTGTATACAAATTAAAAACAATTTTTTGTGGTAGAAAATTATACAACCCCCAAACATACATTTTTTTTAACACCCTAGAGAATAAAATGGTTGTCAGACTGTGTGCGTACCCAGTGCTCCAATCCCACTGGGAGCACTGGGTACGCACACAGTGACAGTAGGAGACGAGCTCGCCACTCGTGGATGTTTTTTTTATCTATTACAGCATTTTTATGTGAGTTTATTTTTTAATATTTTAATAAATTGGTTTACTATTGTACTGGATTACACTATATGCATATTCTTTCATATGCCATACCAACCCTTACTGAGCCCATCTGACAAGCGCTGGGAGCAGGAGCCGAACGAGGTTGCCACACTAGGCGACATACGAACTCGGCGTTCGTTGGATTGATGCCTACGCTCTTTTCCACCTATGCGAGAGTGCATTGCTCGTTCCGTTCCTGTCCCAAGATAGCCTGTGCGGTATCACGCTATATACATCCTTGTGTTTTTTCTCGCATGGCCTTCTATATCCACCTATGCGAGTCTTCAAACAACATATGAGATACCCTCTAATCGATTCCACCATACCATCATCTTCACCCATGGTCTGCGTTTATGCTGTACACCTTACAGCTGTGAGGTGAGCTGCTTGCAGACACGGAGGTGATACCACTGAAGACTGCATTCTATACACGTTCCTTTGGTGGTGGAAGTGTCTTTTCCTTTTCTACATATATACTTTTTTTGGGAACTTTTAGCTCATGCTGATGGATACATGACACACCCATTCACTAGCATTTGGACTGTCACCATTTTATTCACTGTAATTTGGTTCATTTTACTGTATTACTTTGTTTATCATATGTATTATTTAATACCACTGTGTATGTGTTTTTAGTTCACCGATATACATTATTTGATCTACTCCCCCCCCCCCCCCTCCCCCTCACAGCGTGAACACCATCACCATTCACCATATGACCAACCAAAGGTAATCCAAGGATGTATCTATTGAGAAGTCAGGTGCCAAAAGATCAATGCCAGGATGAAAATTAGAGTCTGCAGAGTCTGTGTTCTCTGTGCATTGGCTGAAAAGCAAAATGTATATGTTTAAAGTGGTGTTCCGGCCGAAATTATACTTTTTAAATAAAAATACCCCTATAATACACAAGCCTAATGTATTCTAGTAAAGTTAGTCTGTAAGCTAAGGTCTGTTTTGTTAGTTTATAGCAGTAGTTTGTTATTTTATAAACTTACAGCAGGCCGTGGCCATCTTAAGTGTGGGCATCTGAAGCCAGACTGTATTTCTTCCTGGATCTCATCCTTGCAGATCTCGCACATGCTCAGTGAAGCACAAGCAGTGTAATAGGTTTTAGGTCAGGTTTCCATAGCAACGGCAGTTTCAGAGGAAGTTGCCTCCCCTTCCCAGAAGGCACTGCAAACAGGAAATGATGCGATGGGTCGCGGCCAGGGAGGAGGAAGTGAAAAATGAATACAGCAGATATACAGTAGGTGCTGAGAAAAAAAATAAAAAAATATCCAATTTGTTTACAGTGCACAGTTTAGTGAGGGATGCTAAAGAGTTGTAAAAGTGAGTGGAACTCCACTTTAACTGGAATATACCTTTAAATTAAAAAAGGCAACACGGTAAAAAGCTGGCTGCTTTAAAACCTGCCCAGGTTATATATCACTATGGTATTAAATTAAATGAGTAACAAATGCGGTTTGAAAATAAATAAGACATATTATGCCCATTCAGGGAAAAAAAAAAAAAAAAAAAAAAAAAAATCGCAACAGGGTAGATCTATTATGCCAACATAAAGGTGTCAAATAAAATGCTGTACTGACCCAATCAAGCTTAATTATCTATAATTTGCTGCACCAACATCCCACAGCCATCAGTCTGCACTGTGGGGGGAAGGTGGTTTAGAAGAAGAAATGCTTTATAAACTATTACAAACTCAGCAGCTAATTTAGCGAAAGAAAGCATTTCTGGAGTGTGGCGTGTAAACGATGCTGAACATTTGTATCAGGGACTTCGCTTGGGGAGTATGCTCTGTGCTAGAGAGACAACACCGCACAACCCATCCTACATACACACACCCCCCGATGTCAGATATGAGTTACAATTATTTTACCAATATGTGCCAAAGCAGATTTCAAATCAAATGCTATCCTAAGGAGGAACAATTAGGACTGGGCTTATGCAAAAAGCAATATTCAATCTTGGATCGATCTCTCATGTAGCCTCTCTACTGCAACTCATTACAGGAGTCTGTTCATTGTGGTTCCATTCATCTCGAAAGCCACTTCAATGTACCAAGTCAACACAGCTCCATGGTACAGTACATGCAAGGCAGTGCACAGTAATGCCCCGTACACACGGTCGGATTTTCCGATGGAAAATGTGTGATAGGACCTTGTTGTCGGAAATTCCGACCGTGTGTGGGCTCCATCACACATTTTCCATCGGATTTTCCGACACACAAAGTTTGAGAGCAGGCTATAAAATTTTCCGACAACAAAATCCGTTGTCGGAATTTCCGATAGTGTGTAAACAAATTCGACGCACAAAGTGCCACGCATGCTCAGAATAAATAAAGAGATGAAAGCTATTGGTTACTGCCCCATTTATAGTCCCGATGTACGTGTTTTACGTCACCGCGTTCAGAATGATCTAATTTTCCGACAACTTTGTGTGACCGTGTGTATGCAAGACAAGTTTGAGCGAACATCCATCGGAAAAAATCCTAGGATTTTGTTGTCGGAATGTCCGAACAAAGTCCGACCGTGCGTACGCCCTATAACACACAATCATATAGTGTAGTGCACTGGTGGGTTCTTGTGCATTGGCAGCCCATTCAAACTGCACAGGGCATGTAAAACGCAATGCAAAAAAATGGCAAAGTGTGAATGAGTTCTAACAGCAGTTGTTTTTTTTTCCGAATCACCCCTTAAAGTGTTACAAAACCCAAGAGCCTGCATTCACTATATCTGGTCTCCCACAGTACATGGAAATGCTTTTGGTAAATATAAACTGCTAAAAACCTTTTCTCATCAGCAGTATATAGCAGTCTTGTGACTTCGATCAGTATCTGGTTCAAGCTTGTAGGAGTTTTCATTCTCCTCTGACTGTCAAATGAGGCTGCAGGACCCCTGACCCTCTGTCTGGCCAGTGCGGATTGGCCCTGTGCTGATCACATGCAACTCCCCCCCCCCCCCCCCCCCCAAAAAACAAAAAAAAACACTAGCAATACATGTTGTGAATAGGACTTCGCGCAAACACATATAAATCAATAATAATCATACATAAGTGTTGGCTGGTGTGTCACGTGGTCTGTGTACAACCATTAATATAAAAAAAATCATACCAAGTGTCCAATTGTGGTGAAATAATATTAGATACTGGCTCCTGACTTCTAGCCAAGTAATAAAGTGATCAAACAGCTGTGTGACGTGGCTTTAGTGGTGGTGTTTCCAAGAATATAAAATTCACAACTAGACTCGTTCCCTCTGTGTGAGTGCTCCCATTGCCCTTACCTGAAGGGGCTTAAGATAAAGCATTGATGTGTGTGGTCTAGGGATGTCTATTCTCTAAGTTGCCAGGTGATGTCCTCTGGTTCCAGGTGAAAAGATACCTTGGCTGCTTCTTGATGGAAGTATTTCTGTATCCTTGACTTCAAGCCAACAAAAACGAGAGAAAAGAGAGGGGGCTCCCAATGGTGTAATACGTTTTTTTAAAATCCAATTAATTTGGGTAAAAATAAGCATAAAAGGATAGCATACACACTGGATACAGTGTGGAGCTGTGACAGAGAAAGATGGCGGCGGAATGCCGTCACCTAGTGCAAAGCTTCCGGTTCACAGGAACAACACCCGGGATCGAAACAGCGTCGGATGTTGTACGTGATTGCTATAGTGGGATCCTACGCGTTGCGTCACGTGACCTCGTGACTTCATCAGGGATGATGATATCCCTGATGAAGTCACGTGACGCAACGCGTAGGATCCCGCTAGCAATCACGTACAACATCCGATGCTGTTTCGATCCCGGGTGTTGTTCCTGTGAACCGGAAGCTTTGCACTAGGTGACGGCGTTCCGCCACCATCTTTCTGTCACAGCTCCACACTGTATCCACAGTGTGTATGCTATCCTTTTATACTTATTTTTACCCAAATAAATTGGATTTTAAAAAATCGTATTACACCATTGGGAGCCCCCTCTCATTTCTCTCGTTTTTGTTGGCTTGAAGTCAAGGATACAGAATTACTTCCATCAAGAAGCAGCCAAGGTATCTTTTCACCTGGAACCAGAGGACATCACCTGGCAACTTAGAGAATAGACATCCCTAGACCACACACATCAATGCTTTATCTTAAGCCCCTTCAGGTAAGGGCAATGGGAGCACTCACACAGAGGGAACGAGTCTAGTTGTGAATTTTATATTCTTGGAAACACCACCACTAAAGACACGTCACACAGCTGTTTGATCACTTTATTACTTGGCTAGAAGTCAGGAGCCAGTATCTAATATTATTTCACCACAATTGGACACTTGTTATGATTTTTTTTATATTAATGGTTGTACACAGACCACGTGACACACCAGCCAACACTTATGTATGATTATTATTGATTTATATGTGTTTGCGCGAAATCCTCTTCACAACATTTACTTTATGGTATTACAGTGTGCACTATTGATTTTGCAGCATCACTTTTTGTTAGTTTTATTCACATTGGAACTTTTTATTGCACGCTCATATAGTAGCGCAGAGGTCCCAGCACAAATGAACTCTAGCAATACACACCAAACTGAGCATGTGCAGCTTGTCCC
Source organism: Lithobates septentrionalis (assembly GCA_037952835.1). Classification (NCBI taxonomy): domain Eukaryota; kingdom Metazoa; phylum Chordata; class Amphibia; order Anura; family Ranidae; genus Lithobates; species Lithobates septentrionalis. The sequence goes on from JBBDGP010002373.1 coordinate 1,443,002, forward strand.
CAAAACTATGTTCTATCAGCAGATAGATTGGGGACAGTGGAAGAAGGGGAAAATTAGAGAAGATGGGATCAAACATCTGTTTTACACAATGTTGAGGAATACCTTAGGTTCCACAGTGAGTATAAGCAGCATGCTTTACTGCATATACAGACTGATTTACTGTCAGGATCAGCAGTTTCATTACCTGCTGATCCTGCCAGTAGATTCACTGGATATGCCACTTCCTTTCTGCAATGTAGTTGCTGCAACACTGTCCGCCTGTGAACAGGGCAATTTAATATGGACAGGTAGGAGATACACTATGTCACTTCTGCAATAAAAGAGTCTTACCCTGAATGGACAGCACAGTGCACAAAATCCAGCATATGCCAGGTACAATTGATACTAAAGCACACACTATTTACATTATCCCTTCTTTACGTATGTGGATGATGGCATTGTAATTTTAATTATAAAAAAACCCATTGAAGTACCTTCTTTCCCAATCGATATACAGCTGTCACCTGACCCAGCTCTTTGGAATACAGAGTAAAAATAAGTGAATATCAAAAACTCTTAAATTGTCAGGCAAATATTTTAAATATTTATTATTTTTTCGGCAATTACATGGTGTGGATGGGTTTCTGGCAGTCTCAGGCTGTGTCATGCCCCCCCCCCCCAGACCGTGTCATAGAATAACAGGGAGGTGAAACCTCCATCAATCAAGATGTAAGATCCCACCCCCTATTGTGTTTAGCTGGTTAGTGGGCATGGAGGAGGAGGGAGTGTGCTGTCTTTTACTACTGTGTATAAACTCACTTGTGATTTTATAGTCACATAGACTGCTCAGATGTGATGGGGAGGAAATGCTCAGGGTAGAAACTCACAAAAAACTGAGCATGTGCACTGCCAACACTGCTCTGTAAAATCCCCAACTGCAATGGGGTCATGGACAGAAGTGGGAGATAGAGAACACTGAGCGAGTATGAACAGCATTCATTGATGGTGTCATTAAACCAAGATCATTACAACGCTAACTCATGCACACATGAGGCAGTTACATCACCCCAATATGGCTAATCAAAATGGCCAAAGACGGCAAAATCTGATGTACCCAGAAAGATGTCAGAGAAGGTGAAGGAGCTCACTGGCTAGAGCAGAGGCGAGTATAGTTCTAACACGACAAGAATAGAAGGCGCCAACAGGTAACCAGACCCCGTGTGAGGGGGGCAGTCTCTGAAAATAGTTCATAAGAAGTCCACATAAGTACAAAGTTCAAAGGACAGGAGGAAGCGATCCAACCAGAATGGGGGGGGGGGGGGATCCTGAGACATGGCATCCAAGCACTAGGGCAGGCTTATTTGCAGGAGCAGACTCTAAATGGACAGGCAGGAGAGAGAAGAAAAAGTGCCTCTAAGTGCAGACCATTTACAGGTTTATTAGGTGCAAAAAAAAAAAAAATACAAGGGGAAACTCGCATGGAGTGAAGTAAAACAAGCTCATCAGGAAGGGGAGTCCGAAATGTCAGCACTGGATGTCGGCAGTGTGGACCGCCAGCGCCCGCTGCTGCATGGAGGAGTCCAGGCGGAAGTCCTCAGGTGGAAAGCAAAGCAGAGGGGCTGAAGCTGGACCTCAGCGCATGCAGATGACATCACTGGAGGGGGGGGACGAGACCTGTAAACTGTCTGCACTTAGAGCAGGGGTCTCAAACTGGTGGCCCTCCAGCTGTCGCAGAACTACAAGTCCCATCATGCCTCTGCCTGAGGGAGTCATGCTTGTAACTGTCCGCCTTGCAATGGCTCATGGGAGTTGTAGTTTTGCAACAGCTGGAGGGCCACCAGTTTGAGACCCCTGACTTAGAGTATAGTTCTAAGGTGAAGTGAATTTATTTAGCACAGTTGCATAATTTGCTGGCAGTAGCAATAGCGCACAGTTTGCTTTTACATTGTCTAATTGCTCCTTGATTTTTAAATGTTGGGAGAAAAAAAAAAATCAAAACCAATAAGCTTTAATGTTTTGCGTTTGTAACCTGCACTAGAAGACTTCCAGAAAGGAAGGAAAGCCGGTTCCTATTGGCAACCCACTCGACTCTCAGTAAACTGAAATCATCTCTTCCATGAAAAAATAAGGAGACCAAACTGTAGAGGCCTGCAGGAACCAGAGGTCACCACCGCCACTATTAATAACTTACAGAATGAAAAGGTTACTAGAACTAAATTCAGCTCACATGTAGGAAATGAACCGTCCCATCCACCTGGAATGCCAATATTAACACTTGTCTGATTTCGAGGCGCTTCAAGGGATTTGTGCAATCAAAAAAAAAAAAAAAAAAAAACTTAAACAAATGATTCTCAAGGTTGCACACAACACTGCAAGTGGAAAATTATTTCTGCAAAATGAAATTAGAAGTCTGAGATGGATCAAGGGCAAAAACAGAGAAGAAAAAAAAAAAATACATTGTGGTTGGCCGTGTGCCCGCTCTTAAAAGTCAATTTATTAGTAACGGCGCAGAAGACCGCACACCAGGCCACTCCGCGTCACTCAGGGATTGATGAATGACCAGCACTCTGGCATACAATGATGTAACTCTTCTTAATGGGGAACACGCTGCTTTAAACATTAGTAACATTGGAAACCATGTCAACCAATCACAAGAATGAAGAGCAAACAAGAAAAAGCTTCAATTTGTAGGTTTATTTAAATGGTAATCAATACAGTCGTTATCATTCCAAATTGTTTTACTTAACTCTGCATCAGATATAATATAGCCATTTCACCGATACTTACCATGCATGATTAAGCAAATTTAAGGCCTGGCAGATATACAAGGTTAAAAGGAAGCATAGGAGAGAGGGAGGGAAGGACTCGCCACCTAAGTATAGTATGGTAGGCTACGCGCTCGGAGCATTCGGCTCCGTCTAGAGGCCTGTAGAAGGATGCAAATGCTCAGAGAGCGGGTAGCCTACCATTCCACACTTGTCTGTGATCTTCCGACTCTTCTGATGATGTCATATCTGCGGGTTGGTCCACGCTGTCACAGTGCAACTTCCTGATCCTCGAGGCTCCAGGAAATGCCTCTCTCCCTCTACATCCAGCGTTTGGAACCACCACATCCACCGACCGCACCATGATGACAGCAAAGAGATCTACACACAGATCAGCTCTAACCCGTGTACTTCTTGTACGTGTTCCTAATCCTGTTTTTATACCTTAAACCTTGGAATGCTACACTTAGTTGGAACGTCCTTCCCTCTCTCCTATGCTTCTTTTCATCTACACAGAGCCGCCACATCTCTGAGGACAGCAGACGCAGGTGTCCCCCATATACACCATCCTAGCTTATGAGTCCCTTCACAGCCCAGCGATCTTTATGGACTTCATCCACTTTTTATTCTTTCTCAAGAGACTTTGTTTTATGGCCAGCTGGACTGTGTCATAAAATTCTCTATGAGCCAGTAATTTATTGCAGATACACAAGGAGTTAGTGAATGATGTTATGCATTTATTAAAGTGAACAGGTACTTTGCCTAGGATTGGCATGCTCTAGGAGTTAAAAGTAGTATGGAATTTAAAAAAAAAAAAAAAAAAAAAAAAAAAAAAAAGATACTCATCTAGGTGTCCCCTGCCAGCCCTGCACTGAGAACTGACTGATCAAAAACAGCTGATCGCTCAGTTCTCAGCATTCTGTGAACAGAGAGTGGTGACTGTCAGTCTCTGCCCCTCCAGTAATCACTGGAGTGCTGGGCTGTGGAGGAAGGGGCTGGCTCAGGTTGGATCGCCAGTTGTCGGTCCAGGCTTCTGGGCATATCCCAACCATATCGTCTGCAGTCTAGACTGGCTCTGACATCAGCCGACAGCGGGCTCACGGGAAGGGATTACAGGAGTGAAGAATGAACTGCACTCCTGTGATCCACAGGAGAAGTATAGCCAAAATAGCTTTGGTTATACTTCTTTTTTAACCTGGTACTTTTGGAAACAGAGCAAAATATTACTTTCACCATGGGTCCTCAAAGAGCAGTGCTCAGGGTCTGAACAGCCAAACAGGCTCCAGCACTGGCAAGATTTAAAAAAGAATAACTGGCTTAATTTTTAGGGTTGCGGAGGCATAGGAGTGTGGGAAAAGTACTGTATTTATCAGCGTATAACACGCACTCCAAGTTTAGGAGGGGAGTTGAAGGAAAAAAAAATTACATTTAAATGCCCATCAATGCAGCCTTATCAGTGTCCATCTGCAGCCTTTTCAGTGTCAGTGCAGCTTTGCCCCAGTGCAGCCTGGTCAGTGCAGCTTTGCCCCAGTGCAGCTTTGCCCCAGTGCAGCTTTGCCCCAGTGCAGAATTGTCAGTGCAGCTTTGCCCCAGTGCAGCCTTGCCCACAGTGCAGCCTTGCCCACAGTGCAGCCTTGCCCACAGTGCAGCCTTGCCCACAGTGCAGCCTTGCCCACAGTGTCCATTACATGCTTGCCTTGGACAGATCGCCGCCGACATACACAAAGTGTGTAGTTTTAAATATGGCGCCACGGAGTTCAGAGGGACTCGGTGACTGGGCGGAGCCGAGATACACATAGCTGAGTGTACTCTGCTCTTCTCGTTGCCGCTCACAGTCACGCCCAGTCCCGCCCTATGATGGACATAACATAGGTCCATCGGCGGGACTGGGCGTGACTCTGAGCGGCGCCGGAAAGAGCCGAGAACACTCGGCTATGTGTATCTCGGCGGCGCTCGTTCAGCTCCGCCGAGTCCCTCCGAACTCCGCGGCGCCATATTTAAAACTACACGCTATGTGAATGTCGGCGGCGATCGCTCCGATAGATCACAATTAGCGGGGATCGGCATATAACACGCACCCACGATTTCCCCCTGATTTTAAGAGGGAAAAAAGTGTGAGTTACACACCGATAAATACGGTAAATATAGATTCCACATGGAGTCTGCTGTCAGACTGCTCCATGGCAAAAAGGCGGTAAAAACGCATGTGTGTTTTTGATGCGCTTCTATTGTGTTTTCTGGGTGCCTATTACCCTGCATGCACTTATAAAACTTGGGCAAAAATGCAATGAAGGTGAGTTTTTGATGCCTTTTCTATTCATTCCAATGGGGACCTACACTTTGTGTGGCTCTGAAAACTGCATAAAAGATGCAGCATGCACAACTTTCCAAAAGGCACCGCACCCGCAACGCAGTAGTCCCATAGGATTTAAAGGGACTGAGTGGCGGGGTTTGCGCTTTTAGCACGGTAGAAACACAGAAAAATTGCATAATCGTGAAAGCAGCATAAAGAAACTCCTGTCATAGCCCCCCTCCAACTAATCAATGAGGCTTTTGCTGGTCAAGTGAACTCAACCTGATACAAACCCAGCAGGGACATTCCCCTACTGTCACCAAAAGGAACCACACCAGCTTCCTCTTATAAGGTGTTCTAAATATAGCCCCTTGACATTCAACATCCAATGTGATCGATAATTTGCTGACATACTAGGCAGCCTATGTTTAGTGCCACGACCCCTTCTCTCCTTAGATATGAGTATTTTACACTGCTGGTTATATTATATATACACCTACTTGTGTTGTTCATCTGTTATTGCAGACAAATTTTTCAGTGCGGATGCGAACATATCCTGCTCTGTTTATATTGCTACTTCCCTGACCATTAAATATAAAAAAAAAAGATGGAAAAAAAAAAAGGAAGTAGTGATGTGACATCACAGCACTTCCTTTCTAGAAACCACAGAATAATCTGTACTCAGACTAATCACCAGAATGTACAAGTAATGATCTGTAATCCATTCCTCCATATGTAAACCCTCGCTTTTTTTTATTTATTTTTTATAATAATAAACACAGTGGATTTGATTTACATCATAATTTTTAAAGAGCAACTGTCATTTCTGTCCCGCAGTGGCTCCTCCTCTGACCCACTGGTGGCTCACCAAAAGTCCTATTCCCTTTAATGGGACGGCCGGTGATGTGGCAGTGACACAACAAGGTGAGGGACGTGGTGGCAGCAGGTGAGTGGATGCCGCTAACAGGCGCTGCCATGATGGGTCTGAAATGACAGGTGCTCTTTAAATGTAAGGACTCACTCTTGCAGGTAGTTAGAATCTTTATTATTTGCAAACAAAATGAAGGTTTCCCATTTAGAATAAGCTGTCAGGTTAGTAAAACAGCGATCTCAGAACCAATTCAATCATACAGTTTGTAGTGTACATAGATTTGCAAAACTATGGGATAAAGGAATATTCCTGAACTTTGTTTTATCTTGTGGTTCCTGTGAAATTGTGAACGCATCAATGCAGTGCATGTTATCTCAGCTTGGATTCAATAAAAAAGCTTAAATGAGCTTACCAAAAATGTAAATATTGCAGAATATACAGCCTCATGCTACATAACTAAGCTCCATTTTATGCTGGAAATATATATTGTATAATTGTATTATTGTATCTTAAAAAGAAAACTATCTTTTAAGGTTGCGCTGATACCGATACTAGTATGGGCGGCAATCTCAAGCATTTGCACGAGTACTTTTATTCGTGCAGATGCTTGAGCCAATACCTGGAAGTAAAGAGGCACTCCTGGAAGTCAGTGGGCAGAGAGGGCGCAGCGGAGAGCGAGTCATCAGGATGACAGCAGTGGACGGTAAGATGGCTGGGGGGCAGGGGCACGGGACGCAGCCGCATGTTCCGTCAGAATTGGCGAACCGGACCGTCGCATTCGGTAACGGAAGTGACGTTCCATGTCTGTCAGAGGCTAAACACTGACGTCCATCTTGGAACACCTTGCACTCGGGCCGCAGTAAGCCTGCAGCGGACATCTTGTTACACCCAGCCCATATAGTTCACTAACTATATGGGCTGAGTGTAACAAGATGTCAACTGCTGCCTTCTGACTTTAGGCTTACTGCGGCCGAGTGCAGGGTGTACAAAGATGGACGTCGTAGCATTTATACTAGGCTACTACTACGAACATTGCAAAATCCTTCCTTTCCAAGTTGTTTGAATTTTTATTGTCTCTCATCTCTTATTATGCCAGCATTTACCCATCGGTGCAGTATCTCAGTGCCCCCCCCCCACCGGTGCAGTATCTCAGTGCCCCCCCCCCATCGGTGCAGTATCTCAGTGCCCCCCCCCCCACCGGTGCAGTATCTCAGTGCCCCCCCCCCCCCATCGGTGCAGTATCTCAGTGCCCCCCCCCCCCCCCATCGGTGCAGTATCTCAGTGCCCCCCCCCCCCATCGGTGCAGTATCTCAGTGCCCCCCCCCCCCCATCGGTGCAGTATCTCAGTGCCCCCCCCCCCCATCGGTGCAGTATCTCAGTGCCCCCCCCCCCCCCATCGGTGCAGTATCTCAGTGCCCCTCCCCCCATCGGTGCAGTATCTCAGTGCCCCTCCCCCCATCGGTGCAGTATCTCAGTGCCCCTCCCCCCATCGGTGCAGTATCTCAGTGCCCCTCCCCCCATCGGTGCAGTATCTCAGTGCCCCTCCCCCCATCGGTGCAGTATCTCAGTGCCCCTCCCCCCATCGGTGCAGTATCTCAGTGCCCCTCCCCCCATCGGTGCAGTATCTCAGTGCCCCCCCCCCATCGGTGCAGTATCTCAGTGCCCCCCCCCCCCCATCGGTGCAGTATCTCAGTGCCCCCCCCCATCGGTGCAGTATCTCAGTGCCCCTCCCCCCATCGGGTGCAGTATCTCAGTGCCCCTCCCCCCATCGGTGCAGTATCTCAGTGCCCCTCCCCCCATCGGTGCAGTATCTCAGTGCCCCCCCCCCCATCGGTGCAGTATCTCAGTGCCCCCCCCCCCATCGGTGCAGTATCTCAGTGCCCCCCCCATCGGTGCAGTATCTCAGTGCCCCCCCCATCGGTGCAGTATCTCAGTGCACCCCGCATCGGTGCAGTATCTCAGTGCCCCCCGCATCAGTGCAGTATCTCAGTGCCCCCCCCCCCCCCATCGGTGCAGTATCTCAGTGCCCCCCCCATCGGTGCAGTATCTCAGTGCCCCCCGCATCAGTGCAGTATCTCAGTGCCCCCCCGCATCAGTGCAGTATCTCAGTGCCCCCCCCATCGGTGCAGTATCTCAGTGCCCCCCCATCGGTGCAGTATCTCAGTGCCCCCCCATCGGTGCAGTATCTCAGTGCCCCCCCATCGGTGCAGTATCTCAGTGCCCCCCCATCGGTGCAGTATCTCAGTGCCCCCCCATCGGTGCAGTATCTCAGTGCCCCCATATCGGTGCAGTATCACCACCCCAATAACAAACATGTTACCCATCTGCACTGTACAATGGTTTTGCACAGAGCAGCCCTGACCCTCCTCTTCTGAGGTCCCTTGCCGGCACTCCAAGCCCCTACTCTTCATAGAATGCATTAAGGTGAAAAACCTTGATGTTTTACAACCACTTTAAAACCAGCTGATCAGCTGAAGATGTTCTAGTATTGCAGGCAGACCTTTGTTATGATAACTTCTACATAACCGGTGTTAGAGTGTACAGACTACCTACCCTTAAACCCCCCCCATTGTTCTTATCTGGTACACTGCAATCACCAGCAATACAAATCACATTCATTGCAATTAGTGACACTGACCTTCATATTTCTCCAGGGTCTGCACCACATTGGGCAGCTGGTTCACCGACTGGTACAACCTGTAGCAATCTTGCAGGTTTGCATTCTGCCTCTGGAATTTCTTCGCCAACCGGTTAAAATCTGGAAAACGACGTAGAAGATCTTCCTGAAGACTCTGCCTGAGCTCCACATCGGTCACAAACGCCTCCACCAAGTTCAGCCTGAAGAACAGAAACTTCTATTAGTGCAATGCAGGCAAGGACATAGGAAAATCCTTCACACCTACAGCGTGCTCTACGACTACCGATGTGCCATAAACCCACATATCACACTAACTTTTTTTTTTGCTAGAACTTTATTGAAATGTCACAGGAGGGACATTTTATTCAGTTCTATTGGCCACAGAGCGGTGCAATGGATCGTGTTTTACCATGCTGTGCTATAAGAAAAAGGTCATGATAGGAAACAAGCTTTTTTTTTGCCTTTCTATGCGTTGGGTAAAACTGCCCAGCACAGGCAAACGCATCAGATGTGAACGAACCCTTATACCGCTGGGAATAATCCTTTATTGAACTGAATAGAACCTGGATCTGGCAACTGGCCACACAGACCGTGAACAATGTACTATGGGATACCATGAAGTGTGCGATGTGACCTATACTATAACTAGAACAAAATATTACAGCGCACACATGCAGAAAATGACATTTACCTCCCTGTAAGGCTATTTAAAACACACCTGAACATTTTCAAAATATAAGGGGATTTATATGGCTATATGGTACTTAAGCCCACTTACTGCATCAAAAGTACCCCATTATCAATGGATCCTACGCTATCCATAGAATGGAAGATCCTGTTTATCTAAACCATGAGAGAAATACACTCCTCTATATGGGAGAACTAAAAGGACTCCTCCTATAACACTGGTGGACACTAATAAGAAGAGGCAATGATGGGGGAGTGGGGTTCTCCAGTCCAAAAGGATTTTGTCAGAATCCATACAATAGACAAATATTTGGGGGGGCACACCCTAAAAGATACATTGAAGATGGTGCAGCCATAAGACCATATAGACAGAACAAAATATTACAGTGCACACATGCAAAAATGACATTTACAATATTTTGTTCTGTTTATATGATCTTATGGCTGCACCAACTTTAATGCATCTTTTAGGGTGTGCCCCCCCAAATCTTTGTCTATTGTATGCATTCTGACAAAATCCTTTTGGACTTGAGAACCCCCCCCCCCCCCGCCCCCCCATCATTGCCTCTTATTAGTGTTCACCTGTGTTATAGGAGGAGTCCTTTTAGTTCTCCCATATAGAGTGTATTTGTCCCATGGTTTAGAGAAGCAGGATCTTCCATTCTATGGATAGCAGGAGCACAGGGGGGTTTTAAGAGAACAGATGGGGTCATGTGTGAGCTCTGGTGATTGCACTCTGCTATATTAAATGGTGGCATGCTTGCTGCAAGTCAATTGTCAATCTTTAAGTAGATAAACTACTGCATTCAGCCAGTACAAAATAAACCGTAACCATAAGGACCTGTACTTAGAATCCAAAAGTCTGGTCATCTAACAGGGATTCATTTGCACATTTCCATATGACACATTAAAGCGGAAGTAAACCCATCCATAAAACAGTTTCTTTTCCGGCATGTGCATGCGCATTGACGTCGACGGGGCGCAGCGGCGCATTGACGTCGACGGGGCGCAGCGACGTCGACGGAGCGCAGCGGCGCACTGACGTCGACGGGGCGCAGCGGCGCACTGACGTCGACGGGGCGCAGCGGCGCACTGACGTCGACGGGGCGCACCGTCGCACTGACGTCGACGGGGCGCACCGTCGCACTGACGTCGACGGGGCGCACCGTCGCACTGACGTCGACGGGGCGCACCGGCGCACTGACGTCGACGGGGCGCACCGGCGCACTGACGTCGACGGGGCGCACCGGCGCACTGACGTCGACGGGGCGCACCGGCGCACTGACGTCGACGGGGCGCACCGGCGCACTGACGTCGACGGGGCGCACCGTCGCCTTGACGTCGACGGGGCGCACCGTCGCATTGACGTCAATGCGAGGAAGAAAAACTTGGAGCTGTGCTGTGACCAACTCTCTGCTAGTCTATTTATAGCACCCTACCTCCCCCCCCCCCCCTGGGCAAATTTCCAGCTGCTTTAATCTCCCATCTCAGAGAACTTGTCAGAAGTTATGCTGATAACAGAGCAGCAGACACTTGACTTAGAGCTTTGGAGAGAGATAAGTAAACACTACAGATATATATGCCCAGGTCAGATTTCATGAAATGGGTTTACATCCACTTTAACCCAAGGCGGTTATCGGATCTCCTCTCTTCATGTTGTCAGCGTGAGGAAAGGAATGCCGATAACCGACTTGTGTTTTCAGCTGTGATTAGATAACGCTGATCACGTGGTAAAAGGCCGCGGTGATTGGCCATTTACCCTGAACTGTGATCAGCTGTGTTGTAGTGGCAACGCCCTCCCAGAACTGGCCGGCCGGGCTGTAGCCGTCATTCGGCTATAGCGCGGTCGGCAAGTGGTTAAAGTGTGAGCTGGAGCTTCAATTTGTTACTGCATTTAAATCTGCTAGTACAGCCAACATTCCCCTCCTCCCCCAGACTGACAATGCTGCTGTCCAAAAGGTGCGCCTTCGTCCAGCGTGGAGACACTAATACTGCAGGCGCGTTACTGGTCAGATCACCAGGTGGACAGGTGAAAAAAAAATTGCAGCCACGACATCCAATCATTGATAGTCTTCAATAAAATACATTTTTTGGTTTTCGGTTTAATACCACTTTTATGTTACATTACAGGCACAAATCAGAAGCCTTTATCGTTCAATAAAACACACTGGTGTAGAGTTGATCTTTTATTGTTGATGCAGATAAATGACCTCTATAGTGACCCACAGCATTCCCTGACACAATAAGGCCTCTTTGCACATGATACTTGCATCTAATTTTTCAGAATTTTTTTTTTTTTTTTAGTATGTATTTGGGCGTACTTGCATGCATTCTCTTTCTGCACAATATGTAAATGAGCATTTGCGTGCACGAGGCGTAAATACTGACCAGAAAAGCCGATTTTTTTTTTTCTATTTACGGTGGAACCTCGGATTGCGAGTATTGTGGTTAACGAGCATTTCGCAATACGAGCACTGCATTTTTTTAAAATCGTAACCTGGTTTGCGAGTTGTCTCGCAAAATGAGCATGATTCAGGCCAAAGCGTGTGCAGTACCGCGTTTGGCCTGAGGTGATGGTGCGCCGGAGCGGAGCAGCGCCGATTGCAGGCGTTCGGAAATGCACGGAAAGGCCCGAGGACAGCTCGGCTGACCTCGGCAAACCTCGGGAACGGAGTCTTTCCGAGGTTTGCCAAGGTGTCCTCGGGCCTTTCCGGCCGTTTCCGAGGCTCTCCGGCGCCCCCCCCCCACCTCTGGCCGCATGCGGTATTGTATGCCATTGAAGTCATTGCGGAACTAATTATTTTAGTTTCCATTGACTTCTATAGGGAAACTTCGATTTGATATGCGAGTACTTTGGATTACGAGCATACTCCTGGAACGGATTATGCTCGTAATCCGAGGTTCCACTGTATCTTTTTATTTTTTACTGAAGAATGCATGGCACTTGTTTACGCGCCTGTGTGCATAAGCGCATTACAATTAATGGGCTGTATTTTAGAAAATTTAAACAAAAAAAAAAAAAAAAAAAGCAAGCTGTACTGAGATTTGTCAAGCTGCAGTGTGCAAGAGGCCTAAGGATGGAATGCAAACCAGATAGAATAAAGATTACCACATGAAAATGCTTGAATAGGTGATCAGTTCTAGTCGTGAATGATCACACCGCTATACTAGGTTTCACCAGCAGGTGGCCCTGTTAGCAAACTCTTAAAATCACAGCTTGTATCCCCTGTAAAAAAAAAACAAAAAACAAAATAAAACAAAAAACACTGATGTGTCCTCCGTGTTCTACAATGAGTGTCAGGCAGCCAAGGAAACAGATTCTGACAGGAGAGCCCCCATAAGTCTGGAGAATCGTTTAGCCTTTAGGTTATTTTGTGAAAGGCAATTGCTGCTGTGAAATGTTAGCCGGCTAAAAGCCTCAAATCCAATCTACAAAAAACATTCTGTTCTTTCTAGGAAGCAAAAAAAAAAAAAAAAAAGAAAAAGAAAAAAAAAAAAAAAAGGTAAACAAGGCTTTGGTTTCTACCCCTTGTTCATGCTTATAAAAGGTGTGTGAGCCGGTAAGACACCAACATAATAGCGAGCGAGGAAACAGCCAGCAATGTCATTTATCTTCACATCCTAAACACACTGCAATGCAGGGGGGGAGATTTGCTGCAGTCACAACACACAATGGATTTCTAGCAAAGGAGTCGGGCCGGAGCAAACAGTCACTCTGACACTTCCACAAAGAACACAATCCAGATCAACACAATCTGCTCCTTTATAATGAAGAGGAGCACACTTCACACTTATCTTCCCTCTTTATGGAGGATCTTGAAGGAGGATGGAGGAAGAGGAGGAGGAGGGAGCTTAGAGGTGAACGCAATCTCCAGGGTGAAAATAAAATGAACTTTTCACCTTCAAATATCTATGGTCGTTCTTTAGGGCTCATGCACGCGGGACGTTCTTTTACAGCTGCTGTTAGGGGCGCTTGATTTTTTTTTTTTTTTTTTTTTTAACGGCCTCTAAAAGCCCCTCCATGTTACCCATGTGTCCACACAAACTGTCAGACGCTTGGAGGCATAAGACCCCTCTCACACGGGAGGCGTTTTTCAGGCGCTTTAGCGCTAAAAATAGCACCTGTAAAAAGCCTCAGCTGCAAACCCAGTGTGAAAGCCTGAGTCACAAAAAGTCCTGCAGGCAGATTCTTTGTAGCGCTATAGGAGCGGTGAATACACCGCTCCTATAACGCCCCTGCCCATTGAAATCAATGGGCAGCGCCGCCGTACCACCAGCAAGCCGACACAGCAGTGGCATGTTGCAGGCGGTTTTAACCCTTTTTCGGTCGCTAGCGTGAGTGAAAACTGGCCCGCTAGTGGCCTAACAGCGCCGCTAAAATGACGATAAAGCGGTGCTAAAAAGCGCCGATTTACCGCCGGGGGCGCTTTCAACCACTTTTTGCTACAGGAAAGCCTAAAATAAGGCTTACCTGTAGCTACACTGGATATCTCCTAAACCTGCACGGTTTAGGAGACCTCCTCTGTATCTGGATGTGCCAACGTCATCGGCACATGCGCACTGAAGCGAAGGCAGTACGGACCGTTGCTTCAGTTAGACTGTGCCTTTAACGGCGGCTCCCGTGCGCATTTGTGGGAGTGACGCCATCGCGGCTCTGGCCAATCACAGCGCCGGAGCTTGCGATACCCAGAAGTAACTCAGAGCGATGTCGCCGGGCGGAGCGGTGAATGAGGAACTCTGGGGGGGCTTCGATCTAAGGTAATACATAATGAGCTAGTATGCCATGCATACTAGCTCATTATGCCTGTCTTTCAGGTTTTTTTTTTTTTTGGTTTTGTTTTTAGGTTTACAACCACTTTAAAAAGGTCTCTTGCACACTGCAGCTTGAAAAAGCTCAGTACAGCTTATTTTTTTACTGAGCTAAAATACAGCCCATTATTTGTAATGTGCCTATGCACAGAGGCGTGTAAACAAGCGCCGTGTATTCTTCAGAAAAAAAAAAAAAAAAAATCAGCATTTTTGGTCAATAATTTACGCCTTATGCACACGCTTGTCCATTGTCAATGCAACAACATGCTACCACACCTGAATTGTGCATGAATTTGCACCAACGCATATGCGCGAAAATGCATAAAAAAATAAAAAAGACCAATAATAAAAAACCAGTTTGTGCTTCCAGCAGCAGTAAAAACGAGCTGTAAACGAAAATCGGCAAAAAAAATGCAGGTAAACTTGTCAAGCCACATTTAGTGTTTTTAGCCGTTTACATTATAGGGAGTGTTTTTAATGAAGACACCCAAAAACGCTAACCCCAAAAAAACACGGGAAAACGCGCTAAAAACGTGGAACGCCAATTCAAAAATGCAGCTAAATGTGGAAAAAAATAAATAAAAACTGGTGTTTTTAGCGCCACCGTTATTAAAAACTGTCCTGTGTCCCCTTACTATTTGGGCTTTTGCACACAGGTGTAACAATTGCTGTGCTCCGATCCATACAGCTTAGGGCTGCATTCACACGGGCGTCCATATTTCAGAAGAGACTTTTCTAAAAGCAGCTGGACTCAAAAAGCAAAGTAATCATATTATTTAAACATAACGATTAGCGATATTTAGTTGCAGATAGGTTTAACTGCGTTTGGGCAAAGGAAAGCGATGCGCCCAGAGGCGACTATCCGCAGCTAAGTGCGCATGGTGTTTGGGCCCTTTCACACTTTTTTTTAACTGAAAAACTAAGGTAGAAAAATGCATCTCTAACTACTTCAATAGCGGCGCTTTCACCCCCTTCCTGCCCAGACCAAATTTTCAGCTTTCAGCGCTGTCACACTTTGAATTACAATTGCGCGGTCATACAATTCTGTACCCAAATGACTTTCACACAAAATAGAGCTTTCTTTTGGTGGTATAAGAAACCACTGTTTTTTTGTTTTTTTTTTAATAAATGAAAGACGAAGAAAAAAAAAAAAAAAAAAAAAAAAAAAACACGTTTTTCTTCGGCCGTTATAAAATTTTGCAAATAAATAATCTTTCTTCAAATATTTAGGTCAAAATGTATTCTGCTTTTGGTGAAAATAATCCGCTGTATATTATTTAGCCTGTAGGAAAGTTCACAAACTATGTTTGATATCTCTCTCTATATATCTCTATATCTGGAAATCGATGAATCCTGATATACAGACAGCCTATGTTCTTGAGCCCTGAAAATGCCAGGACAGTACAAATCCCCAAATGTAATTTTTCATCACAATTATTTGGAAAATTAGGAAATTAAAAACACTAAATACAATTTTTCAAATTTTTTACCTTTTTTCTTTCACCAACGCAGTACAGCGTTATAACTGATGTAGGGGTTATCAGAGACACAGTCTGGCGAGTCACCGTAAAAAAAAAAAGAAAAAATTTAAAATATATATTTTTTTTCTAAGATACTGTGACCAGAGCAATACAGTAAGCATAGTAACATTGTACTACTCTGGGGAAGTGATGAGGATTATTATTTTACGTTTACATTTAGTATTGCTTATATCAATGAACTGAATTGGTATAAGCAACCATTTTTACTGAATAAAACTGGTTCAGTGTCTTTTGTTGTGATTAGTCAATGCAAACAACATGGTACAATTGGGCTGTGATTGGCCTGTCTGTACCATGTGATCACGGTGACCAATCACAGCTAGCAACACAATTGTATACAATGGATGGCATGAAAGGAAGTCATCCATTGTTTACAATCGCCATGTGATCTGCTGTGATTGGTCACAGTAATCACATGACACGGGCAGCAGGCCGATGCAGTGATCAGTCATCAGCTGTGTCCTCTGCGTTTCAGTTGCACATTTAAAAGTCCCGCATGCTGCATTTATAGTGCAACTTAAATAAAAAAAAAAAAAAGCCAAAAAACGCACACCTCCATTGGAGAGAAAACTGTTAAAAACGCAACGCACCTATGGGAAGCACTTTGTCCTGTCACACGTCCAGGGGAAAAAATACAATGCAAACTCTGGTCCGGCCTCACCTGGAGTATGCTGTCCAGTTCTGGGCACCAGTCCTCAGGAAGGATGTACTGGAAATGGAGCGAGTACAAAGAAGGGCAACAAAGCTAATAAAGGGTCTGGAGGATCTTGGTTATGAGGAAAGGTTGTGAGCACTGAACTTATTCTCTCTGGAGAAGAGACGCTTGAGAGGGGATATGATTTCAATTTACAAATACCGTACTGGTGACCCCACAATAGAGATGACACTTTCGCAGAAGGGAGTTTAACAAGACACGTGGCCACTCATTAAAATAAGAAAAGAGGTTTAACCTTAAACTACGTAGATCAGTGGTCATCAACCCTGTCCTCAGGGCCCACCAACAGGCCAGGTTTGCAAGATAACTGAAATAAATCACAGATGATATCATTTGCTGCTCAGTGATTGCAGTATTCTAGTCTGCATCTCTCCAAGGTAATAGATAAAACCTGGCCTGTTGGTGGGCCCTGAGGACAGGGTTGATGACCACTGACGTAGAGGGTTCTTTACTGTAAGAGCGGCAAGGATGTGGAATTCCCTTCCACAGTCGGTGGTCTCAGCGGGGGGCATCGAAAGTTTTTCAAGAAACTATTAGATAAGCACCTGAACGATAGCAACATACAGGGATATACAATGTAATAGTGACATATAATCACACACATAGGTTGGACTTGATGGAATTGTGTCTTTTTTCGACCTCACCTACTAAGTATGTAACTAAAAAAAAAAAAAAAAAAAAAAAAAGCAACATACAGCAGCAAAAACGCTGCAGAGGCGCAGCAAAAACACATGCATTTTTGGAACGGAGCAGTGAGCGGAAAATTACACTTCCTTCTTTTCTTCCTGAAATGTTGGTGTTCATTCTTTGCAGGCGTGGCCTAATACTGGTTAGTAAGGGGTTAATGGTGTACACTGGTATTCTGGTAAAGTTGTATAATGTGTCAGAATAGGTTCTAATTTCTTCATACACCTGGACAAAACATCCCATAGTAAGATGCAGGGTTGTCAGGGGATGTATCCATCTTTTTTTATTGTATGCACACACACTATGCTTTGCGTTGCGCAATTTTCATTCCGAATTCCTTGTGTTCTGGCGAATCTACTGCGATTCAACGGGAAATATTGCAGTGAATTCGCACACGGATCAAACTCGCACAGGACCCTTTTTGTACGCAGCTTAGATTCGCAACGCATTGATGCGAACGGCACTAATGGAAAACCATGTTATTTAAATGACTTGGGAATTTGAGCGATCGCAACGGCTCAAATTCGCAATAGAATTCGCAGCAGTATGAACCGGCCCTTAAAGAGTTACCTCAATACTTCATATTCCGGATATGTGCCTGCTGTACCATGTATTTGTATGAGAAAGTACCCTGTTCTCTTTGTATTGCTTCATGTATGTGAATTTCTTGGCGCCTGCTAATTTAGTGTACTCTCCTCCAATGACCAGACTGGTCCTGACACGCCCCCACTACACAGCCATTCACTGGCAAGTTCAGTGTGCTGCTGCTCCTCCTCCCCCCAGCTTTTAAGCAGCTGAGAACAGAGGACCTGTGATCACTTACAAAATATATTTAAAAAAAAAAAAAGTAGGGGAAAAAAATAAAAGTAAAAAAAAAAATAAAAAATGATCCACACAAACGTTTTGCCTTTTATTTCCACTGTGGAACCTTGGTTTACGAGTTACGCGGTTAACGAGCGTTTTAAAAGACAAGCAACTTTTTTTTAAAAATCCTGACTCTGTTTGCGGGTGTTGTCTCGCAAAACGAGCAAGATTCAAGCCAATGGGGTGTGCAGTACCGCATTTGGCCAGAGGTGCGGGGGGCACCGGTGACTCTCGGATCGGTTCGGAGCCATTCGGAAATACTTTGAATCACTCAGAAATACTTTGTTTCCGAACCTGAGGGTTTCCAAGTTGAGCCGAGCTGTTCGAGTATTTCCGAGGCTCTCCGGTGGCGCCCCCCCAACCTCTGGCCACATGCGGTATTGCATGCAAAAGAAGTCAATGCGGAATGAATTATCTTCGTTTCCATTGACTTCTATGGGGAAGCTCGCTTTGATATGCAAGTGCTTTGGATTACAAGCATTCTCCTGGAACGGATTATGCTCGTAATCCAAGGTTCCACTGTATTTTAAACTGAATGGGTGGTTTTACATGGTGATCGTTTACAATCCCTTTAAATCCTCCCCGCCACAATATAACAAGGCAAGTGCGACATTCATTACCCTGAAACTTCAAGTCCTTATTGCTTTCAGCCATTAGTTGTATTGGGTCTGCCAGCATGTGTTCCACCTTACAACCATTGCATATACAGTATTTGTATACAACTCCAATTGCAATTCATTAATCAACCTTTAAAGGTCTATTCTGTGGTTCACAATCAGCTGCAATCTAAAGATGGATGAATTTTCTAACATACATAATCATGCCTTCAACTCGATTACATGAATCTTCCCTTCTGCAATGCTGGTGAATGTAATCTTGCTTCTAATTAATCACTTTGCTCATTTGCTGGTACTTTATTCCCTCTAATCATTGTGTTAATGTGAATTATAGACAACCATTTGTGTGAGACTTTTGTATTCATTTTTCAAATCTTTTTGCTCTTTACACGTCTTCCATATAATAATATAGTGCAGTACTTCTCTCGCTGACACTAACCAGCACATAATTATTAAGCTTCCCTTCGCAGTTCTGCAGTGACTGCCTCTAGCAGACTTTTTATGGCCGCAGATAAAAGGTCGAGTCGTTGGTCACCAATGCGTGTCGGTCCATGGAGTTCAAGTTGCTGCAAAAGCGGGTTTCAGCTCAGGAATGGCCAAAGAACAAAATCTATTTCAGGCAGAGCCCAGATTGGCTAGACCTGCCTGTGCCTTCACCCTTCATAGAGCCCACATGAGCTCCGACCACAGCTAAGCCCTGGAGAAAGCACACAGCTTTCAGCTTTACACATTCATGTAGGTGTCAGGGAGTATTATTCAGTACCAGCACACTTTTAAAGAATATTTTACTCTAACATTTCATATTCCTGATATGTACCTGCATGAAAGTAAATATCCAGTTCTCTTTGTATGGTTTCCTTTGTGTGAAAGCCCTGATCTTCCTGCCATTCCCTCTGCTTTCCTATTAAAAACTGATCATGCTAGGCATGAGAGCACAGCATGGTCAGTCCCCTGCTGCTGTAGGGGGGACCTCCTCTATTGGCACCGCTGTAAGTGGGGACCTCGTCTATTGGCACCGCTGTAAGTGGGGACCTCGTCTATTGGCGCCGCTGTAAGGGGGGGGAGCCCAGCTATTGGCGCCGCTGTAAGGGGGGGAGCCCAGCTATTGGCGCCGCTGTAAGGGGGGGAGCCCAGCTATTGGCGCCGCTGTAAGGGGGGGGAGCCCAGCTATTGGTGCCGCTGTAAGGGGGGGGAGCCCAGCTATTGGCGCCGCTGTAAGGGGGGGGAGCCCAGCTATTGGCGCCGCTGTAAGGGGGGGGAGCCCAGCTATTGGCGCCGCTGTAAGGGGGGGGAGCCCAGCTATTGGCGCCGCTGTAAGGGGGGGAGCCCAGCTATTGGCGCCGCTGTAAGGGGGGGGAGCCCAGCTATTGGCGCCGCTGTAAGGGGGGGAGCCCAGCTATTGGCGCCGCTGTAAGGGGGGGAGCCCAGCTATTGGCGCCGCTGTAAGGGGGGGGGAGCCCAGCTATTGGCGCCGCTGTAAGGGGGGGGAGCCCAGCTATTGGCGCCGCTGTAAGGGGGGGGGGAGCCCAGCTATTGGCGCCGCTGTAAGGGGGGGGGGGAGCCCAGCTATTGGCGCCGCTGTAAGGGGGGGGAGCCCAGCTATTGGCGCCGCTGTAGGGGGGGGAGCCCAGCTATTGGCGCCGCTGAAGGGGGGAGCCAGCTATTGGCGCCGCTGAAGGGGGGAGCCAGCTATTGGCGCCGCTGAAGGGGGGAGCCAGCTATTGGCGCCGCTGAAGGGGGGAGCCAGCTATTGGCGCCGCTGAAGGGGGGAGCCAGCTATTGGCGCCGCTGAAGGGGGGAGCCAGCTATTGGCGCCGCTGAAGGGGGGAGCCAGCTATTGGCGCCGCTGAAGGGGGGAGCCAGCTATTGGCGCCGCTGAAGGGGGGAGCCAGCTATTGGCGCCGCTGAAGGGGGGAGCCCAGCTATTGATGCCGCTGAAGGGGGGAGCCCAGCTATTGGCGCCGCTGCATGGGGGAGCCCATGCTATTGGTGCCGCTGAAGGGGGGAGCCCAGCTATTGGCGCCGCTGAAGGGGGGAGCCAGCTATTGGCGCCACTGAAGGGGGAACCAGCTATTGGCGCCACTGAAGGGGGAACCAGCTATTGGCGCCACTGAAGGGGGAACCAGCTATTGGCGCCGCTGCCAGTAGAGCACTGAAATACAGTGGCTGATGCACATCCCCACGTATGTGTACAGGGACATATGCTCAGAACAGTCCATATGCATCCATCCCTGTATGCAAGTACTACTAGGATGCATGTATACATGCATACAGCTTCTGTGTATTTCAGCCTGGCATTGATTGCTACAGGATGCTGGTAGCCCACTGTACCTGCGACTTGTGGGCATCAAAATACTTGGCTCAGTGTTCTCTATAGGGGGGGCGGTGCCAAGAGGTGGGTAGGGGTGGAGACAAGGGGCAGTTCTAGGAGGTGGGTAAGGGGCGGAGACAAGCATGACCTGGGGAAGGGGTTTAGTTCCTGCAACAGATTGTGGGGGGTGAACTCATTTATCACTTCATAATGGTGTCCGAAAAGACTCAGCAATGAAGGAAAGTCTATAGGGCAGCATAAGGTTCAATTGGAACATTCACTATACAGTAGATATAAAAAGTCTACACACCCCTGTTAAAATGTCAGGTTTCTGTGATGTTAAAAAATGAGACAAAGATAAATCATTTCAGAACTTTTTCCACCTTTAATGTGACCTATAAACTGTACAACTCTGCTGAACAACAAACTGAAATCTTTTAGGTGGAGGGAAGTATAAATAAAAAAAATGGTTGCATAAGTGTGCACACCCTTAAACTAATAATGTACTTTGTTGAAGCACCTTTTGACTTTCTGGTGAAGCCATTCCTTTGTTGATTTGGACGTATGCTTTGGGTCGTTGTCATGCTGAAAGATGAAGTTCTTCATGTTCAGCTTTTTAGCAGAAGCCTGATGGTTTTGTGCCAATATTGACTGGTATTTGGAACGGTTCATAATTCCCTCTACCTTAACTAAGGCCCCTGTTCCAGCTGAAAAAAAAAAACCAGCCTCAAAGCATGATGCTGTGCCACCACCATGCTTCACGGTGGGTATGATGTTTTGGTGATCTGCAGTGTTTTTGCACCAAAACATATCTTTTTTGGAATCATGGCAAAAAAAGTTCAACATTGGTTTCATCAGACCACAACACATTTTCCCATATGCTTTTGGGAGACTTCAGATGTGTTTTTGCAAAATTTAGCCAGGCTTGAATGTTTTTCTTAATAGGAAAAGGCTTCCGTCTTGCCACATATTCCCGCAGCCCTTTTAACCACTTGCTGACCGCCTACCGCACGTTTATTGCGGCAGGTCGTCTCTTTTGTGCGAAACGACGTACCTGTATGTCATTGCGTGTAAGACATTGGGGAGTGCGAAAGCGCGCCAATTGGACATAGAAAAGGCCAATCAGTGGGTCCGGCGGACATCAGGCCACCCACGATCGTTCCTTACAGAGGCCGAACGACAATCTGCCTTTGTAAACACTGTAGGCATATGAGTGGACTCCAACTCTGGAGGAACCACTTGGTCTGGTGGAAAAGAGGAAAAAAAAAAAAAAGGAGGAGGAGTGGAATCTCTGATGCACATACGTGTGTGTAAAATATATATATATATATATATATATATGTGTGTGTGTGTGTGTGTGTGTGTGTGTGTGTGTGTGTGTGTAAAATATATATATGTGTGTGTGTGTGTGTGTGTAAAATATATATGTGTGTGTGTGTGTGTGTGTGTGTGTGTGTAAAATATGTGTGTGTGTGTGTGTGTGTGTGTGTGTGTGTGTGTGTGTGTGTGTGTGTGTGTGTGTGTGTGTAAAATATATATATGTGTGTGTGTGTGTAAAATATATATGTGTGTGTGTGTGTGTAAAATATATATGTGTGTGTGTGTGTGTAAAATATATGTGTGTGTGTGTGTGTGTGTAAAATATATATATGTGTGTGTGTGTGTGTGTGTGTAAAATATATGTGTGTGTGTGTAAAATATATATGTGTGTGTGTGTGTGTGTAAAATATATGTGTGTGTGTGTGTATGTGTGTAAAATATATATATATGTGTGTGTGTGTGTGTGTGTGTGTGTGTAAAATATATATATGTGTGTGTGTGTGTGTGTGTAAAATATATATGTGTGTGTGTGTGTGTAAAATATATATGTGTGTGTGTGTGTGTGTAAAATATATATGTGTGTGTGTGTGTATATATATATATATATATATATATATATATATATATATATATATATATATATATATACATACACACACACACTAAAATGTACGCAGCTATAGACGCTATACTGTAATGGCGGTGATCAGCAGCTTATTGTGTGACTGCAATAGTGTGGCAGGCAATCTGGCGCTAACAGACACTGTCTGGGAGCGTCACTGACACTGCTGTAGCTAGTGACACTAAAACAGTGATATTGTACATTGACACTGGCTGGGAAGGGGTTAACATCTAGGGGCAATCAAGGGGTATGCCTAACAATGTGTAATGTGCTGCTTTTTCTTATACTTACTGATCTGGCTTTTTTTTTTCTCCCTGCTTTTCAGGGAGGAGAACATCCAGCCAGATCGCTGTTCCTATGTACACAGAAATCTGTGTGCTTGTAAACACAAAACTTTGTGTGTGATTGGACACAGGCAATCAGCATGTTTCAGCCAAAATCATTGGCTGAAATCTGCTGTCAAACTCGTGCTGTATCCAGTCACAGCACAGGTCCACAGTGGGCGCCAGAACCCAGAAGGCAGACAGACTCATACATGTGTGCATGCCTGTACTCACCTACCGCCCGCTGTATATTTACTGTGAGCAGTCAGCAGGTGGTTAGACTTAAAAAGAAAACACATTTTTTTAGGTTTACAAACAAAAAAATGTTATTACTTACCTGCTCTGTACAATGGTTTTGCACAGAACAGCCCAGATCCTCCTCTTGGGTCCCCCCCACCAGCACCCCTGCCAAGTGCCGCCATAAGAAGCCACTTGTTATGAAGGGCATTCGTGCGGGTTCATTTCTGAGTTGCACTCAGAGCACAGCTCGGCCGTGCCCCCTGCTCACTGGCTGTAATTGACAGCAGCAGGAGCCAATGGCTCCCACTGCTGCCTCTGTCCAGTGAGAGAAGAGAGCTGCTGCTCTTGGGCACAGCACTGGATCGAGATTGGGCTCAAGTATAAAAGGGGGCTGGGGTAGGGAGCTGCATGCAAAAGGTTTTTTACTTTATGGCATAAAATGCATTAAAGCGGAACTTCAGTCATTTTTTCATCTTTCTAGCTATTAAATCTTCTGCCCTTCTTGTTTTAACTTTAGATTTAAAACGTATAAAAAAATATATATATTAAACATTTCTCTGCCAGTAAATACCTTATACAGCCCACTTACTGTTTCTTGTCTGGTCATTAGCCTAGGCTTAGGACATGCACAGCTCGCTCTCTCATTCTCATGAGTTTGCCAGGAAGGGGGGGGGGGGGAGGGAGTCATATGAGGGCCAATGAGAGCTGCAGAGCTGGAGGTGTGCCTCTGTGTATAAATCCAGGAAGTGAATAGGCAGCAGCTTCAGCTGCCCACAGATAAAATGGCGGCAGCCAGACTCAGTGGAGTGAGATTTCTGCAGCATAGTTGGCAAGTGCAGAATATATAAAATAATATGCAAGGTGGTTGGAGGGAAGCTTCAGAATGGCAAACATGTTTTTATTACAAATTATGTGAGCAGACTGCAGTTCCTCTTTAAGGTAAAGTGGTTCTATAAGCCAAAGTTGTTTTTTTTTGTTTTTTTTTTAACCATCTATGGTATAACATTTACAAGCTCAGTATGCTAGGTGCTTATTTTAGGACGACACGTATATGGAGTCCATTTCATGAGCAACCCACACTAATAAATGCAAATTACATTTCTGATTGCAAAGAATAGATGTAAACTGGTTTTGGATTCATTTACATGGCTAGAGGGTTATGCAATATACAACTAATAAATGTTTTGTCTTGCAAATGATACAACTGGAAGATTACATCGAAAACAAACCAATAGAAACAAATTTACTAAACATTTTTAAGATAAGTTAATAAAAAAGACAAAAAAGGGGGAATTCAATTACAGACTCGGGAACAGCAGAGGATACTAAAACTGTTACGTAAGAAAAAAAAAAATAAAAAAAGTGATTTGCAGTCAGGGAACACCGAGCTTATGCTGACATCTAGTGCTCAACTACGATGCAGCTATAAAGCCGAATTCCTGTAAACAGATGAATGTAGAGCTGCAAATGATTGTCAACACCTATCCACTCTCCTCGGTCACACTATGCCAACAACCATTCAGAACCTGCAGCTCCGTACAATATAACAGAGCTTTTCTAGTTCAACGGCCTCCAGACCCAATTGGCAGGTCTGGCGGGCAATGCTTAAAGTTATAAAATGACAAGCAAACAGGTAAAGCTGTTTTGCATCTGCCAAAGGATTGTGCGTTTGTCCATTCTGTTCTGAGATTTACACAGCCCTGCTACATAAAACCAGCAAGCCCGGAGACCTCTCTTTTCTCCACTGTAGTCTTCTTGGTTTACTTCCAAGATCTTGGTTAAAAAAATAATAATAATAATAATAATAATAATAATAATAATAAAATATTGGTTGGTTTGTGTGAAAGTTATAGCTTCTACAAACTACGGGTTATATACTGGAATTTTTATTTATACTAGTAATGATAGGTGATCAGCCGCCGACCATATACTGCGCAGGATCATGTAACCAATACGTGATCGTGCACTTCCGGGTCCAGGGGAAAAAGGCACAAACCGCCAGCGACCTGTTTCCGCTGTGATTGGACACAGCCAACAGAGTCGGCGGGGACCCACCAATCGCTCGGGACAGAAGCAGAACGGCGGTCTGCCTGTGTAAACAAGGTCAGTAGGGAAGGCAGTGGTTCTGTGTTACTGCAAAGCAGGGACACGGATCTCTGCCTTCCCATAGTAAAAAGCACCTCCCAAAGTGTAACCAAGCACATTTTGGGCACACATTAAACCCTTTAATCACCCCCTTCCCAGAAGTGTCACTTCGTGTCCGATTTGTCCTCCACAATATCGCAGTCCCACCATAAGTTGCTGATTATTATTATTATACACGATATATAGTGCCAACAGTTTACGCAGTGCTTTACAATGTAGAGGGGGGACAGCACAATTGCAGTACAGTTCAATACAGAAGGGACATGAGGGCCTTGCTCATGGAGCTTACAAGGGAGGGGTTGGTGGTACAAAAGGTAATAGCTGCGGGGGATGATTTGATGGGGGTGGCTCAGGGACAGTTAGGCGGGTGTGGGATAGGCTTCCCTGAATAAATGAGTTTTTAGGGATCTCTTAAAGGTAGACAGGTTAGGGGCTGATCGGATATACTAGGGCAGGGAGTTTCAGAGGATGGGAGAGGCTCTGGAGAAGTCCTGAAGGCGAGCATGAGAGGAGGTAACAAGGGAGCTAGAGAGCATTTGGGTGATATCTGCAAATGAGGTTGGTGATGCAGCTGGGGGTGATGTTGTGGATGGCCTTGTATGTTGCGGTTAGCATTTTGAATTTTTGTTTGCCGCCATTACTAGTAAAATAAATAAAAAATTCATAAATACATCCTATAGTTTTTAGATGCAATAACTTTTAGGCAATCAATATACGCTTATTGGGATTTTTTTTTAACAAAAATATGTAGCAGAATATATAACGGCCTAAATTTATGAAGAAATTTGGATTTCTTAAATTTTTTTCATTGGATGTGTTTTATAGCAGAAATAAAAGTTTGTTTTTTTGCTCTACAAGCAAAAACTATTTTGAAAAAAAAGAAAAACGAAGGAGAGAAAAACATGTGATCAAATGTCGCAAAAAGAAAGTTAGTTGTGGGGGGGGAAAAAAAAAAACACACAAAGTTAATTTGGGTATAGCGTCGCACGACCATGCAATAGCAGTTAAAGTAACGCAGCGCCGTATCGCAAAAAATGGCCTGGTCATGAAGGAGGTACACCTTCCGTGGTTAAAGTGGGACTGTGATCGTGCCAGATTACCCGCTGCACTGACACTTTGTGGGAACTGACATCACCAGTGACTCCAATACAGTGATCAGTGCTAATACTATACACCGTCATTGTACTGACACTGGCCGGGAAGGGGTTAACATTTAGGAGTGATAAAATGGTTACTTGTGTGCCTAACAAGGTTTACTGTGTGCTGCGCTTGTTTTTACTTCCTGCTTTGCAGGGAGAAAAATAAATAAACACCGGACACATCGCTGCTGTCTGCAGAGAGCCCTGTGTTGTTCACCAACACAGGGCTCTCTTCTGTCATTTGCTCAGCAGACCATAAATCATTGGCCAGGACCCATTGTTAGGCTTGTGCTGGAGAAAAATCACAGCACAGCCAGGGCGGTGGGTGCGTGCCCCTAACCGGAAATACTAAATCACTTACATGCATGCGATCTGGCACAGCAGTATAAGTGCAGTGGATGATCGTGAACTGGTTAAACAAAGATAAAATGACACATGATTAGAGCTGCATGATTCTGGCTAAAATGAGAATCGCAGTATGCTTAGAATAAAGATCACGATTTTCTCACAATTCTCGGTGTAACATCTTCTTTCACATTATACAAAAAAAAAAGTCTAACTTTACTGTTTAGTTTATTTTAATCCATTAACCACTTAAGCCCCGGAAGATTTTACTCCCTTCCTGACCAGAGCACTTTTTGCGATTGGGCACTGCGTCACTTTAACTGACAATAGCGCGGTCACCCCAGCAACATTGTCGTCCCTTTTCCCCCCCTCAATTAGAGCTTTCTTTTGGTGGTATTTGAATGCCTCTGCGGTTATTTTTTGTGCTATAAACAAAAAAAAAAAAAGGAGCGGCAATTTTGAAAAAAAAAAACAAAAACACATTTTTTACTTTTTGCTATAATATCCCCAAAAAATATATAAAAAAAAAACAATGGTTTTACCCTCAGTTTAGGCAGATATGCATTCAATAATCGCAAAAAAGCGTATATTGATTGGTTTACGCAAAATTTATAGCGTCTACAAAATAGGGGATAGTTTTACGGCATTTGTATTTATTTATTTTTTTTTTTATTAGTAATGGCTGCAATTTTTTTCGGGACGGCGACATTATGGCGGACACATCGGACATTTGACACTATTTTGTAACCATTGTCATTTATACAGCGATCGATGCTATAAAAATGCACTGATTACTGTGTAAATGACACTGGCAGTGAAGGGGTTAACCACTAGGGGGCAGTGAAGGGGTTAAGTGTGTCCTAGGGAGTGATTCTAACTGTGAGGGGGCTCGACTTCAACACACAGGACAGTGATCACAGCTCTCGATGAGAGAGAGAGCTGTGATCACTGTCCTGTCACTAGGCAGAACGGGGAAATGCTTTGTTTTGTCTCCCCGTTCTTCCTCTCCGTGACACGATCGCGGGCACCCGGCGGCCATCGAGTCCGCGGGACCCGCGGTCATGGAGAAAGTGGCAGGCGCGCGCCAGCACCGCTTCTTAAAGGGGACGTACCTGTATGCCTTTTTGCCTACCAGCACCATCCTGCCTACGTACATCGGCGTCCGCTGGTCGGCAAGTGGTTAAAGTGCCTTTTTTTTTTAAATTGCGTTCGAAAAACCGCTGCTCAAATATGGTGCGACATAAAATATTGCAACCACCAATTTATTCTCTAGGGTCTTTGCCCTGAGATATAGAGATTATATATATATATATTTATTCATGTTTGGGTGTTCCAGGTAATTTTCTAGCAGAAAATAATGATTTTTACTTGTAAGCAAAATGTCAGAAAAAAGTCCAGTTTGGTCTTTAAATGGTTAAACTTCCTTCATTTATACGCCAGAGTTCTTTCCTTTGATAAAAGAATGAAAAGATTTTTACTTATTCGCGTGTTGTGATAAAACATGGCAGACTGCCTGGATTTTTAATTTTTTTCCCAGCCGTGAGAACTCTTAAAAAAAAACAAAAAAAAAAAAACAAAACAAAAAAAAACAAAAAAAAAGGGAAAAAGATCGCAATTTTGATTCTTAACGATCATGCAGCTCTGCACATAACGCACTCACATGCAACTGGAAGGACACCAAGCTCCTCACACAACTGAGAATCCACCTTCAGAACTCGTGTGGGTGCCACCAGAAGTGGTCAACTTGGCTAAAGGCTCCTCTACCGATGTCTGTGTAGTTCGTAAAGAAAAAGAAGAGTGGGAAGCCGTCCACAATAGCGGCTTGTGTGGGACAGCTACCGGGATCACGGGGGACCAACAACCATTCAGTAGAGTGTCCTGCACCTGAAGGAGCCATAGGTTTGGGCTCGTGGGCCCCATCAGACAGCTCTGTGGGCCATGGGTTGAGCATGGCTGCAATAAGCGAGCCAAGAATCCCTGTTTAGATCCAAATGTTAGCCTGAAACAGGCAAGGGTGTATAGCAGTGTGCATTGAGCGATTTCAAAAAACTTCAGTGTCAACATGTGGTCACACCCCTATAGCTCCTTATGTGTTAAGTATATACAAGCTTTTTGAATTTGAGCACAGGCATACTATATCTCCAATTTCTTTTGTGAATGAGTTCTGCTCACATACTTCTAGAATTATGGGCACTTGGTGAAAACAACACAGAGAAGCGCCATCTGTAACCAATTGTTCACATTCTACATAGTTGACATTTTCAGCCTGTGGCTGAATAGTTGCCAAGGCCACATTTTACTGGGTGACCTAATTTACAATTGTTCAAGTGGTTAGATTCCATCAGCATTTCAGAAGTTACTCTACAGCCAAGTGAAAAAAAAAGCTTAAATACAATGATATGACATTAGCATTGCAACCCAGCCTGAAAATAGTTAGCCAATTTTGTGCCATTTACTGTAAGGCAGCCCACAGACCGTGCAAATTTCTTTCCTGCAGCCACGGATTGAAGGAAAGAAATTCATAGGGGATTCACCCATCAAACACAGACAATGCCGACAGGGTAATTCCTCTTGCCGGGACATAGTCTTCTTCAGGCCAGGGAGAGAGTGCCGGTGGGGGAAGCCATCACCGCCGGGAGAAGACAATGTCCCGGCAGGAGGGATTCACTGTGTTGACGCAGCCGCTCGCGATAATTGGAAGCAAATCTGGCAGGCTGGTTTGTACCCAAGATTTATCAATCAACCTGCCCATTAATGGTTGTAATCTCGGATGGTTCCTACTGAACTGGCTGACATTCAAACCATGTATGGCCAGTTGGGAGACATCAGCTGGTTAAAAAAAAAAAAAACGTCCGACATTCAGCCCGTGTGTATGCCACCCTATCCAAACAGAAGCTGGCCGTTTGGCCGGCTTCTGTCAGACAAACATGCTGGAAAACCAGCAGCCGACCGAAGCGTTCTGGCAGGGGGGGGGCCGTCCCCATGTCAGAACACTATAGCTCAGTGGGGGAGATCAGAAGTACAGTGGTTCTGACTTTTTTTTTTTCATTCAACCCACTGGGTTGAAAGGAAAAAAAAAAAAAAAACTTGGTGTGTACCAGGCTTAAGTCCTGTACACATGGGCAGAATGTAGGGAGACATTTACCGGTACAAAAAATACCGGCTGACATTCGGCCCATGTGTATGTTGGACGAGCATGCTGGAAAACCAGTAGCCGACTGACTCCTGATCAGCGCTCTCAGCCAATGACAGACAGCGCTGATCGGAGAGTTTTGGCGTGGGGGGGGTCCCTCTGTCAGAACACAATAGCTCAGCGGGGGGGGGGGGGGGAGATAGCTGGACCGCTGCATGGTTAGAACAGTGGCTCCTGACCGGAGCTGTCAGCTTTTTTTCGTGCAACCCGCAAACTAATATGTACCCGGCTTAAAGATGCAGCTTGCTGTGCAGTTACAGAGCCCTTGTATATCATGTACTTGGGATAAGGTAACTGAGCGTGGGGGGGAGCCATTGTCTTTGACTTGGTTTATTTTTAAATCAGGAACATAGCTGCAGGGCATTGCTTAAAGCCCTAGTGCAAAATGTTCATGTACTTTCCACCTGGCTTGGGAGAACACTCGGTAATAGTCTGGCTGTTCAAACCCACCATATAAAACAAGGAGGTCGATTCCAATTTTTTTGGCTGCCGGGCATCCATCGCCTTTAAGCTAAATAAATCAGTCTTTGATTAATCCTCTCCTCTTGGAAATGTACTTTGAATATTTTTAAGCCATATCATAATAAAACTGGTAGCAAGCAGATTTTCAGAGCAAAATGTAGAGCAGGGGTAGGCAACCTTAAAGGGGTGGAGAACTACCTGAGCAACTTGAGAGAAGTCAAAGATCACCGGTCCCAGTTTCGCCGCCTAACACCCAATTTAAACCTCCACCAAAAGTGCACCCGGCAGAGGTATAACAGAAACTCACTAAAAC
Source organism: Lithobates septentrionalis (assembly GCA_037952835.1). Taxonomy (NCBI): domain Eukaryota; kingdom Metazoa; phylum Chordata; class Amphibia; order Anura; family Ranidae; genus Lithobates; species Lithobates septentrionalis. Next base: position 1,473,881 of record JBBDGP010002373.1, read on the forward strand.
ACCACCACCAGCTAAACAAAAGGAGACCAGTGAATACAGAATAGCGTCACTTGGTTGGGAGCTACATATAGCAGGCTTTGCCTGTTTGTTGATGGTTGGCTCTTGGTCCCGGGGATCGTGCATCATGGCCACAACTTTGTAAGTCAGAGGGGATCTTTTATCCTATTTTCTACTCTAGTCCTGTACCCCTGGGCACCAGCAGTGGTTATATCCTAACCTTGCGTTCCCCTCCAGATACTCCAGGCACGGGCGAATACGCTGTAATATGCCTCCGCCTGTTACCCGTTTTGCAAACTACCTCTCTTCTGGCCTGGCACGATACCGGCTCCGTTCAGAGTGCCTTGTCTGGCACCCCCATATGCTTATACCAGCACCAGGTATTATTGCCCTTATTATTTCACACCCCACAATTGCCTCCCTTCCCCTTCACCGTTACCCCCCTTGGTTTTCCCTTCTTCCCTTCCTTCCTTTTTTCCCTCCCCCTTTCCCCCCTTTCCCCCCCCCTCCCTTTCCCCCCTCTTTCCCTCCCCCCCCCCTTCTTTCCCTTTTTCCCCAGGTTCCTATTCCTTCCCACGCTTCACTCCCACTTTAATTTCATCCCCCTTATGCTTTCATTCACCTTCCCTCACTTAATCCAACACTATCCCACCTGCTTACCAGATTCTTTTGTTATTTTCTCACATTCCCATGCACTATTTTCACCTAACTTGTGCATTATGTAATTCACCCCATCACTCTGTACACTTTCACTCAAGTATCAATCCTCCTTACCATTTATATCACCGGCTCCCTTTGGCAATTTTACATATCCAACTACTTGATCATTTTTATCCTTAATATCCACGTCATCTTTGCAGCTCCCCCGGGTCGCCGTGGGAGATTACCTTGGGTGGAGGAGCCCTGCGCTCGGGGTCTGTTGGGACATGGGTAAGCAGACTTGTCCCTTCCCCCTCCAATTTCAATTACATTGTTTAACTCTGATGCTGCAACAATCTTATTATCAATTTTATATTTCTTCCGTGAAATCTCACTGTACTTTTTCTGAATTGTTAGGTTTAGTCAGAATTTGCCATCTTCAGATTCCCTCCTGACGAAGCGGTTATGTCCGCGAAACTAGTCGAGGAATATTTCTGAGATCAATTGTCTTACTGCAAACTCATGACCCCATTGTTTTGTAATTTTTATTCATCTTTTATTTTGCTGTAATGTATGACCTATGATTTGTCCTTTGCATCAATAAAATCGACTACACTTTTTATATTATTGGTATATTCTCTATATTGTTGTGTACTGTACCGCAATAGTCCAATACGCCCCCATTTTCTTGGTCGCCTGACTGGGGATCAGGCTCCCAATTTTGCTTATTTATTCATTCCTGGATGATGGTACATGTATTTTTGCTTACCTCATTATTATACCACAGAGGCCACACTATTATCTGAATACAGAATAGGTTGGGATTATAGACGCTGTCCTGGAAGATTCATGGAAATACCGGTACCGGTAAGTCTAATGGGGGTTTTCCCCCCTCATCTTCCAGGACAGCTACTTGAGAGGATAAGCAAAATTCTATACCTTAGGGAGGGACGACAGTCTGAAGCACTTTCCTACCAAAGGAAAGGTCCTGGCTGGAGAGCATCTGCACTCTTTAATGCTTGATGAACGCATGAGAGGATGACCAGACAGCAGCTTTAGAAATTTCTTCCCATGATGTTCCCGCTCTTTCTGCTCATGACGAGGCCAAAGATCTCGTTGAATGAGCACTAACTCTGAAAGAAGGGATATGACCCGACGCCCTGTAAGCTTCACAAATTGCTTCCCTAATCCATCTGAAAATTGAACTTTTAGATGCTTTGGTCCCCTTTTTGGGGCCACTGAACACTACTAAGAGTTGGGAGGCTCTCCTAAACTCACTAGACCTTTCTACAACCCCTGGCAAAAATTATGGAATCACCAGTCCCTGAGGATGTTCCTTCAGTTGTTTATTGTTGTAGAAAAAAAAGCAGATCACAGATATGGCCAAAAACTAAAAAGGCATTTCAAATGGCAACTTTCTGGCTTTAAGAAACACTAAAAGAAATCAAGAAAAATAATTGTGGTGGCCAGTAACAGTTAGATTTACAGAACAAGCACAGGGAATTATGGAATCACTCAACTCAGGAAAAAATTATGGAATCACCCTGTAAATTTTCATTACAAACACTAATGCCGCGTACACACGGTCGGACTTCTCGGCTACAAAAGTCCGACAGCCCGTCCGACAGACTTTTGGCGGACTTGCGGCAGACTTTCTAACGAACGGACTTGCCTACATACGATCACACCAAAGTGCGATGGATTCGTACGTGATGACGTACACCAGACTAAAATAAGGAAGTTGATAGCCAGTAGTCAATAGCTGCCCTAGCGTGGGTATTTGTCCGTCGGACTAGCATACAGACGAGCGGATAAAGCAGAAGGCATCTTTTCACGTCCAAAAAACTAAATCTTTCCTCTTCCGCCTTCTTGGGGGAGGAACAAAATCTAGGAAGAACTACCTCCTGGGACCTGTGAAAGCTGGAAGAAACTTTGGGTAAGTACAAAGGATCGGGCCTAATCACTACCCTGTCCTCTAAAATCCTCAGGAAAGGGTCCTTACAGCAAAGGGACTCTAGATCGGAAATCCTTCTCCCTGACGTTATAGCCAAAAGAAAGGTAATCTTTAAGGAAATCAATTTCAGAGAGGCCTCATGCAATGGCTCAAAATGAGCTCTAGTCAGAGCATTTAATACTAATGGCAGATCCCAGGGAAGAATCTGTTTAACAGCCCTGGGTGTACACTGAGTTTTGGCTGAAAGGAACCTCCTGACCAAAGGGTCCTCAGCTAGTCTTTTTCTGCAGAGACAGGGCAGCAACCTGAACCCTACGGCTCGGTTCACACTAGGACGACTTGTCAGGCGACCTAGGTCGCCTGACAAGTCGCCTCCCGTTCTGTGCTATGGAACCGTTCTAAGGGGAGCGATGCAAGTCGCTCCGACTTAGAAAAAGGTTCCTGTAGGACATTGGGGGCGACTTGGGGCGACTTGCATAGACTTCTATACAGAAGTCGTTTTGCAAGTCGCCCGGGCAGTCGTGTGCAGGTCGCCTCGGTGATACATAGGAAGTAGAAAAAGAATATATTCCTGTCTTCTGCTAGGAAACAAAGTTTTCCAAACTTTCCCATAGATCTTTCTTGTGACTAACTGACGGCTGTCCAGGATAGTCTCAATAAGCCTCTCTGAACACCCCCTTAGCTGTAGGATGCGCCGCTCAGCCTCCAGGCCGTCAAATGGAAGGTCTGAGGGCTTGGATGGAGCACCAGCCCCTGACGGAGAAGATCCCTCCGCTCCAGCAGGGGCCGGGGGGGGGGGGCTATTGAAAGAGCTCTTAGTGAGGAGAACCAACTCCTCCTGGGCCATCAAGGGGCAATCGGGATAATTTCTGCTTGACCAATCTTCCTCACTACCAGCGGTGAGAGGAAAGGGAGGGAAGGCGTAGGCTAGAATGAATTTCCATGGGAAGGAGAGCGCATCTGTTCCTAAGGACTGTCTCTCTTTCCAGTGAGAAGAAAACCGGTAGTTTCTTGTTGGACTGGATGCAAAAAGATCCACTCTGGGAACACCCCACTTTAACACGATCTCCTAGACTGTGTCTTGATTCAGTTCCCAACTGCTGGCACTGATAATGTTGGAAGTACAGCGGCTCTGACCAGAGCGGTCAGTTTTTACATTGTAATGACCGGCTGCAGCCACAATAAGGCACACAGTTTCTTTCACACCACTTACGCAACTTTTTTTTTTTAGGAAATGACTTTGCATTATCAAAAGAGCAATCAGCCGAATCACCAGATTCAGAACTCTTCTCAACTCTGTCAGGTTGCCACGTCAGGATGTCACTAAAAGCGCAATCGAATTTGGCAAGAATAATGCCTGCAGAGAAAAACAGCTACAAATCGGGGGAGATTTACTAAAAGTGGAGAGTACAAAATCTGGTGCAGCTCTGCATAGGAAACCAATCAGCTTCCAGGTTTTATTATCAAAGCTTAATTGAACAAGCTGAAGTTAGAAGCAGATTGGCTATCACGCACAGCTGCACCAGATTCTGAGTCCTCCAAGTTCTAGTAAATCTCCCCCCATTTAGCCCAGGTTCACCACAATGCGGAAATGAAATTGTGGGAGTTCAGCTGAACTCGCATGATTTCATTCCTGCATGTCGAGGACGATTTCAGAGACGTCTGTGCGAGTTTCTGCACAGATGTCAATGGAAAAATCGCACCCTGAAATTGCCAAAACTAGTACTGAAACTACTTTTGGAAGTCAATTTGACGCAGCACTGATCAGGTCGGTGCTATTGCCGGCGATTTTGCATGCAATTTGACATGTCAAATCGCACCAATGTCAACCAGGGCTTAGTCTCATAATGCTTCCCTCATAGCCCAGCCATGGGTTATCCTCATACAAACTTGAGGGTCTCCACCAGGCATATGGCATAGTCCAGCTGTATCCATGTTACACTCACTTCAATTAAGGCATGAAAAGCCTATGTGCCATTGAGTCCCTAGACCAATGCCATACCACTTGTAAGTGGAAAGTTACACACATACTGTAAATACACAAATTAGTTTTAGGTTTCACGTAAGTGCATATAAACCTAGGAACAAAAAAAAAAAAATAAAAAAAAAAAAAAGCATTTGTTTCCTTTCATTGCCTTTTAAAAGGGAAGTGTGGAATTTTAAAACAATAAAACATTCATACTCACCTAGGTGGACACTGCATCCCCCGCAGCCTCCAAGGCCGAGAACTGAGCAATCAAAGATAGCTAATCGCTCAGTTATCAGGTCCGCTCTGAGCACAGAGCTCTGCCCCTGCAGTGTCAGACTGGAGTGGGCAGAAGCAGCTGTTTCAGGTTATTAGTGGCATGCTGAGAGGCTGAGCCAGCTGTCGGTCAGGTAGCTGAGTGGACCCCAACAAAATCAGGATCTCTCCAGAGTCTGGACAGGATGAGCAACGTCAGCTGACAGTGGACTTTAACCCACTTCAACTGAAACAGAGTCATAGGAGTACAGAACTGCACTCCTGTGACCCACAGAAGGGGAGAAAAAAAAAAAAAAAAAAAAAAACTTGGGCCATACCGCTTTTTTAATTTTACCTGGCGATACTGTCAGAACGTACTTCCTGTCTTAGGGTGCTCAGTTTGAAGCTGTGGAGCTTGGTATAAGTCCTGCTGTCTGCTGGTGTGTGCATTGCTGCTGTCTGCTGGTGTGTGCATTGCTGCTGTCTGCTGGTGTGTGCATTGCTGCTGTCTGCTGGTGTGTGCATTGCTGCTGTCTGCTGGTGTGTGCATTGCTGCTGTCTGCTGGTGTGTGCATTGCTGCTGTCTGCTGGTGTGTGCATTGCTGCTGTCTGCTGGTGTGTGCATTGCTGCTGTCTGCTGGTGTGTGCATTGCTGCTGTCTGTTGGTGTTTGCTGGGTTGCATTTTGGGGACTTTTCCTTTTAGTTTATAATTTGCCTTTTGCTGTCACTTTTTAAATAGCTTTTTTTTTTTTTTCTGTTTCATCAATCTATTAATTAAGGGGTGTGGTTAATTGCTCACAGGTGACCAGGTGCCTATTTAACTTGTTGTAGGACTCAGTTGAGCATGCTCAGTTTGAAGCTGTGGAGCTGGATTAAGTGGGAGTTATAAACAAGAGTTTAAAACAGGAGGTTATAACAGGGGTCATAGTACCTGTGTAGTGTGAGTATCTGAGTGTTGTCTGAGTAGTGTGTGTGGATCGTTAGTACTTGTGTTTTGTGTACCTGTGTATTGTCTTGAGTATTAGTTCCAGGAAGCTAGTTGTTAGGTAATTTGGACAGGGTAAAATCCCCAAATCCTCACTAAATTTAATAGGTACGATGCCCGGCGGGTGTGGAGAGGCGACTCTTTGTACATCTTGCCGCATGTATGCGTTCCTTGATCATCCGATCGAGGGCGAATACTGCTGTGCAAAATGTAAGCACATTGTTTCCCTGGAAGCCCAGGTTCTGAATCTGGGGAAGCAACTGTCAGCACTGAGAAGTCCCTCCATACTAAAGGTGAGCCAGGAACGTACACGGCAGGTGCCGGCAGGGGCCAGCACAGAGGCGGGTGGAGACAAAGAGGTGCAGGCACTAGCAAAGAGTAGATGGGTGACAGTCAGGAGGGGTAGAGGGGGAAGTGCCAGGGAGGCCGATCCAGGACTGGAGCATCCCAATAAGTACGCTCCATTGAGTGACATTGGTGTAACCAGTCAGGGACCAGCACTGCTGGAGATGAGGGACTCTCCTAGCTGCCAGGGGAAGAACTCCTCCAGTGAGAGTGGGGGGGCAGCAAAGGGAAAGGAAAGACAGATTCTGGTGGTAGGGGACTCAATTCTTAGAAGGACAGAGAGGGCAATCTGTAACCAAGACCTGAAGCGCTGAACAGTATGTTGTCTACCGGGCGCTCGGGTTCGGCACGTCACGGATCTTGTGGACAGATTACTGGGAGGGGCTGGGGAAGACCCGGCTGTCATGGTGCACGTTGGCACCAATGACAAAGTCAGAGGCAGATGGAGTGTCCTAAAGAACGATTTTAGGGACTTAGGAGCTAAATTGAGGAAAAGGACCTCCAAGGTAGTGTTCTCAGGAATACTACCGGTACATCGAGCCACACCAGAGAGGCAGAGGGAGATTAGGGAAGTAAACAAGTGGCTGAAGAGCTGGTGTAGTAAGGAGGGGTTTGGGTTCCTGGAGGACTGGGCCGACTTCTCAGTCGGTAACCGGTACTATAGAAGGGACGGACTGAACCTAAATGAGGAGGGTGCAGATCTGCTGGGAATGAAGATGGCCAAAAAGTTAGAGGGGTTTTTAAACTAGGAGATGGGGGGGGGGGGAGGGTCCAGAGACAGTGATAGCCAGCGCGGAAGATATTCCAGAGGGTAGTATTGGGGGCATTAGTGGTAGGTTAACCAAAGCACAAAAACGCAAGGTGAGTATAGTAGCAAGTCCAAGTTGCAATCTTGAAACACCCAATACGAGGACAATATGCGACCGGTCTAAACTATGTGGCATGTTCACCAATGCCAGGAGCCTGGCGGACAAGATGGGTGAACTAGAGATACTGTTGTACAAGGAGGATTTGGATTTTGTGGGAATTTCAGAGACCTGGTTCAACAGCTCTCATGATTGGCTGGCAAACATTCAAGGGTATACCCTATACCGCAAGGATAGAGAGGGTAAAAAAGGGGGAGGGGTATGCCTATATATCAAGAATAATGTACAAGTGAATGTGAGAGATGACATCACTGAGGGGGCTAGGGAGGAGGTGGAATCTTTATGGGTAGAGCTCCAAAGGGATAAAGCTAAGGGGAAAATAATACTGGGAGTATGCTATAGGCCCCCTAACCTGAGGGAGGAAGTGGAGATGGATCTCCTATCACAAATTGGATTAGCAGCAAGGATGGGAAGTGTTATCATAATGGGGGATTTTAATTATCCAGACATAGACTGGGCGGAGGGAACCGCGCATTCATTTAAGGCTCGCCAGTTCCTTATTGTCTTGCAGGACAATTTTATGGGTCAGATGGTAGACGCACCAACTAGAAATAAAACATTACTAGATCTACTGATTACCAACAATACAGACCTGATAACAGATGTGGAAATACGGGGCAATTTAGGTAACAGCGATCACAGGTCAATTAGTTTCAGTGTAAATCACACAAATATGAGACATGAAGGGAACACAAAGACACTGAATTTCAAAAGAGCCAACTTCCCTAAACTACAAACCTTGCTAAAAGGCATAAATTGGGATAAAATATTAGGAACAAAGAATACAGAGGAGAGATGGGTTTGCTTTAAGAGCATAATAAGGGCATTAGCCAATGTATCCCATTGGGTAATAAATTTAAAAGGGCGAACAAACATCCTGGATGGCTTAACTCCAATGTAAAAATGCATATAAAAGCAAAGGAGAAGGCCTTCAAAAAATACAAGGTTGAGGGATCATCCACAGCATTCAGAATTTATAAAGAATGCAATAAGAAATGTAAGGGTGCAATTAGGATGGCTAAGATAGAACATGAAAGACACATAGCGGAGGAGAGCAAAAAAAATCCCAAGAAATTCTTTAAGTATGTAAACAGTAAAAAAGGGAGGACAGACCATATTGGCCCCATAAAGAATGAGGAAGGACATCTGGTTACAAAGGATGGGGAGATGGCAGAGGTATTGAATTAATTCTTCTCCTCAGTCTTCACGAGTGAATCGGGGGGGGCTTCAGTAACCAAAACTGCAGTGTTTATCCTCATGACACAACACAGGAAGCACCTACATGGTTAACAGAGGACGGAATTAAAATTAGACTTGAGAAACTTAACATTAATAAATCACCGGGACCAGATGGCTTGCATCCGAGGGTACTTAGGGAACTCAGTCAGGTGATTGCCAGACCGTTGTTCCTAATTTTTACAGACAGTCTATTGACTGGAATGGTACCAGCTGATTGGAGAAAAGCCAATGTAGCACCAATATTTAAAAAGGGCCCAAAAAACATCCCTGGGAATTACAGACCAGTTAGCCTAACATCAATAGTATGTAAACTCTTGGAGGGGATGATAAGGGACTATATACAAGATTTTAGTAATAAGAATGATATCATTAGCAGTAATCAGCATGGATTCATGAAGAATCGTTCTTGCCAAACCAATCTATTAACCTTCTATGAGGAGGTGAGTTGCCATCTAGATAAAGGAAGGCCCGTAGACGTGGTGTATCTGGATTTTGCAAAAGCATTTGACACAGTTCCCCATAAACGTTTACTGTACAAAATAAAGGTGCGTTGGCATGGACCATAGGGTGAGTACATGGATTGAAAACTGGCTACAAGGGCGTGTTCAGAGGGTGGTGATAAATGGGGAGTACTCAGAATGGTCAGGGGTGGGTAGTGGGGTCCCCCAGGGTTCTGTGCTGGGACCAATCCTATTTAATTTGTTCATAAACGACCTGGAGGTTGGGATAAACAGTTCCATCTCTGTATTTGCAGACGATACTAAGCTAAGCAGGGCAATAACTTCTCCGCAGGATGTGGAAATCTTGCAAAAAGACCTGAACAAATTAATGGGGTGGGCGACTACATGGCAAATGAGGTTCAATGTAGAAAAATGTAAAATAATGCATTTGGGTGTCAAAAATCTGAATGCAATCTATAGACTGGGGGGAGAACCTCTGGGGGAATCTAGGATGGAAAAGGACTTGGGGGTCCTAGTGGATGATAGGCTCAGCAATGGCATGCAATGCCAAGCTGCTGCTAATAAAGCAAACAGAATATTGGCATGCATTAAAAGGGGGATCAACTGCAGAGATAAAACGATAATTCTCCCGCTCTACAAGACTCTGGTCCGCCCGCACCTGGAGTATGCTGTCCAGTTCTGGGCACCAGTCCTCAGGAGGGACATACTGGAAATGGAGCGAGTACAAAGAAGGGCAACAAAGCTAATAAAGGGTCTGGAGGATCTTAGTTATGAGGAAAGGTTGCGAGCACTGAACTTATTCTCTCTGGAGAAGAGACGCTTGAGAGGGGATATGATTTCAATTTACAAATACTGTACTGGTGACCCCACAATAGGGATAAAACTTTTTCGCAGAAGAGAGTTTAATAAGACTCGTGGCCACTCATTACAATTAGAAGAAAAGAGGTTTAACCTTAAACTACGTAGAGGGTTCTTTACTGTAAGAGCAGCAAGGATGTGGAATTCCCTTCCACAGGCAGTGGTCTCAGCGGGGAGCATTGATAGCTTCAAGAAACTATTAGATAATCACCTGAATGACCGCAATATACAGGGATATGTAATGTAATACTGACACATAATCACACACATAGGTTGGACTTGATGGACTTGTGTCTTTTTTCAACCTCACCTACTATGTAACTACTATGTAAGGGTGACATTCACTTGTACTGTATCTATGAAGGAGCAGCATTATCAACCAGGGTTCATCCAGGAGGTTGCTGGGGGTTCACTAAGATTTGGCCTCCCACATTGGATGGTGCCTGCATAGTTCTGGGGGCCAACACCACTTGGCAGAGCCAGCGGCACGACACCCATGATCTTTTTAGCCATATGGAGGGTTGGCATTCTGGCCACCACTTCAATGCAGGCAATTCTTCCCACTGATACCCCAATTGCCAATAGCAGGGTTCCCCTAAACCTGAAAACTCCAAAAAGGTATCCTCCAGCATAAAAAGGTTAAGAAAGGCTACGCTAGGCCACGGGTCTCCAAACTTCTTAAGCAAAAGGGCCAGTTTACGGTCCTCCAGCTTTTGAGCAGGCCAGACCATGGTGAGTGGTGGGGAGCAATCGTGCCCCCTCCCTCGTTGGCACCAGTAGGGAGCAATCGTGCCCCCTCCCTCGTTGGCACCAGTAGGGAGCAATCGTGCCCCCTCCCTCGTTGGCACCAGTAGGGAGCAATCGTGCCCCCTCCCTCGTTGGCACCAGTAGGGAGCAATCGTGCCCCCTCCCTCGTTGGCACCAGTAGGGAGCAATCGTGCCCCCTCCCTCGTTGGCACCAGTAGGGAGCAATCGTGCCCCCTCCCTCGTTGGCACCAGTAGGGAGCAATCGTGCCCCCTCCCTCGTTGGCACCAGTAGGGAGCAATCGTGCCCCCTCCCTCGTTGGCACCAGTAGGGAGCAATCGTGCCCCCTCCCTCGTTGGCACCAGTAGGGAGCAATCGTGCCCCCTCCCTCATTGGCACCAGTAGGGAGCAATCGTGCCCCCTCCCTCATTGGCACCAGTAGGGAGCAATCGTGCCCCCTCCCTCATTGGCATCAGTAGGGAGCAATCGTGCCCCCCCCCTCATTGGCATCAGTAGGGAGCAATCGTGCCCCCCCCCTCATTGGCATCAGTAAGGAGCAATCGTGCCCCCCCCTCATTGGCATCAGTAGGGAGCAATCGTGCCCCCCCCCTCATTGGCATCAGTAGGGAGCAATCGTGCCCCCCCCCTCATTGGCATCAGTGGGAGCAATAGTGCCCCCCCTCATTTGGCATCAGTGGGAGCAATAGTGCCCCCCCTCATTGGCATCAGTGGGAGCAACAGTGCCCCCCCTCACTGGCATCAGTGGGAGCAACAGTGCCCCCCCTCACTGGCATCAGTGGGAGCAACAGTGCCCCCCCTCCCGCGTTTCAGGGAGCTAAAACCCCCCATCCCAATGTTATGGGCATAAGAAGATAGAGAAATGTTTTGTAGCTTAAAGAAGGAATTGGGTAGCACTGGTAAAAACTGCTTGGGATTTCAGTGCAGCAAAGGAGCCACGTTTAGCTGGACCTAGCTGCCTAGCTGTAACTATATAAAAACTGCCATACCTAAAGCTTTGCGGCTCAGTTCACACTGGTGTGATGCAGGAACCACAGCGATTCCTGTAGAGGTTCCCACATTGCATCTGAATCCTGGGCAGTTCACACTGCTCTGAACCGCTGCGGGTGTCAATATAAAAGTAAAATCGGTTCGCAGAACGCAGTGTGAACTGTGGCATCGGATCGCATGGGTCCGAACCCCCTTGCGATCCAATTCCAGAGCAGACCAAAAAAAAAGGGTCCTGTACCATTTTGGTGCGAATGCGATGCAATGCGATTTCAGTCATACAAACTGTATTGTTGAATTTGCATCGCAGCGACATCGTATGTGATGTACACAGGCATGCGGTGCGAATCGCATTGCAATGTCTGGCATCGCACCAGTGTGAACCCAGCCTAACAGACCAAAAAAGGAAACAAAGTATATTGTTAGAGATTCTCCCATTACAACATAAGGAACAAGAATCGAGAGCAGAGTTTACCCGCAGTACATAGGAGAGTCACGTGATCACATATACAACACACACAGAGCCTATTGATCGGTTTGCGTGTGTCACTGAATACAATTCCACATAATGAAACTGCCGCGCCCATGTTATTCATGACGACTTGTGAAACCAGAAACCAGCCTGGAGGGGAGAGACACTGATACTCCCTCATAGAAATGTCTACACCAGACAACTTCTCCACAAGTCAACCTGACAAAGACATAAAACACAACCTCAGGTCTGTTTATTTTTCTGTCCGCTCCGCGGTGTCACCATTCCCACCTTTATTCCGGGAAGAGACTAAACATCTAATTATAAAATTGAATTATGAAATTATTTTCCGATTGCTTCTTTTTTTGTGTTTTTTTAATTATAGGTTTACCAGCACGTCGCCCTTGCAGGTAAGGGCCTGTACCTACAAGATTATTCCACAGAACTTCTGTTAGAATACAAGCGTCACAACACACCAACAGTTCTCCACACCCATCACCCCCCAAGGCACCACACGGTGCATCTGAGGTCCCAGCTATGGAGACAAGACACCAGGATAGTGACAATTTAGAGATATTTTTGCTAGCGCTTTTTTTTCAGCTTAGTTTAATCTACTAGCCGATTTGCTCAGCTTTAAATACTCATAGTTAGTGATGAATACTAGGAAATCAGCAGTCTGGCAGAGACAAGGCTGATATTTATTTCAACCCGGGCAGCAATCATTTGGGCTCCTTACTAGTTTGTATGGGCAACCAGTAACCAAGGACAGAGGTCAGCAAGCGAGTGGAATCCAACGAGTATTCTGCCTTTATTAGCCGAGAGCTTACTCTACTAATTACACTATTAAAAGGCAGAGTTTTTTTTACTTAAAAAAAAAAAAAAAAAATACAGGCATGACACACTTTATATACACTCGCAAGTACAGACATACCTACGGGCAGGGGCGTTGCTAGGTCTACAAAAGATCTGGGGCTAAAGCCCATAGCAGCGTAGTAAAGAAAGTCATATGCTTGGGCGGGCATACACATGTATATACACTTACAGTAATATACGTGTGTGTATATATCCCCAGAGAGCCCCCCCCCCCCACTTACATCAGAGTCTCCAGAGAGCCCCCCCACTTACATCAGAGTCCCCAGAGAGCCTCCCTCTTAAAATCGGGGTCTCCAGAGAGCCCCCCCACTTACATCAGGGTCCCCAGAGACCCTCCCCTCGGGTACCCCTGCAGAGACTCGGGGCTATGGGCCCCAGATTCGGGGCTATAGCCCCAAAAGCCACCCCCTAGCGACGCCACTGTCTACGGGTGTACATAAAGCACCTCACAAGAACGGATACATTGGCCTCTATGTTAAATCTTGGTTAGCTTGGCACGGTTCTCAGTTTTTACCAATGGCGTCTGTTAAATTTTGGTCAGCTTGACATGGCACTGCTCCCGAACCATAAGTGACAGGGACATCAAACTTGGGGCGCACCGTGAGGGGGAACCCAGGACTACAGCATATCAGATTTTGGGGCCGGCCAGCTTTCCTAGGTAATCTACCATGTCGTAGTCGTGGGTCCACTTAAGGTGCTCCAAGTTTGGTGTCCCTGTCATGTCAAGCTGACCTCCATAGAGGTAGTGTATTTACATGCATTAAGAAGTGAAAAAAAAAAAAAAAAAAGGTATTGCTTCACTTTAAAGTACATTTTCGTTTTACATACATGCACTGGTCCCGTTGTGTACTTAAAAGTGGGGTATGCCTGTATATTATACGCGATTTATATGGCGCCAACAAGTTACACAGCGCTTTACAATGTAGAGGGGGGATAACACAATTACAGTACTGTTCAATACAAAAGGTACGGGAGTGCCCGGCTCGTAGAGCTCACATTCTAAAGGGAGGGGGTGGTGGTACAAAAAGGTAATAGCTGCAGAGAATGATTTGATGGGGATGATGTATATGTTATACTTACCTGCTCTGTGTAGTGGTTTTGCACAGAGCAGCCCACATCCTCCTCTTCTTCGGTTCAACGCCAGCCCTCCTGGCCCCCCCCCCCTACCGAGTGCCCCCACAGCAAGCAGCTTGTTTTGGAGGCTCCCGAGTAGGTTCGCTTCCAAGCCGCTGCTCTGTCTCTCCATTCAGAGCATGGCTCGGCCCAGACCCCACTCTCTCCCTATTGGCTCACTGGCTATGATTGAAGGGCTCCCGCTGTTGTCTCAGCCAATGAAAAGGCAGAGACCCTGGTGAGCAGATGTTCTCGTGCACATCACTGGATCATGATGGTGCTCAGGTAAGCATTAGAGGGGGCTGGGGGGAGCCGTACATTTTTTTTAACATTCATGCAATTCTAAAACGCTGTCTTTACATGCACTTTAAGCCCTGGTTCACACTGCTGTGACAAGTGACACAAGACAAGTCAAAACACATTCATTTCAATGGATGCAGTCTTCATTTTTGCGACGCAGAGCCAAAATAAATAGTTCCTGCAAAAGTTTTCTACATCTTCCTTGCAACATGAGTGCCATAGACTGCAATGTTAAAGTCACAAGGAAGTGGTTTCTTTGCGACTTGGCTGCTACTTCAGGGGAGGTTTTTGTAAGTTCAATAAATGTGTCGCACTCTAGTATGATGATTTGCCAAAAGACAAAGGCCCCTTTCAGAACGACCGCCACGACTCCAGTGCTAGGATTTTCAATTTGATATGTTTAGGTATGTTTTCTTTTATGTAATCACTATGCCGAATGTTCTGTAACGCAATAGCAACTGTTTAATGTATTTATTCAATTACTCATTGTTATATTCTCTTCATTCTAACTTTACTACAGTGTGACTCTTCTTCACAAATTGCCCCTGATGAAGGGACGTCTTGTCAAGTCCCGAAACGCGTAGGGCCATGTTGGAGTTCTTTCAAAGTATCACTGCCATGTTTTTAATGGTTCTATATCTTGTACAATTCTTTTTTCTATATGATTTGATGTGTTTGTATATGTCAGTTTGTACCAATAAATTGCCTTTAACATATCGGTGTTGCCGTTAAAGTCCCATTTCCTTTGGGGGTATCTTTATTTTTTCCTCTTGGGGATGTTGGCAACCTTCTGGTCTAGCTTGATGGTTCTTTTTTAGACCTTTCAGAACGACAGACCGATCGGGTACCCCTGTCAGTTTTTAAGGGAGACCTGATTCGGAGCACGCATTGCTCTCTATGGAGCGGCGGATGTCAGCCGACATGTGACCGCTGAAATCCGATTCAATGCTGTCTGCTAAAAACAGAAATGGGGGATCTGTTCCCCATCTGTCTGGGAGATCAGATGACAGTCGACTGCCCTGACTGTATCCGACCACCCCATAGAGAACAGCGTGAATTGTCATGCAATATTTCAATGAAAAGGCAGTTTTGCTATGACAAGCCATGCTCACTTCTAAGCCCCATCCACTGGGTCGTGCCTGATGTCCACAACCATCCCCCCGCTGTACGCATGAGCCGCCATCTTACTCAAAGCTTTCCTTGTCACTTATGTTGGTGGGGGAGCAAAAGAAAGAAAATTTGCTTCTGGGGTGGTTTGCATTAAAGTGACTAGGATTTACCCTGCCTGGATAATGCACAGCTTCAGGGGAGAAGACAACAGAGGGTTGGAGATTACCCAAGATCTCAGGATAGGAGCTGTAACAGAGGTGTATATAGAGGAAGCTTGGTTAAACCCCTGTGTGTTCTGGCACATTTTACGCATGGACTTTTAAAGAACTTGTCAAACATTTATTGGTTTATTTCATAGCCCACTCTGTTGGTTTTGTATGGGGGCATTACTTCTAATTCCCCCACAGCTATTACCCTTTTGTATAACTTGACCCTCCCTCCTAGATTGTAAGCTCTAACGAGCAGGGCCCTCCGATTCCTCCTGTATTGAATTGTATTGTACTTGTACTGTCTGCCCTAATGTTGTAAAGCGCTGCGTAAACTGTCGGCGCTATAGAAATCCTGTATAATAATAAAAAATAATAATAATAATTTTCTTTTTCTACCTTGCACAAGTTCAGTATAGGCTACGTGAAGATTTAGGGCTCGTTCACACCAGCCTGCAAGCTAAAACGCGTGGGTGCTGGTGTACGTTGTGTAGGGGCAGTGCAATGTGAGGTCACAACACAACGCACTTTTTCTTTTGGTTTTGTCTGTCATTTGTTTGTTTAAGCAAAATGAAAATTCTTTTGAGTCTACGCACTGTGGAGTGTTGTGCTGCAGTGACACACAGTACATAAATACAATGCAGTACAATGTGTCTGCATGTTTACGTAGCACAACACAACCCACCTCGATGCAGAATAGGGTGAGGACAGAGCAGACAGAAAACAAATGTTTTCTATGTGCCCTTGTGTTGCACATGCGTTGATCTATGCAAAACACCACAGCTCAACTGACATGGTGTGAATGAGCCCTCACAGAATTGGTCATTTATTATTACGGGCAGCACAAGTCATAGAAGTGAGGTACAAAGCCTGTGTACACACAACCTAATCAGCCTGCATTTTGGCAAAGCTTTCAGCTAATAGTGTAATTCCAGAGCTTTCTGCCCTTCCACTTGAGCTCCACTAGAGGGAGACATTAATTGGCTTTATGTATAGTTTTATATGTTCAAACAGACGGCGGAAGTCACAAAACAGTTTTAGTACCATATAAAGGCAGAGGAGGATATGCTACGTCTTAACTAGTAACTGAAAACACGCAGATGTTTTGTATGATTTTTTTTTTTTTTCACATAATCGTCATATCCTTTAAAAAAAAAAAAAAAAAAACCTTTTCTGGCCAATAAAAATACACGCTTCCTTAAACTGATCTGAATAAAATCCCACACCCCCCAAGTGGAGAAATATATTAAAAAAAATAAATAAATCATAATGATGGATAGATAGGATAGATAGGATAGATAGGATAGATAGGATAGATAGGATAGATATGGAGCTGCTCGTAGTAGGATTAATGGTTCAGTCTAAAGATGGCAAGGTAGCGTCCATGGTCAGGTCCGTCTCCTGCGCGTCCCCCCCCACATGACTCACTGAGCACCAGCCGACACTGATACCATGATTCCCCTAAAATAAGACCTAGCGTGATTGTCGGTGATGGCTGCAATATAAGCCCTACCCTCCAAATAAGCCCTACCCTGTTTCCCCGAAAATAAGCCCTACCAGGACTTTAATTAGGGCTTATTTGGGGGGTAGGGCTTATTTTGAAGTCATCACTGACAATCACGCTAGGTCTTATTTTAGGGGAAACAGGGTAGAAAGAGGAGCCTCTCATGGTGTAGTACATTAGATTTAATAAGATTAAGGATTAAACTTGCACTTACACCGAGTAAAATAGTTCAGAAGAGAAGGAGCCTGGAGCGCCGGCAGGGGACTCTAGAAGAGGAGGATCGGGGATGCTCAGTGCAAAACCATTGCACAGAGCAGGTAAGTATGACATATGTTATTTGAACCTCTTAGTGCCGGCCACACGCAAATACGTGGCCTCTCAGCGGGTGGGCCTTGGCGCCCGCATATTTGCACTCATTAGTGCAAATACAGTTGTGCCAAACGAGCGCGCCCTGCACGCACCTGGCAGTTACCGACGGCTAACAGAAAGCTCCCAGTCGCTGCTTGTGATCAGGAGTTTTCCGATCATGTGACCACCGTGACAACCAATTTACGGCGGTCACATGATCATAAACCCCGCCCTGCCTCCCAGCATCCTAAATCCCTTAAAAAGGCCGTGAGGCACTGGCTTAAAAGAGGTTAAGAAAAAAAACTAAAAAAAAACAAAATGAAGCTTTAATGTCACTTTAAAGCCATTGGATCAGCACAACAGACAAACTAGTATGTTTAGAAACTAAAAATGGCAAATGGCAGCTTTTCTCCCCCTATCCCTAAACACTTACCTGACTCCTCTCCCCATCCAACGCTATCCTATCTGCAGTATCACTTGCCCGGGAGAGATAAGAAGCAGCGGTAGCCATAGGCTCTTGATACAGTCAAATCCTGTGAGAAGGGAGTTTGGGCGAACCGTGCTGTGTGCGCCTATTGTTACACACAGCCTTGTTCAGGTGTACACCCTCATGAGTGCCCCCTCAGCACATGACTTGCTATGGGGGTACCTAGAGGAAGAAGCAGTTGAAGAAGACTACAAAAGAAGTAGTAAGGGACCCCTCTGTGCAATATCGTTGCACAGGGCAGATACTGTAAGTATAACCTCTTTTTTAAAATGAACTCTAATATTATTATACAGGATTTATATAGTGCCAACAGTTTGCACAGTGCTTTACAACATGAGGGCAGACAGTAGTTTCCATATAATACATGGGGAATCAGAGGGCCCTGCTTGATAGAGCTTACAATCTAAAAAGAGAGCTTACAATCACTTTAAATGGAAGCAGCCCAGACTCCAGCCTTATTACAGGTTATTCTAAATAGCGATATAATCCAAAAGATTAAGGACCCCAGCTTTTGTAGGTTTCAAGCCAGTTTTGCATTCCCATACAAACCTATAGGAATGCAAAACCAACTTAAAGCAGTCAAATACAGGCCAGTCAAATGCACCTGTCAATGAAAACGATCTCAGAATTATCTTATAATGACACCAGCAAAAGAAGCTCAAAGGCCCTCGACAGCTATAAACAGCTCGAATGAACGGTGAGGCATCGTTACAACCTACTTTTCAGATGTGTTTAATTCCTTCACACCACTGCTTGTAACTGGGTGTGACACTATACAGGAGAGAGTGCAAGCCAATTGTAATAAAACACAGAGCGCCTTAAACAGAAATCCCCGGCCCTGCTTCAAACTTGATTGGCGTTTACAAGGCCTCAAGTCAACACCATGGCAGACTTTGACCTCCTTCTTTCACTAATAAACTGGAAAAGACTCACAATTTTTACACTTGACAAGAGCAAACATGTAAAAAACGGAAAATTGTATACTCACCTTTCCGTAATTTTCCTTTCCTGACGCCTCTCCATGGCAGCACACACTGGGTTGTGACTCCGCCCCCACAACCTGACAGGATTGGTTAGCTATAAATTTGAAGGGGAGACACCCCGCTGCATTCTCTGTAAATATATCACCATAAAACGGGGTGGGAATCTGTGTGCTGCCATGGAGAGGCGTCAGGAAAGGAAAATTACGGAAAGGTGAGTATACAATTTTCCGTTTTCCTGACGCCTCCATGGCAGCACACACTGGGAAATAACTCGCCAGTCGGGTGGGTGCAAGAAAATAATATTTATTCCTTATAATGCGGAAGAATTGGCTCTAACAACGGATCTACTGAAGTCTGCCATAGCCAAGTGAGCAGAATCTACTCTATAGTGAGAAATGAAAGTATGTCTGGAGGACCAAGTTGCTGCTTTGCAAATAGTCTCCGGAGAAACCCTGCAATATGCTGTCCAGGAGGTCGCCACTGCCCTGGTCGAGTGAGCCCTGATGCCTTCAGGAATTGCCATATGCCGCATGGAGTATGCCTTCTTGATGGACTTGACTAACCAGGAGGTGATATTGCGTGAAGTAGCCGCTTGACCTCGTCTGTTTCCATGTGGAATGACCATGAGGGTATCAGTCTTCCTAAAAGAATTTGCAGCCGCCAGGTAACTAATGATGGTAGTTTTAACATCCAGAGGATGAGGTTCACCCTGATCATTAGTGAAGGATGGTAAGACAATATCTTGGTTGTAGTGGAAGGAAGTTGCTACCTTCGGGATGAAGTGGTCTGAAGGTCTTAGTACTACCTTATCAGGGAAGAATACTAAGTAAGGTTCTGATGCCATCAGTGCTTGGATTTCAGATACCCTCCTTGCTGATGTAATTGCAATGAGAAAAGACAGTTTTAGGATTCGATCCCACAGAGATATTGATTCGGATGGAGTAAAAGGAGGATTGGTGAAGGCATCGAGAACTACTGAGAGATCCCATGATGGAAAAACTGGTTTCTTAGGAGGTTTGATTTTTAGACAGGCTCTCAGGAATTGGATAACCAGTAGATGCAATGCCCATCCGGTGCCTGTTTTGGCCGACAAGGCGGATACTTGTACCTTAAGGGTACTTGAACTTAGACCTTTGTTGACTCCTGACTGGAGGAACTCTAGGATTTGAGAAGGTTCTGGAGCAATAGGATCCCATCCCTTCTGCTGCGCCATTGTAAAGAATTTGTTCCAAATTCTTGTATAGGTGGTGTTGGTGGTACTTTTCCTGGCTTGCATCAGGGTTGATATTACTTCCTGTGAGCAGCCTTGCTCCCTTAACCTAACCCTCTCAACTTCCATGCCATCAGATGCAGCTTCTCTGGAACTGGATGTAGAAATTGGCCTTGAAATAGTAAATCCGGAGTTACCGGAAGAAGGATTGGAGGTTGAAGGCTGAGCTGCAATAGTGAACCATGGTCTTCTCGGCCAAAGAGGGATTACCGCGATTATCGTGGCTGAAGATCTCCGATGCCTGGATAGGAATCTTGCAATTAACGGAGTTGGCGGGAATATGTACCCCAACTTGAAGTTCCATGGGTGAATTAGACAATCTATCCCTTCGGCTGAAGGGAAAGATGCTCTGGACAGAAACCTCCTACACTTCGTATTCGCAGGAGTGGCTGCTAAGTCGATCTCTGGCATTCCCTATGTCTCCATAAGAAGAGAAAAGGCCTGGAGACTCAGGGACCATTCGTTGTTGGAAAGAGTCTCTCGACTCAAGTAATCGGCCAACATGTTCTGTGCCGCAGGAACATATATTGTTTTTTTAAGTCTGCTAGGTGTGCCTGTGCCCATTCCAAGATAGGACGGACTTCTTCCAACAGTGTGAGACTCTTGATACCCCCTTGCTTCTGGATGTAGGACACTGCCACCTTGTTGTCCATCCGGATAAGCACGTTCTTCCCTTTGAGGACTGGTGCAAATGCCATGAGGGCCTGGAAGGCTGCCCTGAGTTCCAGTATATTCAATACTATCCCCTGGGCCCGGAACTGCCATCGGCCCTGTGCTGCTCGATCTTGACAGTGGGCTCCCCAGCCGCTCTGGCAGGCATCCGAAGTGACTATTATTGGATCTAGGGAAACTATCAGCTTGTATTTCCTGAGGTTGGTCAAGTGTGTCCACCACCACACTGATTGCTTCATTGGTCTGGAGATGGTAATGGTCTGACGCATCGATACTCCATCCCACTGCCTCAGAAAGGAGTTTTGCAGGACTCTCATGTGCCATTGTGACCACTGCACCATGGGCAGGGTTGCAGCCATGGACCCTAGCACACTCAAGCAGATTCTGGCTGGGAGATGCCTTGCTG
>JBBDGP010002373.1:1500000-1502500 GCA_037952835.1 Lithobates septentrionalis
AAATTTTTAAAAAAACGGTGTTTCTACATCACCAGATTGAAGTCCTGAGCAGGTAGGCTGTGTTCTCTATAATATATATTGGGAAGAGACAATATAGGTCTGTTCTGCAACAAAACTTTCCTGCCTGCTCACATTCTTTAGAATGTACACCAAACTTCACAGCTCATTGTACATTCTTGACATAGTCCCTCGGTGACAGAATTAAAGTGGATGCCAAAGGCACAAGGTTTTTTTTTGCCTGAGGCCCCTCTCGATCCAGCGATGTCCTTGAGCCTTGCCTCTTCAGGGACTCGCACTCCTGAGTCATTGGCTCACGCTGCTGTCAATTACAGTCAGTGATCCGAGAGAGGGGGCAGGGCCGAGCCACAGCTCCACGTGTGAATGGACACAGAGCCGCGGGTCAGGAGTGCACCCAGCAGGAGCGCCGGCGTGGGACCTGAGAAGAGGAGGATCTGGGCTGCTCTGCGCAAAACCACCACACAGAGCAGGCAAGTATAACATGTTTGTTATTTAAAAAAAATAAAATAAATAACCAAGGCTTTAATATCACTTTAAAATTTTCCCATGCACGTGAGTGGAAGGTTAAGTCATCCCACACTGGCCAATCAAGATGGCTGAAGACCCAGCTCCAGTAAGAAGCTGCGTACATTGGTTTGTTGGAGCAACAAGTGTCTGTGGACTTTAGTTCTACTTTAATTTTACAGCCTGATCATGAACACTGCATACAAACTGTCATCTATGTGTTATAACATTAAGTGTGCTAGGCACACAGTCAAAGGTAGCATGACAGTCATACCAGCAGGAGTGTGTTATATAGGTTTAGTGCAGCACACTGTCTACATTTCCTCCCAATGGTTACATGAAAGGAGCACATAAAAAGGATGTTATTGACCGCTATGCCACCCAGTTCTTATTGTAGTAGGAATATTTATGCACCTTTTTTGTTTGTTAATGATGCCGCTTCCGTAATTCCTGCCCCCCCCCCCCCCCATGACAATTTTCAATGGCACTAATGTGCTGCAACTGTGAGCCAAGGAGGTACAGCGCTGTGCTACAGACATGCTGCATTAAATGTGTGACCACGGCATGTGACCAGCTACCTCCAGCCTTCGGGTAAAGCTTAGGGTTGGCGGTAAAACCACATCTGAACCATCTGTTTTTACTGCCTTCCGGGTATCCGTGTGAAAGAGTACTTGGTTGCTTTTTTCACCTAGTTATCCTGCAATTAATTACCCAATAAAAAATCTTCAAACAGGGCTTTAAGCAGGTTGGATGCCAACCCACTCTACTTAAGCGTGGCTATTGTGGTAAAATATATATATTTTTTTTTAAAAAAGCTAAAATTCAAAAGAAAAAAAAAAAAAAAAAAAAAACGCAAGAACCAGGAAGCTTTGGTTAAACAGACCACATTAAATCCCTGCGCTGGATGACGATGACTGGGATGATGTCTGGGATTTCCCCTTCAGGTCACTCGTCTCCATAAGAGACAGAGTGGTTCAATTTAAAATTGTCCACAGGGCCTATTTTACCCCACATAGACTACATCTTATGAACCCTCAGCACTCCCCAGATTGCTGGAGATGTGGTATATCTCCGGGAGATTTCGCACACATCTTTTGGCACTGCCCAAGATTACAACAATACTGGAGAGAGGTACTCGATCTAATTAACAAGGTGGCCTCAACCAACATTTCCCCTCTGATGGAGATCTGTATACTGGGTCTGTTAGAAAATGTTGTTCCTACTATAGCCAAACGCACACTGATCAGTATACTACTCTTTTATGCCAGAAAAAATATTGCAATGCAGTGGAAAAAATCTAACCCTCCATCAATTACGGAGTGGAAACATCTAGTTAATGGGAACCTCCCGCTATACAAAGACACTTATGCTAACAGAGGTTGTCCCTTGAAATTTGATAGAGTCTGGCGTAAGTGGATGGAGAAAATGAATATTTCATAATAAACTTAGTTTTACAGGTACGGTCAGGGCAAGATACTGATTAGCATAGCGTGCTTCTAGACCCATATGTCGGCATTTCCAGGCTTGTATATCTCATGGTATTTAACAGTCTATTTCCCTCTGAGGAGGACCATTTGTATACCCTTACTTTCGCTATGTAACTTGGCATCTCACACTGTCAGACGCCTAATGTAACTGGATGTGGTGTTGATGTACTGTAGCAACCAAGTGTTACTGTTTGTTTGTCTCAAAATCTTAATAAAAATATATTTAAAAAAAAAAAAAAAAAAAAAACAGACCACATTAAGGCCCCTTTCACATCAGCGGACCAATCGGGTCCACCTGTCCGTTTTTCAGGCGGACCCAATTGGGCCACTCATTGTCCTCTATGACATCCGCCTGGCATCCGATTCGACAAAATCTGCTGAACGTAAGCCGATAAGTTTGCCATCCGTCCAGCGGGTCGGATTAGATGACAAACGGATGGAAAAAAAAAAGACATGCAGTCCATTTCCATCTGATTTCCCTATAGAGCAGA